>CAMZMU010000119.1:715710-1053598 GCA_947311845.1 Poa pratensis | reverse complement strand
CCGCCGCCGCCAGGGGGAGGGGTTCAACAGGGATAGGGGGAGCCGCCGCCGCCGCGTCCATTCTTCTCTTCCCTTCTTCTCTTGTGTTCAACAGAGGAATAGAGGGCGTGGCGGGTACGGGAGAGCTCGGGCTCGATTTGGTGGCAGGTGTGGCGCCCCAAGCCCCGGCGCCACACATGAAGGTGTGGCGCCCCACGCGCCGGCGCTACTTAACCAAGGTTGGGGCCCGCCATGCCCCGCTGGCAGAGGTGTGGCGCCCCAGGCTGGGGCGTTGCACCTGCATGTGTGGCGCCGCAGCGGCGGGAGCCACACAAAAGGGTTAGATTTCGATTTTTTTTGAAAAAAGGGTTATTTTTGGCTGAAGTTTCAAAAAAGGGTTAATTTTGTCAAATTTCACGAGGCCTTCCTCGACTGCAAGATAAGAGCGTATATGCATGCATTGATTGGACGTGTCGGGATGGAACTACTAGCTAGCTGTTCGTGTTCGTTTCGACTCCGATACATGCGCTAGCTTTGAATCTGAATCTCCATCGATCGCACGAGCACTATATATGTTAGCCCTTTTTATGCAGATAAGTCAAAGGGATTATATATTATCTGAAACCAGTCCTCATAGGAAAAGCCTTACAAGAAAAGGAAATAACACACAGCTTATTCAAAATTTTAGCACCATCTTCTTTTTTGCGTCTCTCTACAGCACATGGTGAGCATAACTCGATGCCGCGCTTGAGTCTCCGGCGTAGCAAAGATCATGTCGGAAAAGCATGACAAAAACCAGACGCCTGTAGAAGTAGCAACCCGGAGAAGTCGAAGACGTTGAAAAAAATAAGTCGGTGACCATGATGTCAAGACATCGCCATCCCATTAATGCAATTATCTATTTCTTGCAACCTAATACCAACGGGGGAAACGGATGTTAACCTGGCAGTGTATTATTAGTCATAGATACAGTTGGATAGCAGTCTATGTATTATGATGTAATGCTCAAATAAATCTCATAGTAATCAACATGTCATATATTACATTGTCATGTCCTCACAATTTGTCAATTGCCAGCTGTAATTTGTTTACCCAACATGTTAACTATCTAAATAGTGGACCCCGGTCCATTCTTTTACACTGATAAAACCACCAACTACAAACATCTGCTCTTTTTACTTTCTGCAATTAATATTGTTTTCCACACCATACGTTTAATCCTTTATTTTCAGCAAGCCGGGAGATTGACAACGTTCCTGTTTCGTTGGGGCAAAATACTTTGATTGTGCTGTGTGCAGGTTCCACGTCCGTAATCGTAAACGACGCCACTGACAACCTTCTGAGCACTTTTGATTCCTCTTGGATTCGATCACCTTGGTTTTGTACTAAGAGAAAATTGCTGCTGCACAACGTCAAGAGGTCTCCCAATTGTACTAAAAAGTGTCTGCTTACTGTCTTGCGTATCGCGCTGGAAGCAGGTCTCCTGCGGGGCGAGTTGCTGAGTATCTCGCCCGGCACCGCGGGTATATGAGGACGTGTTCGTGTGACGTGTTTCGAATGCATTAGAAGTATTAGAAAGTGATTTGAATTTTTTTCTCTGTTTTTCCATTAGTAACGATTGTTTTTATAGTCAACGTAAAATTCAACCCTAAAAAATGCTAACAAATAGTAATATTTTGACAATTCCGAAACCAGTTTTGTACACCAAGAATACATGTTCTACTAGGTAAACAAGCTAAAATGGGTATCTATGATGTGCGGTGTATGGGTAGCAAATTATCACTCAACATTCCTTGTGCAATATTCGATATAATTTTTTGTGCATGGGATTTTATGCAAACAAAAAAAGATAAAATTGAAGCAAAGCAACTGTTTTTGTAAAACAGATAAATTATTTCAGCTAGACATGCAACCACCCATTAGTTGTCGCCACGTACGTACGGTTCACCCCGCTCGATGCCTGCGACATGCTTATCTATATTTAGTGGTGCCCGCATGTATATATAGACGAATGGAATAACTAGCTATAGACCCAACCAAGAACCAGCTCCACGATCAACCCATCAAATATGGTAACATCGTCTATTGTGTCCTTCTTCATCGTCTTCATCCTCGTTAGTGTCGTGTCCCTCACCAATGGTGATGGCAACAACGAGAACGTGAAGAAGACGTGCACCGGCTCTCCCTTCCCGGCGACTTGCATCTCCACCCTCTCGTCAATAATGATCAAGGGAGACGACACTGACGCACGCTCTATGGCAGGGCTAATGGTCCGGGCGACCATGGGAAGCATCGTTTCTGCATCCAGTGTCGCGGCTAATCAAAAGGTCGTTTACGAAGACTTGTCTGATGAAGATTTGCTCTGCTTTACGGGCTGCAGCAATGATATGCAAAATGCCCATCGAAAACTTGAGGCCGCATGCGGAGATCGGGACTTTGCCCACTTCAACCTCGCCGACGTACGAACCTTCCTTAAGGAGGCCAAAGAGAAGCATACAATATGGAATTGCGACAGGTGTCGCCATGGTGAGATGAAGAAGAAAGTTGACGAGATATCTAAGGGAAACGAGGCCGAGAAGAGGATGGCCATCCTATCTGTTCTCGTCAACCGTGTCATGAAATGAAACGACTCACAACAAGGGTCGTACCAGCAGCGTCTGATAAGCAACCAAGATAAACAATAAGCATGCTACAATCTATGATATACCATGTTGTTGTTACAAGTTGTTGTTGTTGTTAAGTAATTTTATTTCCATAAATTTGTAACTTCATCAATATAAGAAATTATAATATACTATGTTGTCTGTGATTGTGTTAGCTGAGATTGAGTTGAATTGGATACTTGTTCTCCTTCGGACTTGAAGATTTTGGTTTGAGTAATTTTAGTCTCACAGAGACTCTATAACATAAATAAATATATAATGTAGAAATCGAAGGTCTTAAATCTTACAAAGAAAAGAATCGCACAACTATGTCTATTACTGCCCTAGCTTGCTAAGCTGGTACGTAATCACTCCACATGTACATACTCTTGCGCATATCCGGACAAAACTCTGTCAAAGTTGAATTACCGTGACTATTTTGTGGTGTTAACTTATAAGGTTAGGACGCGATGAAGAGATCAAATGGGCCCAGTCTACGAAAGTTAAGCATATTCAAGAAGGTGGTGATAATACGAGATATTTTCATCTAATTGCTAATGGCAAACATAGCAAAAAGCGTATACTAGACGAGGGTACAATTGTGGGTGAGTCAAATTTAAAAGTCTCTTTATTTCAGAACACTACAAAAAACTATTTGGGGCACCGGTTCCAATTAATTTTTTGATGGTAGAATCTGTTGTTGTTGATTTACCTCAGCTTTCAGGCATTCAGAATAGCATTTTAACAACCACATACTCCCTGTACAGGGAATCTCTAGCCCCCCCTGAGCCAATAGGATTATTTTTTAGCACCGGCGGACAAAATAGCACCGAAATTCTCAATGATGTATACTACCGGTGTACAAAATATCGATGCAAAATTCTTTATATAATGATCTGCACAAAAATGACAAAATTGGGAGATTTGAAACTATGCATTGTAAACTATATAAGAGCTGTAAATTTGTAGTTTTCGTTTATGTAGAATATAATGTATTCCCATTTTGATTTTGCACATCTATAGGCTACATCATCGAGAACAAAAATGTTTTTTTTCATATTTTTGAATTTTTTTTAATGTTTTAAAGTAATAGGAACACTGGACCTCGGGTGTAAGAAATATCTACTCGAAAATGATGCCATCCTAAAATACTTATTTGAAAAGGTTCAAAGACTGAGTAAACACATAAAAACAGAGTAAATATCATTACCATTATATAGATTTTTTTCAGAACTTTTTGGAACTTAAAAATGGCGTTTTCAAATTTTTCAAGAAACAGGCTACATGTAGCCCGGGATACACTTAGACTTTTCGAGAACATATCTAGTGCTTTTGGATCTTGTCCGGCAGCTAGCCATTAGTTTGCTGATAGAGCTTCGATCGGCACTACCTCCAACGCCCACAGCTACGTAGCTATATATGTAGCTCTGGGTACACTACTAATCGATCAATCTACATGGATAACTTGGATTTTCATTCGGTTTTGCTAATTCTCAGTCGACTGAGAATTAGCTTAAATCTCAGTCACCTTATCACCGTTAGATTCTGGACGATAAGATTAGTGCAGCCATTGTTTAGCTTTTTGCCTAGCTGTGTTTGTTTGTACAGCACCGCGACTTCATTTTTCCTTCGCCCGTGCTGCTGGGCTGCTGCCTGCTGGCCGCAGGCCGGTGTCTTTGCTTATTGCTGCCGATGTCTTTGACAATTGTTAACTTTTTACTCCTCATGTTTGTCATGTGTTACATGTAAAATTGTTTTGCTAATTCTCATATGATTGATATTTAAGTTAGCGTAGCTTAGCACTCTGCCAACACGCTAATCATACGATTTTGCGCCGTAAAATTCTAGTCTGAGGAGGGTTTTTGCAAAAGACATTTTTGTGTCAACAATATAAACTAGGTTGTATGTGATATTCATTAGGCAGATTGCCATAGTAAAGGAATATGAGTTTTCCTCCAATGGAGGTTGACTTTATTATCTCTGATGGCTTTCGTCTCGGCAGACGACTATTTATCATTCGTTGTTTTTGCTATATTTTTTATGTTTGTATGTTTATCTTATCAAAATGAGATTTACCAACTCTAGAAGCAAGTTTCAATTGAAATGTATCCTTTTTGTTTTTTGTTTATTTATGTTATTATGTTTTTCAGGTTGCAACTGAGATTTGCCTTTTTTTCTCTGGAAGCTAGTTACAACTGCCCTTGTAATTGAGATTTTCTCGAGTATAAGTCGGTTGCAACTGCACTTGGGAATGAGTTTTTTTTTGCGCCGGTTGCAACTACACTTGCAACTAAGATTTTCTCGAGCCTATAAACCAGTTGCAACTGCACTTACAACTGAGTTCTTTTTTTCCAAGCGAGTTGCATCTGTAGTTGCAACTGAGACTCCCGAGTTTTGGAAGCCCAGTTGAGATGTTTTTCTCTTTTTGTGTTTTATTTTTTGTATTTTTATTTTCATTATTATTTTTGTTTTTTAAATGTTCTTATAACTATTATTTACTTATTTCTGTCTGGAAGCGACTTGCAACTGCACTTGCAACGAATATTTACTCGATGCTACAAGCCAGTTGCAACATCACTTGTAACTGAGGTTTTTTGTGAGCCGGTTGCAACTCCACTTGCAACTGAGTTCTTTTTTTTTTCAAGCGAGATGCATCTGCAGTTGTAACTGAGATTCACCGAGTTTTGGAAGCCAGTTTTTAGCCGAGTTGTTTTTCTCTTTTTTATGTTTCTTATTTTTTGTATTATTATTTTAAATAATATTTTCTGTTTCCAATTATTTATTTTAATTATTTTTATTTGTTTTTGTCTGGAAGCCAGTTGCAACTGCACTTGCAACTAAGATTTTCTCCACGTTTAAAGCCAGTTGCAACTACACTTGGAACTGAGTTTTTATATTATTATTTTAAATATATTTTTATTTTTAATTATTTATTTTAATTATATTTATTATTTTTTGTCTGTAAGCCAGTTGCAACTACACTTGCAACTGAGTTCTTTTTTTCAAGCGAGTTGTAACTCTAGTTGCAACTGATACTCCTTGTGTTTTGGAAGCCCAGCTTAGATGTTTTTTCTTTTATGTTTTATTTTTTGTATTTTTATTTCATTTTATTATTTTTAGTTATTTTTTTAGTTGTTATTATAACTATTATTTATTTATTTTTGTTTGGAAACCACTTGCAACTGAGATTTACTCGTTGCTATAAGCCAGTTGCAACCGTACTTCCAACTGAGTTTTTTTGTGAGCGAGTTGCAACTGGAGATTCACCATGTTTTGAAAGCCTGTTTTAGCGAGTTGTTTTTATTTTTTTTATGTGTTTATATTTTGAATTATTATTTTAAATATTTTTTTTGTTTTAATTATTTATTTTAACTATTTTTATTTTTGTTTGGAAACCAGTTGCAACTGCACTTGTAACTGAGATTTTCTCCGTGCTTTAAGCCAGTTACAACTACACTTGCAACTGAGTTTTTGTATTATTAGTTTAAATGTTTTTTGTTTTACTTTTAGTTTTTAATTAATTATATTTATTATTTTTTGTCTGGAAACGAGTTGCAACTGCACTTGCAACTAAGTTTTATTATTTTAAATATTATTTTTATGTTTAATAATTTATATTTGTTATTTTTTATTTGTTTTTATCAAGTTAATTGCAACTACACTTGCAACTGAGACTTTCTATATGCATTAAGCCAGTTGCATCTTCGCTTGCAACTGATTTTTTTAACCAGCTGCAACTGCACTTGCAAGAGAGATTTTTTTTCAGTTGTAAGTGGGGTTTCAAATAGAGTATTTATCAATTGCAAGTGAAGATATAATTGAGAATCTTGTCAGTTAAAACCGATATTATATTTTTTCTTGCAGATGGATTTTTTAGTTGCAAGTGCGGTTGTCATTGAGATTTTTTAGTCGCAACAAATAATTTATTAGTTGGTGATTTTTTGTTGAAAATCAATATATAGCATAAACGTATTATTCATTTATTTCAAAAAATTGTAGATTTTTTTGTTGTAATTGTATTTTTTCTTACGCAGGGTGATAAATTTTGTACTTTGTTACAATATTAACATCAACAAATCTATGATTAGAGAAATAACACTTGACATTTTTCGTGGTGCATGCACCGGCCAGCTAGCAAAGCTAGGAGCGAGCTTAGCTAGCTAGGCTTTTGCATGCCGAGCGAGCAACAGTAACTAGGCTGCATGCATGCGAGTAACAGTAGCATAGGCAGCACACGCGACAGGCGCAGCAGGAAGCTAGACGTAGCGCGCGCATTAACCGAGCGAGGCCACCAGCCACCGCCTGATGACGTCAGCTGACTGAGAATTAACCTAATTCTCAGTCAGCTGAGTATTAGAGAGACCATTTTCATTTATCAGAATTTTTAACAGTTTTTCCGTCACTTATCCACACAAAATATATATACCTTTCCTTGATCTCATCTGAATTTCTGATTTATGTGCATGGTCCTACTCCATAGACCGGGTCAATTTGTTCGTGTACACAAAGACTTCATCCATATGATGTGTACAAAATTTTATCCTCCACTGTTACACTGTTCCAAAATGTCTGTGTGGACAGCAACGACAGCATTCAGGCTGGACACGAGCTGGCTCGGTCTAGGCTCGGTGCGAGCCATGCTTTAGCTCACTCTTTGTGAGCTCGGCTCGGTCCGGCTCGTTGGAGCGGCGAGCTGGAAAACTGGGCTCGGCCCAAGCTTTGACATGGCTTGGTGAAGCTCGGTCGGCTCACGAGCCAGACGCCGTATGTCACTGCCATGTGGGGCCACCATCCCAGGAAGCAGAAGCGCGGCAGAGAGAGGAGAAGCGGCGGTGTGCGGAGTGGCGACGACCTGCGGAGCGGTGATGACGGCGACGACCTACGGAGCGGCGGCGACGGAGACGACCTGCGGAGCAGCCGCTGGCGCGGGAAGCAACTTCGTCGTCTCGCTGCTGTCCATCCACGCGGGTGCGGCGCTCGCGCTGGTGGCCGCCGGCGCCCGGGCGACACGCATCAGGAGCTCCTGGGCTTCCTCGGGGCCGTGTCGCTCGACGAGCTGCACGGCGCAGCGGAGGCGGACCTGGTAGGCTGGCTCGACAGCCTGACGCAGATGTCCTTCGCTTGCGGCGTGCAGGTCGAGCGGCACGACGTGCTGCGGCCAGAGTTCATGGCCACCGCGGCGTACCGTGGACTTCGCTGCATACACCGAGGACGCGAGGCGGCGAGTGAACGGCTTCGTTGCACACGCAACCAACGGACTCGTCCACGACGTGCTCCCTGGAGGTTCCGTCGACGCATCCACGGTGGTCGTCGTCCTCGCCGAGCCACCGGGCTGGACCGAGCCGAGCTGGGCGAGCCAAAAGCTCGCTGCGGTCCAAGTATTTGGGCTCGGCCCGGTTCATCGTACTAGCGAGCCGAGCCAGGCTCGGGGCGAGCCAAGAAAACTCGGGCCGAGCCAAAAAGCTCGGCCCCGACGTCCAGCCTGAGACAGCATAGTGTGCTAGATCTCCACCACCACCGCCACCGAATCTAGCTTTGTCCCACAGCCACATGCATGCAGCCATCAGCTGGCACTACCTCCAATGCCCACAGCCGGGTCTTCTTCTTCCTCCCAACGAATTAATTTACAGTCCACGCGCCTCCTCTGATCTGCTAGCAGCTAGCTCTGGCCTCTGGCTGGCTCATATATCTGCATGGATAAACGGATTGCTGAATTCAATGCTGTGGATGAGCTTCCCCTTCCTCTATCCGATCACACCACACCACCATTCCCCTAGCGTCTATCCGATCACACCACACCACAATTCCACCCCCGCTGCTACGATCAATTGCTATTTCAGCCGGGCGTTTCCTCCCGTCTTAGATTCAGTTCTTGGTCGATCGGTCGCAAGACAAGAGCATAGACAGGTTGATCAGTGCCTGCCTGCATGCCAAGGATGGAGAGCAGCAGCAACCTCGAGGCCTTCCTCCGCGCCGCCACGCCCCGGCTGCCATGGCGCTCCGCCACCATGGTACGAGGTCGATCCATCCAGCCACACGTCCTCCTCTCTCTCCCATCTATTCATGGACATTTTTTCAGTGCTCTGTTCCGCTGGTTGCTTAACAGTTTCATCAGTCTTTTGTGTGGTGTTGGCAGGACCGTTTCCAAGGGCCAAGCAGCGTGTGGCAACTGGCCGACAGGAAGAACGAGGACACGACGACGGCGGTGGAGTACTTCGCCCTGGCCGACCTGTGGAACCACTACGCCGAGAGCAGCGCCTACGGCCTCGCCGTGCCCCTCCGCCGCGCCACCGGCGGCGACATCGTCACGCAGCATTTCGTCCCTTACCTCTCCGCCGTCCAGCTATACACCGCCACCAGGCCCATCACTAGCCTCGCTGTCTCTAGGTAATCAATTGGTTGTAGTACTACTGAGAATCTGAACCTTTTCTTAGTACAAACTGCAGAATCCGTTTGCTGATCCATTGCATGAAAGCGCATGTGCAGGAGCACGGGGAGCGAGACTGATTCCTGGAGCGACGACAGCGGCGTTGGCGGGGAGAGGTTTGCAGGGTCATGGGACGCGGCGTTGGACGACGACGAGGATTCAGCGTACGATGGTGCCGCCGTCTCGTCGTCGAAGCGGAGGGGGTACCTGAACTTCCAGTACTGGGAGTGGGACTCGCCATACGATAGGGTGCCACTGTCTCACAAGGTGCCGATCTTCGCCATTGCTTGCTTTGTCCTGCTTCGAATTGGTCTGTCTGGGATCCTGATCGTCGGTTGTTTGATGATCTAACAGGTGTCGGAGCTGGCGCAAGATTATCCATGTCTGATGTCGCTCAGGAGCGCGGAGCTCTCGCCATCGAGCTGGATGTCCGTGGCATCGTGATATGATCGACCATTCAATCAGCCTGGTTTTACAGATCACTTGGCTGCTCTGCTTTAATGCAAATTATTGGGGCCAGCTGAGAGATTCTGATATATTTTGCATCGAATTGTCTCTGATCAGGTACCCTATCTATCATATCCCTGCTCATGGCAACCTCAAGGGCATCTCTGCATGCTTCCTGACCTACCATTCTATTTCATCGGTTTTCCAAGGTACTATATTTGACTACCCATCTGTCACACACATGATAAAGGGCATGTGAACAACATTTTCTCTTCCGCTATGCTACTGTAGTAATTTGCATGGTCATCCAGCAACTCATTCAAATTTAACTATGTTAGTGCAGTAATTTTGTATGACCTCTGAACCAGATAACATACATAGCGGTCCGGAAGACGACGGTGGCGAGACCGCGGACCTCTCGCCGTTTGGGCTGGCGACATACAGGATGGAAGGCGATCTGTGGAGGAGGCCAGGATCCTCGGACACCGGGAGGTTGTCTGAGCTCCATTGGGCGGCGGCGTCATGGCTGAAGCAGGTCGGAGCACACCAACCTGACTTCGCTTTCTTCACATCACACCATCGATGACACCGGCATGCCACATTGGTTAACTCCATACGAAGATATATAGTGTGAAGATGTGCGAGTGTTTGATATAAGGTCAATCTGGTATAGAAAGCCTAGAACTGGATACACAGATACTTTAGTCTTCAACTTCTTTGTGGACCTGCAACAAGATATATATACAGCTTATTTCGGAGTTGTGTATTGAATTGCATGCTCTGTTTTTGGACATAATGTAGTTGCCACATAACATTTTCAAAAATTTCAGCTGTAAAATGCAACCTCAAGGAATATACTTATGTTTCGGATATTCACTTTGGAGCTCGGGCTCATATGCTCCGTTATGAGCAAAAAAAATTCAAAATTTGAAAACTCATCAAAAAAATTTGAAAAAAATCATGCACGTACATGACCATGGTACGCACCACCGTATTGTTTTTCGCGCCGAAATGACATCGTACGCGCCCTGTACAAAAATGACAAATTTCCTGTCAGAAATTCAAAATTTGAGTCTCATTTTCTGACAGTTTTTGTGGATCGCGCGGGTTAGGGGATTGGGAGCAGTTAATTTGCGTAATTTGCTGAAGGTGCACATCATACAACATTGGGAACATGTGGGACGTTGGATTTCACATTCTGTACGGCTAAGATCTTCCGGATCTGACAGACTCGCTCCTTTGGTGATGAATAGTTTCGCGAGCGACCGTCGTGATCCGTGTCCATGTCACCGAGAGATTCCAAGAAACCGACGCGTTAATCAGCTGAACCACCCCGCAGCTCCCAACCGCCGACGCGTGGGCCCAGGCCCGCGTCGGGCCCGCGCGTCATCGTCTCCGTCCAGCTGCCGCGAACCACCGTCGACGCGCTCGGCAGAAAAGTGACCCTCCGCCCCACGCCGCGAACCCCCGCGCCTTTACGCTTTTCGCACTCCGCCCCTCCCTCCCTCCCTTCCCCGGAACTCGCCGCCGACGAGGCCGGGCCCATGGCGGTGGGCTTCCTGGTGGGGTTCGTCCTCGGCCTGCTGGCGCTGGCGGCCGCGGAGGCCGCCGCGCTCCTCTGGCTCGTGCGCCGCCTCCGCCGCCACCACGACTCTTCTTCCGCAGCGCAGCCCGACGCCGTTGAGGAGCTCCCCGGCGAGCGCCCGTTCCCCTACGAGAAGAAGGTGCGTGAGCCTCCCCCGCGTCGTACCACGCTCCCCCTAACTCCGCTTCCCGATTCGGCCCCTGCGAGCGCGGCAACTGTTCCGGAGCTCGGATCAGTGGGGGGGATTAGGGATTTGCGTGCTCCAATGGTCGGATGCTGGATGGAGCCGCGTGTAGCTGGGTAGTGGCTATGCCTGGGTAGTTGGATTCGTGTTGATTTGTGGGGAGCTGGTTGTCCCCCCAACTACACTAGTAGTTGAATTTGGGGAAAAGCTGGGTTACTGTTTTGGTTGTCCCCCAAACTACAATGTGCTTTCGTTAGGATCACCCGAAACTCTCAGATAGTAGTGGTTGAGCCGGGGGATCGACAATGGTTTGCGTTCAGGGTTGGTACTTTTGGATCCCTGGTGCCAATGTAGCTTATGCTAATATGCAGTGTTTGCATTGTTCGATTAGCGTTGACTGGAAAGCGTAGATCTGTGCGCTCATGCTAGCTCTCTGTTGGATGGCTGTTGATTTGGTGGGGAGGAACTGCACTGTGTTGTACATTCTAGCATGCATGAGCGCTCATGCTAGCTCTGTGCCATCACCCTAAACTCCTAATTTGTTGCAGTGGCTGAGCTGTGATATCGACCGGGGTTAGCGTCGAGATTTGATACGTGCCTATATGCGGTCTTTGCAGTTGGATCTTTCCTGGGTAGCGGGCAGTGAGCTACTTCTGATAATTATGCGCACGATTATTCTCATGTACTTAGCGTTTTAAGATGATTGTTACATCCTCGAGTTAGGTTGTCGTTCCTCTTTTTATGACCCATACACGTAGTCCTAATTGTGTGTGTAACTAGGTAATCATGTAGATGTAGCCCGTGAGTTCAAATTGCGACGTTCTGTTCATACATGTCATATGTGCATACTAGTTAGCTTCCTAGAGCTTTTAATCGGTTCTGACAACATACACATCTGGATTGGGATGGTATCCTTTACCACGCCTACGTTTAGGTCTACCCATGTCAGAAACTTAGAACAAAAATACTTCAAGTATACATTTCAATATCTCTTTCTTGTATGGTATCAACTAAATGTTCTTTTTGACTTACTTTAATCTGAAGAATGGAATGACACATATCAAATGATTTGGGGTTGCACATGTAATCGAGTACAGAATTCCTTAGCTTGTTATATCAAGAGGTCTATGAATACGATACTTGCTTAAGATCCTTGACCATGAGTATAAGAATTTTTTCTCTGATTTATCAGAACTGGTAAAGGCTTACCGTTGACCAAGATACATATGGGTCAACCTTAGTCACAAGTAATAGCAATACTTTTATCTTCTAACTGAACATTGCATCTTGCCCAGTAACTATGTTTACATCAGAATTTTCCTTTGCCTCCGTAGCACAGTGTTACACTAGTTCTGTTATCCAGGCGTGGACTGTATAAATGAATGTGCACTATACAACTTAGATTGCCAATACGATGGTAAAAGAAAACATATGCAAAATGAATTTGGCTCGTGGAGGGCTTAAATAAATTTTCATATACTTCTCATCAAATTTCTTTGGCCTTACGAAGTTGGAATTTGCGTTTCATTTCGATTTTGCTAATGATCAAGCCTATTTACATTACTGCCGTATGTTGATAGGGCTCTCTGTGGATACTAGAGCCAGAAAAGCTACCGAAAGTTAGTAATGAGCGCTTATCAAGTGGAGGCCTCAAAGAGACTAAGGAAAAGAAGATTATTGTGGAGGTTTTGCCTGTAAAGAAGATGGCTAAAATCAAAGGGCACTCACTTTGTTTGTCTGGTCCTGATGGCCCTGACTCAGTGATTGAGCTTTTGAATTGCTCGGTTGTTGCTGTTTCTGCATCAAGTATTCCTTCACGCAAATGGTTAGTGCTCTATACAAATTGAAATGCTTACCATTGAATAGTTAAAGAAATGCTTAGCATTCATCAAGAAAGCACCTTTTCTCTCTTTCTAGGTGCAGAGGTACAAACTAGTTAATTTCTTGGAGACAATACCTTTCCTTACCTTGTATCAAACAAATTTGAGAAGTATATTTGATTTTTGCATTGAATGCTTTGGTTTGAATGTAAATCGTGTATACATGTTAAAATAAGATAATGATTTAAGTACACATTTTTTGAATTTGAAGGAACTCCTGTAGTAACTACATACATTTTAGAGGGCAAGTTGAAGTGTCTGCCAAGCAACTTTATGTGCCTTTAATAAAGCTGTTTGGCTGCGTAGGATCTATACTCCAGCCTATATGTAATAGTACTGCTGTTGCTTATTTTCAGGACTAAGAGGTATCCGATAAAATTGGAAAGCCAGGAATCTGAGATCTATAATGGAAGCAAGGTGTGCTTTCTTTATGCTGAGACTTCATGGGAGAAGGAATCGTGGTGTAAAGCACTTCGTCTTGCAGCTACTGCTGACAAGGAGAAATTGAATTGACATGCTAAGTTGAGCAAAGAGTTCTCTAATTACATATCATCATTAAATTCCGAGTACCCATGTTTCCTGAAGCCCACAGTACTTTCAGCTGAGGATCATGACGTTATGGACAGTGAAATAAAGACGGACGGGTCTTCCAAAGTCCGTCTTTTCCTCAAGAAGTTAGCGAAAAAGGCATCTACAAAGGTTCCTGCAGATGGTAAAACAAGTGTGGGATCATCCACACAAGGAGAAAAGAAGATGTTGGATAAAATACGCAGCTATCAGGGTGCACCATTTATTGAAGCCTTAATAGGTTCACAAGAGGACAAGTTCAGTAGCAGCTCATCACACGATACATCGAAACCAAGTGCCCCAACTCCTCCTTCGAGTAGTCATGCTGGACAGCTTCCAGCTTTTCCTGATGTAAATGCAGATGATAAAGTTGTAGATGAAGGTACACTTTGTTGGAACCTTCTATCCTCACGGCTCTTTTTCGATGCTAAAATGAACGATGAGATAAACAAGTTCATCAAAACACGTATTCAGGTTAGCTATACTGCTCACGTTCAAGTAGAAATCTGTCTTATTGTTCTTTCTTTTTGTTTATTGATTTCCATTTATGCAGCGAACATTATCAAGCATGAGGACCCCAGCGTACGTGGGTGAAATTACACTTACGGACTTCAGTCTAGGAAAACTCCCACCTTATGTGCATGCGTTGAGAGTCCTTCCACTGGATTTGAATGAGCTGTGGGCTTTTGAAGTTGATTTTGAATACTCCGGCGGAATTTTATTGCACATTAAAACGAGGCTTGAGGTTGAGAACCAGAGTTACAAAAGGACCTCATGAAAACCAACTTTGGAACAGACTCTAATGGGGAGGTCGATTCAGAGCTTCTTGATAGTATTGAGCAGTATGGTAACCAATTTAGAGGTTCACGGAACTCAGACTCTTCAGTGGAAGAAAAAGAAGAAGCAGGTCTGTTTAAACTTGAATTTTTATTCACGCATGTTAGGTTCTTCTTTGGACTCTTTGTATATGCTTGTTCTACCAAATGACCAAATAATTCTTAAAAGGACAAGAGAAAAAAAAGTACCATTATCTCTCTGCAAAATGGCCTGATTAGGTTCTATCTTCAGTGTCTTTGGCATGTTCTTGTGTTGGTTATGTGTACCTGTAACAGACTTCAGGTAGACATTCATAGGGTATATTATGAATCTTAGGCTTGCATCCGAACTTAGGTTGACAGTCTTCTATTGAGCAGTCTTGTGCAATGGTTTCCTGTACATTCATTTATTATTTGTTGTATTTACGTCGAGTGATCATTTATCATGACAATATCTTTTGTATCAGATGCTAGTCACCCCAAGAGCACTGGATGGACGTCAACTTATATATCAAGGTTGAAAACTATGTTGCATTCAATAGCCGATCATGTCTCGCAGGTTTGCTCTCCTCTTTGTTGTCTCCGATTTTCCATTCATGTCTTCTGCTTTCCTACGTATATTGTATGCGCGTGTCAAGTTAGTAGGCTTGATATGTATTTATCTGCCTGGTAGAAGCATAAAAAGATGTCAGCTTAAGCTGTTTATAGTATCGATAGAAACATTTCAAACATGCCTTAGATTTTCGTCTTGTGCAGGTTCCACTTTCTCTAGCGAT
Organism: Poa pratensis; assembly: GCA_947311845.1. Lineage (NCBI taxonomy): Eukaryota > Viridiplantae > Streptophyta > Magnoliopsida > Poales > Poaceae > Poa > Poa pratensis. The sequence continues at coordinate 1,038,296 of CAMZMU010000119.1, read as the reverse complement.
AAAAATTACATCTGTCAGGGGTGTCTTGCGAGTACATCTGAAGCCCCCTCCATCGGATCAACTCTGGTATGGATTCACGGTGATGCCTGATCTAGAGTGGGACTTGGAATCTTCCGTTGGGGATAGGAAAATCACCAACAATCGCATTGCTTCACTTATCGGTAACAGAATCAAGGTAATAATACAACAATTCCTCGAAACATGCACATTTCTTTGCCAATTCACACGTCTAACTGTGGAGCATGCCACACTGTTTAGGCTTCGCTGCGCGATAACTTGGTGCTTCCAAACTGTGAAAGCATCCCCATGCCATGGATGGTTTCAGAGAAGGATGACTGGGTGCCTGTCAAGGACGGACCATACATCTGGCTCAACCACGAGCCCACCGAGACCAGGAGCCATGCCACAGCCGCTTCGCCAGCCCAGCCCGAGGAAGCTGCTGGTGCCAAGGCTGACGCTATTACCAGAAATCCCAAGGCTGACGCTAGTACCAGAAATCCCAAGGCTGACTCTAGTATCAAGAACTCTGTGACTAGTTTACGGGACTCCTCGGCCGGGAGCGAGGAGTCGTCGCTGAGATCCATCGACGAGTCAGGCGAAGACCCTGCAGTGGAATCATCCCATGCGCAGTCTCGCTTGGCCCCAGCTGCTGAAACCTCTACTCCACATCCCGATTCGACCAACGAGCTGTGAAAACCACTGCTGTCAGCAGAAAAGCTCCAGGAGGACGCTACTATGGAGAGCAGGTCAGGGTCCCCGATGTACACGTCGCCGAGGGCCATCATACCTGCAGGGGAGCAGCAGCAGCAGGCATCAGCGGTGGCCTCGTTGGGAGATGACGGTAAGCGGAGGAGCGGGAGGCGGAGCCTGCTGGACCTGAAGAAGAAGGTCGGGGACAAGCTGGAGGAGAAGCGGCGGCAGGTGGAGGAGAAGGGGCGGCACATCGTGGAGAAGATGCGGGAGAACGCTAGGACCAACAGCATGGAGAGAACCGCGAGCTAGTGGGCATCGAGTTCAGTAACCGTGCTCCTATTTTTCGCTTCTCTTTTCGTTTCAGAAAGTTGTGTGGGTGTAGCTATGTAGGGCTGGTGACTGTTAAAGCAGTTGCATATATGCTTCCGTTGTAACCATGCTGATATGTTCATGGAGTGGGCACAACATCACAAGATTATGAGTACAAGCTTTTCTTGATATATGATAGGCAGACGGAGAGACAGAAGTGGTGTTACAAGGCTACAAAGTAGCTATGGATCTATTTTCATTTCCAGCAAGATGCAGCTTCGCCATGACCCTGTCTGGCCTGTGTTCTGTTTACTTTTCCGCCTCCTCTCCGGCCATCTTTTGGATCATCACGCTGCCGCTTTACCTCCCAAATTCTCGGGAAGAGCTCCAGCCCAGGGAAGACTAGAGTTTTGGAGTGCAGAAGCTGCGGCTCAGCACCTCGACTCGACTTCCACCTCGACGAAAGGCTGGTCACCCCTGAGTCTCCCAGGAGGATGAAGCTGTTCTTTTTTTCCTTGCCCGCCAGACCGGCTACCACTTATAGGACACACTCTTCACTTCTTCAGGTTAACATAGTTGCATGGACTACAAGTTCCGTAGAGCTACATCTATGCATGCGTGTACACCCTACAAGAATTGTACCTGCGCCACTGACCATGTTCCTGGAATCACCCGTCAGGCTCACACATACCACCATGAACATAACTACTAATGTTTAGTTACAGAGTCATTGCCCAAGGCCCAAATAAGGAAACAAAAGGAGCAACTACACATGAACCCGAAAACTTGAAAAACTACACAGCCTCCGACGAAACTGGCGCCTCATACCAGAGTAGCATCTATATAAGTAAATGCACGATAATTGAACCAAAAGCCGAGGCTCCCAGCTAAATATATGGCCTAGTTATCCTCCTGAGTCCTGTCTCTCTCTACACCATACCAACCAAGAAGTCTGTCGGCTTAGATGGTTAACCGCAACCTCAGAATGGGGCTATTCTTATTACTCAGGAGTTGCTTCCTAATTTCCTCCCTGACTTTGTCTTCCCTGTGTTCTGCTTCCTCCTCAGCTTCTTTTTCGAACATATTTTCATCGTCCACTATGATAGACTCTGGGGAAACCAGGACAAAGAGCAGTACTTCCTTGATGCTTGGGAGCAGTTCCAGTCCAGAGAAGCCGGCCTTACAATCGACAAGCCGCAGGCTCAGCACCTCAAGTTTGTCCATTGATGTTTCCTCGAACACCAACGATTCCACTTCCACTTCTGTGTAAACAAGCTCGAGCACCAAGAGGCTTCCGAACTGTCCACTCTGGAAAATGATTGGTCCTTCGCTCTGAAATCTGTTCTCCTTCAAACTCAGAATGGACAAGCTTGGCAGGTTCCCGAGGGCTTGCATTGCTCAAGCGTTCCCCGACACCTCGGTGTATTCTAGCTTGATCTTCACAAGATTCGGGAGCAACATGGTCCATTTTGGCAGTTTTCTCAGCCAGCCCTGCAGCTTGAGGATCCGGAGATTTTCTGGAGGTGAGATTATGCCTTGCAAGCAGTCATATAGATTTCTTTCTGTTGAACGCACTGAAAGAGATTCAAGGCTACAGAGATATGAAATGGCCCAGCAGAACTCCAGGCTATTACCCATGTCGATGCCAAACACACCTAACTTGCGCAGGCTTGTGAGACATTTTATCTCCTCCATGATGGCATTTTCCCAGTCAAGGTGCACCGATCGCAGGGTGTGGAGGGATCTTAGCTTCCCAATTCCAAGTGGCACCTTAACAGCATAAGCTCGCACCGGGCCCGTCGTGCAACAAGCCAAAGGTGTACACCATGATAACATCAATTGTTCTTCCCCGACAAAGAATTCATTCCCAGCTTTCAGATAGCATAGCTTGGTAAGCTTGATGATGGTTTTGGGTAGCATCAATATTACTGTGTACTTGATGTGGTCACCGGGAAAAACATATGAGTCCTCACACTTAGGGTTGCCGACGGGGACTGGACTGAGTGTGGTGGAATTATCATATGGGTAGGATCCAATACTAGCATGAGCAAAGGAGAGACTATGGTCGGTGGCTCAACTTCGCATACACCTTGTATGGCGGGACGTGGCAGACACGATGAGTTACCGGATGGATGCGGGCTAAAAGCGTGCTACTTCTGAAGAGGGTCAAAACTATTCGAATAGCCGAGTCCTCGGATATGGACAGTTGGGAGGCCCTACCTTGACCTATGTGCAAGTTTTATAAAAGTGTTGAGTTTGGAAAAAGAAAAGTGAAGTGGAAAATGTTCCAGTCACCTATACCAACTGATCGGTATGAGGTTGATGGAGGAAAGTGGACCATGATGGTCTACGGTCGAAAAGATAAAGAGGAGTTTGGAGAAAAATAATAAAATTGATGAACCTTCTTAAGATAGTTATATTATCCTCCTTACCTGCTTTAACAAAGATATAGAGATGTTTAGAAATAAATAAAAGTCTGACAATTAGAATAAACCTAGTGCATACTCATGTTGGGGTAGTTTGCGAGTACATTCAAATGTACTCATAATGGTTTCGTCCCTGGCATTGTTGCGATGCCAGATTACGAGGAGCAATACGTCGAGGAGGAGTATGGCGACGTCTATGCGAACTAAGGATCTCCCTCAGTCAGCTGCCTGTCGGGTAGTCGTGTTAGGAGTTGTGGACTACTACGCCTAAGCTTCCGCTGATTCTTTTGGTTTGGCCCTCGAAGGCACCTATGTAAGACTTGGTCTAAATGACCATTATGTAAGACTTTTATTCGGTATTGTAATGGATGATAACTATGGTATTCAGTTCGGATTATGTGCAATGACAGACTGATCACGGGATCGTTGTGGTAAGCATCAGACAGCTAGTCTGGGGTCCCCCACAGAGCTGGTATCAGAGCCATCCTGACTTTAGGAAACCTTAGTTAGCATAGTCGTTAGACAGATGTTACAAAAAGAGTAAATTTCTAAAAAGAAAAATAATGAAGTATTTTCGAAAATTGCTTATCTCCAATCCTCTGGCTTATGCAAAATTTTACCCTCATTAAATACTACATTTCTCCTTGTAGCCTTAAAATTTTGCGCACTTGTCATCTCCTTAAACTTAAAATTCTGCTTACTTGTTACCTTACTATATCTAAAATTTTGATACACTTATCATCTCACTAACTTAAAACTTGCTAAAAATTGATAGATGGCACTCCACTGGAGCGAGTTCGTTCAGCTGGAGAAGGATAGCAAGATGATGTTCGAGAGGGACTTGTTCGATTTGAGCAAGATGCTAGGTCGCCCTGCTCCAGAGTTCAGAGGAGCTCAGGTTGACACTCACCGTGTCGGAAGGCTGAGTTGGCTCATAGAGTCATCGGTTCGCAGGAACATCAAGTCTCCCAGTTCCAGGACGATTATCTACACCACCAAGGACTCCACCTGGATCGATGGTCTCTGCAGCGCCACCCAGAGGCTGCTGGCCCTACTTTGTGAGGAGCACAAGGCGGAGCTGGCAGAATCCCGTTTCCGGTACTACGGGAGGCGCAACAGCGACGGACACCCTACACCTTCACCTTGCCACCCGATGCTCAAAGACCACGTCATGAACATGGAGCTCTTACTTCAGCACCCAGGAGGATCTGTTCCGCACTAGGGTTTGGTCTCACCTTGACCGCACCTCTCTCGTTGAGGGTCGCGAGCGTGAGGCGGAGCTGAAGAAGGGGATGGCCACTCTTCAGAAGAAGAGGGTCCACCTGAGTAGGACGGTCGCCAAGCTCCGCAGGAAAGTGAGGGAACAGGACCAGATGATTGAGGGCATGGAACGTCAGGCCGACGAGATGGAGGAGGAGGGCGATGATCTCCGCAAGGAGAACAAAGCTTTCCTCAGTGATGACGATGACTTCCTAGAGGAGATGGATTGTGAGAAGGAGGACGATGAGGAGGAGTTAGTTGACGAGGACGAGGACCTACTTGAGTCAGTTCTCGAGGAGGACGAGGAAGACCCCGAGGAGCCACTCTACGAGTCAGATGCTGACGTGTTAGAGTTGGAGGTTCCACCTCAGTAGAGGAGTGACTTGAGTACTATCGCAGGATTAGGTGACCACTAACCGCTAGTCGAGTAGTGTAGTGGTTTCTTTTGGAGACTATGTATTCCGCGCCTTAGATATGGTAGAGCGCTTTTGTAAGCTTGATAATGTGAACTTTGGATGTAATGCTTGTGTGATATATATATAAGGATATTAGTCTTGTAAGATTGTGCGAAATATTTTGGCCATATCACCCATAATTAACAAGTCACATCGCAGATAATAATTCCCCTTAGTCGAACCATTCCTTGTCTCTTATACTCGGTTAAAACTTCAGGATGAACACTCGTCGCACCACCAACACCTCGGATGGAGGATCTGGAGGAGCACCCCCGCCTCCACCAAACCCGACGCCTGCCCAACTCCTTGCAATTATCATGGAGGAACGTGAAGCTGCCAGGGAGGAGCGGCAAGCTAGTCTCGCTGCTCTGCAGCAACTCACCGCCGCCTTAGCGAACAACAACAACAACAACAATGGTGGGAATGGCAATGGTGAAAACCAGCGATCCACTCTCGGAGATTTCCAGAAGACCGGTCCACCCACCTTCTCCAGGGCAATTCATCCCTTAGAAGCCGATGATTGGCTTCGCACCGTCGCAAATGATCTGGAAGTTGCCGCTGTAGGCGACACTGAGAAGGTGCTGTATGCAACCCACTATCTTGCTGGACCCGCACGAGCTTGGTGGGAAGCTACCAAGGCTCTCCAGCAGGCTGGCCATGTTGTCAACTGGGAAGAGTTCCAGGAGAAGTTTCGCACGAAGCATATCTCCAGTGGACTTATTGACAGAAAGAAGGATGAGTTCCGCAGGCTGAGGCAGGGAAGTAGAGATGTGGTCGGATATCTTGATGAGTTTACCGATTTGTCTCGGTATGCTCCAGATGATGTCGACAAGGAGGAGAAGAAGATGGAGCATTTCATGAATGGTCTCCATGATGAGCTGCAATGTGCTCTGGTTGTCCATGACTTCCGTGATCTGGAGGCACTTGTGAACAAGGCTATCCAGCTGGAGACCAAGCGGAAGTCGATGTTTGAAGGCCGCAAGAGAAGGATGAATGTGCAGGAAGGTTCGAGCAGCCAGAAGCCTCGTACCTTTCCACCAAACCCCAAACCTGCCTACCGTCCAGCCCCAACTCCACGACCCAACTACCCTAACCGCCCAAACAACTACACCCGCCCCAATGACAACAATCGTCCCAGAGGAAACCCCAACAACTTCAACCCCAGTGCCAACGTTGTCTGCTATGAATGCGACAACAAAGGACACTACTCCAGAGATTGTCCCAATCCTAAGAGGAATGCTCAGCGCCCCAATGCGCCGAACAACAATCAAGGCTGCAATGGAGGTGGCAAGAATGCCGCACCCGCGGAAATGTTGCTGTTGCCAAGGGCCGTCTGCACCACATCAATGCTGAAGAAGCTCAGGATGCACCAGATGTTATGCTGGGTACGTTCCTTGTCAACTCAGTACCTGCAACTGTTCTGTTTGATTCTGGTGCAACGCATTCATTTGTTACGGAAGAGTTTGTCGCTAAGGGAGGATTAGTAGAAGACTTCCTAACTAAAACCCTGAGTATACAAATCCCTGGTTCCACTCTGGAAACCAGGAGATTCTGTCCGAACACTGCCATTGAGATTTTAGGTGAAATGTTTGCAGCCGACCTAATTGTTCTGGAACCCAAGGCATAGATGTTATACTTGGTATGAATTGGTTAGCCAAGTACCATGGTCGAATAGACTGTGCCAGAAGAGCAGTATCCATTACAGCCGACACAGAAGTAGAAGTGGAGTATGTGTCAGAAACCAACCATTCCCAACCAGGCTGCCATGAGTGCATAGATCGACCCACCTTAGATGAGATCCATGTTGTCCACCGGTTCCAAGATGTATTCCCTGAAGAATTGCCTGGCATGCCGCCAGACCGGGATATTGAGTTCATAATTGAGCTTATCCTGGAACATCCCCTATCTCCCAAAGACTTATCGGATGAATCCGGAGAACTGGTTGAATTGAAGAAACAGTTGGCAGATATGCTCAGCAAAGGTCTGATTCGCCCAAGCGCTTCACCTTGGGGATCACCCATCATCTTTGTGGACAAGAGAGACGGTACCACACGCCTGTGTGTGGACTATCGCAAGCTGAATGACGTGACCATTAAAAACAAGTATCCCCTTCCCAAGATAGAGGATCTGTTCGATCAAATGAACGGAGCCTGAGTCTTTTCCAAGATTGACCTTCGGACTGGATATCATCAGTTGAAGATCAGAGAAGCAGATATTCCCAAGACGCCTTCACCACCCGTTACGGTTTATTTGAATACACCGTGATGTCCTTTGGACGACCAATGCCCCGCCTATTTCATGAATCTGATGAACAAGATTTTCATGGAGTACCTCGACAAGTTCGTGGTAGTTTTCCTCGATGACATCCTTATTTATTCCAAGACCGAAGAAGAGCATGCTGAACACCTGCGTCTAATTTTGGAGACCCTTCGCCACCACCAACTATATGCCAAGCTTAGCAAGTGTGAGTTCTGGCTTAGTGAAGTAGCCTTTCTTGGACATGTTATATCTGCCGGAGGAATTGCTGTGGACCTAGAGAAGATCCGAGCCATTTTAGATTGGGCGTCCCCAACCAGTGTGTTTGAAATCCGGAGTTTCCTTGGACTAGCGGGTTACTACCGCAAGTTCGTTGAAGGATTCTCCAGTATAGCCAAACCCATGACCAACCTGTTGAAGAAGGACAAGAAGTTTGAGTGGACTCAGCAGTGTGAAGAGAGTTTCCAAGAATTGAAGAAGAGGCTGACTTCAGCCCCAGTCTTGATCATGCCAGACGTCACCAAGAGTTTCGACGTGTATTGCGATGCATCACGCCTCGGACTTGGTTGCGTTCTGATGCAAGAAGGCAATGTTGTGTCGTACCTGTCCCGACAGTTGAGACCACATGAAGAGAACTATCCAACCCATGACCTAGAATTAGCTGCTGTGGTTCTTGCCCTCAAAGTATGGCGTCCCTATCTTGCGGGACACCGTTGTGAGGTCTATACAGATCACAAAAGCCTGAAGTATATTTTTACCCAAAAGGAGTTGAACCTGAGACAGAGGAGATGGATGGAGTTAATCAGTGACTATGATATCGGAATTCACTATCATCCCGGAAAGGCCAATGTAGTTGCCGATGCCCTTAGTCGTAAACCATGCACCCTGAATGCCCTGATCCAAGCCGAACAGCCAGCCTTGTATAAGGAGTTCGAAGAGTTCGGACTTAAGCTTGTTTGTCAGGGGTATCTCGCTAACTTAGAAGTCACCCCAACCCTGATGGATCAAATCAAGGAAGCCCAGAAAGGTCATGAGAGCATAGAAGGAATCAAGAAAAAGATTTCTCTCGGTAGAGCACCTGGTTTTACTGAGGATGCTGAAGGAGTACTGAAATACAATGGTCGTATCTGTGTGCCCAATGTCCCAAAACTCAAGGATTTAATCCTGAGAGAAGCCCATGAGACCCCTTATTCTATCCACCCGGGCGGAACCAAAATGTATCAAGACCTCAGAGAAAGGTTTTGGTGGCACGGAATGAAGCGAGAGATTGGTTCCTTTGTAGCCAAGTGTGATATCTGTCAGCGAGTCAAGGCTGAACATCAGAGACCCGCTGGATTGCTGCAACCCTTGAAAATTCCCGAGTGGAAGTGGGATGAAATCGGAATGGATTTTATCACCGGACTTCCAAGGTCTAGCCGAGGCCATGATTCAATCTGGGTCATCATCGATGACTGACCAAGGTTGCCCATTTCATTCCTGTCAGTACCACTTATCGCGGACACCAGTTAGCAGACCTGTATATTTCCAGGATAGTGAGCCTGCATGGCGTGCCTAAAAGGATCGTGTCAGATAGAGGCACGCAATTCACCTCCAGATTCTGGAAATCCCTTCACGAAGCCCTCGGAACCAAGTTAGCCTTTAGCACAACTTATCACCCCCAGACAGGAGGCCAAACAGAGCGAGTGAACCTGATATTAGAGGACATGCTTCGCGCATGTGTTCTGTCCTATGGAACCAAATGGGAAGATTGTCTTCCGTTTGCAGAGTTCTCTTACAACAATAGCCATCAGTCCAGTCTGCAAATGGCCCCTTTTGAAGCCTTGTATGGTAAGAAGTGCCGTACACCCCTGAACTGGTCCGACACTGGAGAGAGTAAATTGTTTGGACCAGATACCCTCCGTGAAGCTGGAGAACAAGTTCAAATTATCCGGGAGCATCTCAAAGCTGCCCAATCCCGCCAGAAGAGTTACGCTGATCTCAGGCGCCGTGACCTTACTTTTGGTGTCGGAGATTTTGTTTATCTCCGAGTAACACCCCTTAAAGGAATGCAGCATTTTCATGTCAAGGGAAAGTTAGCGCCAAGGTATATTGGACCCTTCAAAATCCTAGCCCGTCGAGGAGAAGTGTTGTATCAACTGGAGTTGCCTGAAGAGTTGTCAGATTATCATGATACCTTCCACATTTCCTTGCTCCGGAAGTGTCTCGAAGTCCAGACCAGCCCGATGTTTTCAAGAACATCGACCACACCTCCATCGACTTGAACCAAGACCTGACCAATCGTGAGAGACCTGCCAGAATTTTCGAGGAGGATGTTCGTCTTACCCGGAGCCGTGCAATCAAGTTTTACAAAGTCCAGTGGACTAACCACTCTGAAGATGAAGCAACCTGGGAACACGAAGACTATCTTAGAAGCGAGTTCCCAGACCTTTTTAGTACCCCGGCTTAGCAAATCTCGGGACGAGATTTATTTTAAGGGGGGAAGGATCTGTAACACCTCAAAATTATAATAAGTATTATAATGCCAAATTAGGAGCCAACAAAAACTTTTTGTTGATTATCCTTACATGTTTAATATGCCTGTGCTTGTGTTCCTTATCACTTGCTTGTGTTGTTACTTGTGCTTGATTGATGTTGTTTTGTTGAATCTAAATAAAAAGAAGTAAAGACAAATAAAAAAGAGGACAAGTATATCCACCACTTGTCCAAGTGATAACTTGGAAATTTTCAAACAAAAGTTAGTGGAGTGGTAATGTAAACACTCCCATTTAATTCCTACTCCTTTTCCCTTTCAAAATAATATTTTTTAACTTATATTAAATTTCAAAAGTAAAAACAATAGAAATAAATTAAAATGCAAATAGTAAAACATTATGAAAGAAAATGTTTCAAAAACATTTTTATTATTTTATGCCAATTTTTGTGGAGCTTCTGTACATTAAGAGAAGGCCCCACAAATTTTGTCAAATTTTTATAAATTGTTTTAGTACCTCAAATAAATTCAAGAAGTGCTTCTGTTTTGAACAGAAGGACTAAATTGTAAATCGCAGAAAGAAGAAGGAAAATCATCAGCGCAGAGGAGGCAGGGGCAAACTGCAAAAACGCCGTCGTCTTCCTCTCTCCCTCGCCCCGACGCGCCCCGCTGTCGAACACCTATCGATCCCGCGTCATTTGCCGCCGTTCTGGCCCCCCTGGCCTCGCGCTTGGCTCACAGCCGTCCACGCACCTCACCTCTGCGTCTGCCGCAGTCGCTCGAACACCTCCATGACCAGAGGCCGCTCCCTATCCCCCGATGCCGCCGCGGTAGAGCACGATGCCGCCGGTGAAATTCGGCCCAGCCTCTGCACCCCGACGCGTGCCACTGCGCCCAGAGCTTCTAGAAGACTCTAGAGCCTCGCTCGTCACCGCTTGCCCCGATCTTTTCCGCCGCCGACGTGTAATCGCAAATATCCCGCCGGTGCGCCATGGACGCCGTGTGCACCCCGTCCACCGTACACCGCCTCCCTGCCTATAAAAACCACCCCGCACCCTCTGGAAGAAGCACTCCACCCCCCCTCTCTCTTTCCCTCGCTCCAATTTCTCTCTGCACCGCCAGGAGGGCGGGCATTGCCGCAGCCATTGCCGCCGTCGAGGTCGGACATGGCCGCGACGCCACTGCCTCTCTCCCTTTCCCCTCTGCCCCGCACTGGCTCCCACTTGCTTCACCACACTCACCCGAACCTTTTCCCTCTGGATTGCGCACAGGTTCGCCGTAGATTCGTCGCCGGAGTTGCTGCCCGTAGCCGCGGAAGAACTCGAGCACGAGCCCGACGCTGTAGTCCACCGCAGCACGCGCCGCTTGTCTCCAAGGCCTTCCCGAGCTCTCCGCCATCGATCGCCGTCGTCTCCGCCGTCCGTAACCCTCTCAGGTGAGCAACTCGAGCTCGCCCGTGTCGCCGGCGCGGCAGCGCCGCCCCTTTTAGGTCGCCGCCGTTCGTCGTCGACGTGGACGCACCGTAGCCCTTAGATCATAGATCAACGGTAGCTTACCGCTTCACTTAAGTGTGTCACTGACAGGCGGACCCCACCGTCAGTGATTTATTCATTTTTCCAGCGCGCACTGTGTCACTGACCAGTGGGTCCCCCATGTCAGAATTTTAGACATTATCCAGAACAGTGCAGTTTTTCAATTTAATTAACTCTAAAATTGCAGTACTGATATGAATTTTAAATTCAATATCTAGAGATTTAGGAATCCAAATAAATCAAACTCAACTGTTCTGAAAAGCTTATGAAATTGTCTAACACACCAAATTGGTCTCACTCCATTTAATTAAGTAATAAAAATACACTATCAAAAATACTACAGAAGGTTTAAAATCTAAACTTGTTTGTTTCTAATACTCTGTTAGTCCAATTAAATCCAAACCAATTTTATTAGCTTAGTACTGCCTTGTGTTAGCTTCACTAATTTTGGTAGATTTAATTAAGCAATATTAGTTGTTGACTTTAAGATAAACCCCTCTGGACTATAACAATTAAATATGCTTAGTGCTTAACCCAAATGACTTGGAACCAATTTAGTTAGCTCAATTTAGCCATGTTTACATATCCCTAAAAGGATTTAATTTTAGGATTTACAGAACTTAGTTGGTAGCCAAAACTTGATAATTAAACTACTGGATTAGATTCAATGTATAGGAAAATTGATAGCTCAATTGAATTCAAATCCAATTGGGTTGTCTTCTACACATCAGTAGCTATCCATAGAATTGTAGTTTGTATTTTTAGGACAAACAGAACTCAAGTTGTGTAATTAAACACATTACACTAGATTCTGCCCTTTTTGCAATAGAATAAATAGTTGCAAATATACTTAAACTTAAAACCAAATTGTGTTGTTTGCTATGTGCAGTAGCTAATTGTGATGTTATGATTGTTATGTTGTGAGTATTACTTGAGTGGTTTGGTGATTGCTTGTATTCATTTGGTTATCGATTAGACGAGAACATTGCCGGAACCACTGAGGAGGAGGAATTTGCTGAACATCAAGAACAAGATCCCGAGAACTTTGCCGAGCAAGGCAAGCTACTCTCTGAGCTTGCACCAAAATACATATGTATCTACTTTAAGCAAATGTTTTACTCCTACAGCAATGGTTTACAAAACATTTTCAAAAAGTATATAGATATTATTTTGCCACCAAGTAGATATATAAGTTAGTTTATATGAAACTATAGGATGGAAAACAATGTGTTTTATTCAAAACTCCTCTGGAAATACTGTGTGAAATATGATGTGCCGAGATGTCGGTGTGGAACTGGAGAAGTGGATAACTGAGATTATTTGGGAAAAATGCACAATGTGTCTTTGTACTTACGTCAACCAGCCGATACCCAGTGCGACCACATTTACCCCAATATGGGAACGGGGCTTAGTCATATAATTTGCTCTTATTAGTATGGGATACCTCATCGACGGAGACGACTCCGTTATGCATGAGGGGATGGTTTGTGAACTCCCCTGACCTGGGTCCTCGCTCAAACTCTATGGAAAGATAAGGAGGGGGATATAAGACTTCATCAATGTGGTCACCGGGAAAAACATATGAGTCCTCACACTTAGGGTTGCCGACGGGGACTGGACTGAGTGTGGTGGAATTATCATATGGGTAGGATCCTATACTAGCATGAGCAAAGGAGAGACTATGGTCGGTGGCTCAACTTCGCATACACCTTGTATGGCGGGACGTGGCAGACACGATGAGTTACCGGATGGATGCGGGCTAAAAGCGTGCTACCTCTACAGAGGGTCAAAACTATTCGAATAGCCGAGTCCTCGGATATGGACAGTTGGGAGGCCCTACCTTGACCTATGTGCATGTTTTATAAAAGTGTTGAGTTTGGAAAAAGAAAAGTGAAGTGGAAAATGTTCCAGTCACCTATACCAACTGATCGGTATGAGGTTGATGGAGGAAAGTGGACCATGATGGTCTACGGTCGAAAAGATAAAGAGGAGTTTGGAGAAAAATAATAAAATTGATGAACCTTCTTAAGATAGTTATATTATCTTCCTTACCTGCTTTAACAAAGATATAGAGATGTTTAGAAATAAATAAAAGTCTGACAATTAGAATAAACCTAGTGCATACTCATGTTGGGCTAGTTTGCGAGTACATTCAAATGTACTCATAATGGTTTTGTCCCTGGCATTGTTGCGATGCCAGATTACGAGGAGCAATATGTCGAGGAGGAGTATGGCGACGTCTATGCGAACTAAGGATCTCCCTCAGTCAGCTGCCTGTCGGGTAGTCGTGTTAGGAGTTGTGAACTACTACGCCTAAGCTTCCGCTGATTCTTTTGGTTTGGCCCTCGAAGGCACCTATGTAAGACTTGGTCTAAATGACCATTCTGTAAGACTTTTATTCGGTATTGTACTGGATGATAACTATGATATTCAGTTCGGATTATGTGCAACGACAGACTGATCACGGGATCGTTGTGGTAAGCATAATCGGTTATTTCAGACAGCTAGTCTGGGGTCCCCCACATACACCTTCCTTTCCGTTGCCTCCTTCAACTCGGCATTGAATGTAGAGATGTAGTCCTTATGATGTTTATCCCATTTCGTCACCTTCCTCTGCCGGCGCCGGTCCAATCTACATGGTCAACAAATGAAAATTTAGTAACTACACTAACACATAAGATTGGTAAGACAAAATTTGGAGCCTCACTCGTGCAACGAAAACATGGTGTTAATCCACTTTGGCGGTGTAGTTTGATACAACCCAAATTGGCTCATCACACGATGTGGTAGGTGGAACTCAACGGCATACAAGCATATCAATGGGCATTGCATCATCCAAAGATATTCTTCCTCGAGACACTTTGGGTTTAGGGGAATTCCGCATTCCAACCAAATCTCTCCCCGACACCATATATTTGCCATGTCACCTATAACACAGTACTCATTTCAGCATGTGCAGTTGGGATTTAAGATAGCTTCTGATTTAATGAAAACATTTTAATTATTACCTGCTCCGGGGTCAGCGAGTTGAACTCGTTGGTGTACCGCAAATACTCTTTGGTTTGGTCACCGGTGAACTCCGCAACCCTGTCCCACTTGTACGCCCATGTAGCGTCCCGAAGCCTCTAGGGATGGTCATGGTCGTTCCAAGGCTTCCATTGCAAAACCTCCGGCCGTCCAACTGAGAAGTGTTCCCACATCCAAACCGAAAGCAGGAGCACTGGACCACCAATACCGGCCTCACTGCCGAACCTACGACATGCATCATCCAACTGCACATATAGATACACATGTTAGAATCTCATATGTTTTGCACTCACACGAAAGAAAACAAGATAACAATATTTACCTGTCGGTACAAGTAAGCAAGCGCAGCCGTACCCCAGCTTTGTTTACTCTCCAACAAGTTAACGCCTTCAGCCACATCCAAGGAGCGTTCCGCCCACTACTGTCAGCAAACAAAGTCCTCGTGATCACGTACCACACATATGCGCGTGCATGATTCTGAATGACCACTTTATCAGCCCCTTCAGGACACTTAGCAAAGTTTTTCCTGATCCAAACATATGAGGCGCCGGCGGAGAGTCTATCCTTACTAGAGTCTTCCTTCTCTGGAGGAGCCGCCCCTATAAGGCTAAACATCTTGTCGCGCCACCCATCAGATTCGGTGCTAAAACACACAGGTTTGCCCGTGATGGGGAGTGCCAGGATCATCGAGACGTCCTGAAGAGTCCCCGTCATCTGCCCGGTGGGGAGGTGAAAGTTGTGTGTCTCCGGCCTCCAACGGTCAACAAGAGCAGTGATGGCCGAAGGATTGAAATTTGGCGTGGACCGAGACACGAGCTGGATGAATGGAAGGAGTCCAAGCTTCTCGATGTACTCGGTGTACCTCTCGTCGTACGGCATGCCCTTCTCACCAACTTGCAAGGAGGCCTCGTGAGACCGAAGACGAAGGGGGGCAAGTACCTAAAAAAAATTACAAGTTACAACAACAATGTCCATGCCGAATAGAAATATGAACTAACATCTAAAATATGCAAAACATTACAAATTACCTTTCCCTCCGCAATCTTTTTCGCACGGTGCTTTTTATCATATTGTTCTTCGAGAAGTTCCATCCTACATATTTTAAAAAACCACCACTAGTAAGAGATAGAACTTTCAATATTTTTTCAATATTCATTTCAACCTCATATAGAACATCTACCACATCCACACATACACCACATATAAAATTTACATCCACATCCATTGGCTAACCACAATTACATCCACAAAAACACCTCACATACACATGGTTCTCATATACACATCTATACCGAATTAATTCAAAAAATTAAATAAACACTCCACATGATTAACAAACCATTACAAGTGCCATACAAATGCTAAGGATAAAAAATATAGCCTCATGCCATACTAATTTCGAAATCTAGAATGAACTACAATTTCACCTAGGGTTCCAAAAACGGGACAAATACGAAAAACCTACTGGATGAAATTGAGAGGAACGGAGGAGCTTACCTTGAGGAACAAAGGGGAGATGAAATCCCTAAGGATCCGGCCGGTTTTGGTGCGGATTTGAGAGGGAGAGAGCCGCCGCCGCAGGGGAGAAATGAGAGAGGGAGAAGAGGGTCCGCGGGCAAAGGGGGGGGATTCAACAGGGGGAGAGGGGGGGAACCGCCGCCGCCGCCAGGGGGAGGGGTTCAACAGGGGATAGGGGGGAGCCGCCGCCGCCGCCTCCATTCTTCTCTTCCCTTCTTCTCTTGTGTTCAACAGAGGAATAGAGGGGCATGGCGGGTACGGGAGGGCTCGGGCTCGATTTGGTGGCAGGTGTGGCGCCCCAAGCCCCGGCGCCACACATGAAGGACGTGTATGCATGCATTGATTGGACGTGTCGGGATGGAACTGCTAGCTAGCTGTTCGTGTTCGTTTCGACTCCGATACATGCGCTAGCTTTGAATCTGAATCTCCATCGATCGCACGAGCACTATATATGTTAGCCCTTTTTATGCAGATAAGTCAAAGGGACTATATATTATCTGAAACCAGTCCTCATAGGAAAAGCCTTACAAGAAAAGGAAATAACACACAGCTTATTCAAAATTTTAGCACCATCTTCTTTTTTGCGTCTCTCTACAGCACGTGATGAGCATAACTCGATGCCGCGTTGAGTCCCCGGCGTAGCAAAGATCATGTCGGAAAAGCATGACAAAAACCAGACGCCTGTAGAAGCAGCAACCCGGAGAAGTCGAAGACGTTGAAAAAAATAAGTCGGTGACCATGATGTCAAGACATCGCCATCCCATTAATGCAATTATCTGTTTCTTGCAACCTAATACCAACAGGGGAAACGGATGTTAACCTGGCAGTGTATTATTAGTCATAGATGCAGTTGGATAGCAGTCTATGTATTATGATGTAATGCTCAAATAAATCGCATAGTAATCAACATGTCATATATTACATTGTCATGTCCTCACTATTTGTCAATTGCCAGCTGTAATTTGTTTACCCAACATGTTAACTATCTAAATAGTGGACCCCGGTCCATTCTTTTACACTGATAAAACCACCAACTGCAAACATCTGCTCTCTTTTACTTTCTGCAATTAATATTGTTTTCCACACCATACGTTTAATCCTTTATTTTCAGCAAGCCGGGGAGATTGACAACGTTCCTGTTTCGTTGGGGCAAAATACTTTGATTGTGCTGTGTGCAGGTTCCACGTCCGTAATCATAAACGACGCCACTGACAACCTTCTGAGCACTTTTGATTCCTCTTGGATTCGATAACCTTGGATTTGTACTAAGAGAAAATTGCTGCTGCACGACGTCAAGAGGTCTCCCAACGAACGTGTGTTTTCACGTCATCAGGCGTCTAGTCTAAAAAGTGTCTGCTTACTGTCTTGCGTATCGCGCTGGAAGCAGGTCTCCTGCGGGGCGAGTTGCTGAGTATCTCACCCGACACCGCGGGTATATGAGGACGTGTTCGTGTGACGTGTTTCGAATGCATTAGAAGTATTAGAAAGTGATTTGAATTTTTTTCTCTGTTTTTCCATTAGTAACGATTGTTTTTATAGTCAACGTAAAATTCAACCCTAAAAAATGCTAACAAATAGTAATATTTTGAAAATTCCGAAACCAGTTTTGTACACCAAGAATACATGTTCTACTAGGTAAACAAGCTAAAATGGGTATCTATGATGTGCGGTGTATGGGTAGCAAATTATCACTCAACATTCCTTGTGCAATATTCGATATAATTTTTTGTGCATGGGATTTTATGCAAACAAGAAAAAGATAAAATTGAAGCAAAGCAACTGTTTTTGTAAAACAGATAAATTATTTCAGCTAGACATGCAACCACCCATTAGTTGTCGCCACGTACGTACGGTTCACCCCGCTCGATGCCTGCGACATGCATATCTATATTTAGTGGTGCCCGCATGTATATATAGACGAATGGAATAACTAGCTATAGACCCAACCAAGAACCAGCTCCACGATCAACCCATCAAATATGGTAACATCGTCTATTGTGTCCTTCTTCATTGTCTTCATCCTCGTTAGTGTCGTGTCCCTCGCCAATGGTGATGGCAACAATGAGAACGTGAAGAAGACGTGCACCGGCTCTCCCTTCCCGGCGACTTGCATCTCCACCCTCTCGTCAATAATGATCAAGGGAGACGACATGACGCACGCTCTATGGCAGGGCTAATGGTCCGGGCGACCATGGGAAGCATCGTTTCTGCGTCCAGTGTCGCGGCTAATCAAAAGGTCGTTTACGAAGACTTGTCTGATGAAGATTTGCTCTGCTTTACGGGCTGCAGCAATGATATGCAAAATGCCCATCGAAAACTTGAGGCCGCATGCGGAGATCGGGACTTTGCCCACTTCAACCTCGCCGACGTACGAACCTTCCTTAAGGAGGCCAAAGAGAAGCATACAATATGGAATTGCGACAGGTGTCGCCATGGTGAGATGAAGAAGAAAGTTGACGAGATATCTAAGGGAAACGAGGCCGAGAAGAGGATGGCCATCCTATCTGTTCTCGTCAACCGTGTCATGAAATGAAACAACTCACAACAAGGGTCGTACCAGCAGCGTCTGATAAGCAACCAAGATAAACAATAAGCATGCTACAATCTATGATATACCATGTTGTTGTTACAAGTTGTTGTTGTTGTTAAGTTATTTTATTTCCATAAATTTGTAACTTCGTCAATATAAGAAATTATAATATACTATGTTGTCTGTGATTGTGTTAGCTGAGATTGAGTTGAATTGGATACTTGTTCTCCTTCGGACTTGAAGATTTTGGTTTGAGTAATTTTAGTCTCACAGAGACTCTATAACATAAGTAAATATATAATCTAGAAATCGAAGGTCTTAAATCTTACAAAGAAAAGAATCGCACAACTATGTCTATTACTGCCCTAGCTTGCTAAGCTGGTACGTAATCACTCCACATGTACATACTCTTGAGCATATCCGGACAAAACTCTGTCAAAGTTGAATTACCGTGACTATTTTGTGGTGTTAACTTATAAGGTTAGGACGCGATGAAGAGATCAAATGGGCCCAGTCTACGAAAGTTAAGCATATTCAAGAAGGTGGTGATAATACGAGATATTTTCATCTAATTGCTAATGGCAAACATAGCAAAAAGCGTATACTAGACGAGGGTACAATTGTGGGTGAGTCAAATTTAAAAGTCTCTTTATTTCAGAACACTACAAAAAACTATTTGGGGCACCGGTTCCAATTAATTTTTTGATGGTAGAATCTGTTGTTGTTGATTTACCTCAGCTTTCAGGCATTCAGAATAGCTTTTTAACAACCACATACTCCCTGTACAGGGAATCTCTAGCCCCCCTGAGCCAATAGGATTATTTTTTAGCACCGGCGGACAAAATAGCGCCGAAATTCTCAATGATGTATACTACCGGTGTACAAAATATCGATGCAAAATTCTTTATATAATGATCTACACAAAAATGACAAAATTGGGAGATTTGAAACTATGCATTGTAAACTATATAAGAGCTGTAAATTTGTAGTTTTCGTTTATGTAGAATATAATGTATTCCCATTTTGATTTTGCACGTCTATAGGCTACATCATCGAGAACAAAAATGTTTTTTTTCATATTTTTGAAATTTTAATTTTTTTAATGTTTTAAAGTAATAGGAACACTGGACCTCAGGTGTAAGAAATATCTACTCGAAAATGATGCCATCCTAAAATACTTATTTGAAAAGGTTCAAAGACTGAGTAAACACATAAAAACAGAGTAAATATCATTACCATTATATAGATTTTTTTTAGAACTTTTTGGAACTTAAAAATGGCGTTTTCAAATTTTTCAGGAAACAGGCTACATGTAGCCCGGGATACACTTAGACTTTTCGAGAACATATCTAGTGCTTTTGGATCTTGTCCGGCAGCTAGCCATTAGTTTGCTGATAGAGCTTCGATCGGCACTACCTCCAACGCCCACAGCTACGTAGCTATATATGTAGCTCTGGGTACACTACTAATCGATCAATCTACATGGATAACTTGGATTTTCATTCGGTTTTGCTAATTCTCAGTCGACTGAGAATTAGCTTAAATCTCAGTCACCTTATCCACCGTTAGATTCTAGACGATAAGATTAGTGCAGCCATTGTTTAGCCTTTTTGCCTAGCTGTGTTTGTTTGTACAGCACCGCGACTTCATTTTTCCTTCGCCCGTGCTGCTGGGCTGCTGCCTGCTGGCCGCAGGCCGGTGTCTTTGCTTATTGCTGCCGGTGTCTTTGACAATTGTTAACTTTTTACGCCTCATGTTTGTCATGTGTTACATGTAAAATTGTTTTGCTAAATCTCATCTGATTGATATTTAAGTTAGCGATTTTGCTAATTCTCAATTAGCTTAGCACTCTGCCAACACGCTAATCATACGATTTTGCGCCGTAAAATTCTAGTCTGAGGAGGGTTTTTGCAAAAGACATTTTTGTGTCAACAATATAAACTAGGTTGTATGTGATATTCATTAGGGAGATTACCATAGTAAAGGAATATGAGTTTTCCTCCAATAGAGGTTGACTTTATTATCTCTGATGGCTTTCGTCTCGGCAGACGACTATTTATGATTCGTTGTTTTTGCTATATTTTTTATGTTTGTATGTTTATCTTATCAAAATGAGATTTACCAACTCTAGAAGCAAGTTTCAATTGAAATGTATCCTTTTTGTTTTTTGTTTATTTTATGTTATTATGTTTTTCAGGTTGCAACTGAGATTTGCCTCTTTTTTCTCTGGAAGCTAGTTACAACTGCCCTTGTAATTGGGATTTTCTCGAGTACAAGTCGGTTGCAACTGCACTTGGGAATGAGTTTTTTTTGCGCCGGTTGCAACTACACTTGCAACTAAGATTTTCTCGAGCCTATAAACCAGTTGCAACTGCACTTGCAACTGAGTTCTTTTTTTCCAAGCGAGTTGCATCTGTAGTTGCAACTGAGACTCCCGAGTTTTGGAAGCCCAGTTGAGATGTTTTTCTCTTTTTGTGTTTTATTTTTTGTATTTTTATTTTCATTATTATTTTTGTTTTTTAAATGTTCTTATAACTATTATTTACTTATTTTTGTCTGGAAGCGACTTGCAACTGCACTTGCAACGAATATTTACTCGATGCTACAAGCCAGTTGCAACATCACTTGTAACTGAGGTTTTTTGTGAGCCGGTTGCAACTCCACTTGCAACTGAGTTCTTTTTTTTTCAAGCGAGATGCATCTGCAGTTGTAACTGAGATTCACCGAGTTTTGGAAGCCAGTTTTTAGCCGAGTTGTTTTTCTCTTTTTTATGTTTCTTATTTTTTGTATTATTATTTTAAATAATATTTTCTGTTTCCAATTATTTATTTTAATTATTTTTATTTGTTTTTGTCTGGAAGCCAGTTACAACTGCACTTGTAACTGAGATTTTCTACACGTTTAAAGCCAGTTGCAACTACACTTGCAACTGAGTTTTTATATTATTATTTTAAATATATTTTTGTTTTTAATTATTTATTTTAATTATATTTATTATTTTTTGTCTGTAAGCCAGTTGCAACTACACTTGCAACTGAGTTCTTTTTTTCAAGCGAGTTGTAACTCTAGTTGCAACTGATACTCCTTGTGTTTTGGAAGCCCAGCTTAGAAGTTTTTCTCTTTTATGTTTTATTTTTTGTATTTTTATTTCATTTTATTATTTTTAGTTATTTTTTTAGTTATTATTATAACTATTATTTATTTATTTTTGTTTGGAAACCACTTGCAACTGAGATTTACTCGTTGCTATAAGCCAGTTGCAACCGTACTTCCAACTGAGTTTTTTTGTGAGCGAGTTGCAACTGGAGATTCACCATGTTTTGAAAGCCTGTTTTAGCGAGTTGTTTTTATATTTTTTATGTTTTATATTTTGTATTATTATTTTAAATATTATTTTTGTTTTAATTATTTATTTTAACTATTTTTATTTTTTTGTTTGGAAACCAGTTGCAACTGCACTTGCAACTGAGATTTTCTCCATGCTTTAAGCCAGTTGCAACTACACTTGCAACTGAGTTTTTGTATTATTAGTTTAAATATTTTTTGTTTTTACTTATTTTATTTAATTGTTTTTTATTTTTTGTCTGGAAGCCACCTACCACTGATATTTTCTCCATGTTTTAAGCCAGTTGCAACTGCACTTGCAACTGTGTTTTTGTATTATTATTTTAAATATTACTTTTGGTTTTTAATTAATTATTTTTATTATTTTTTGTCTGGAAGCGAGTTGCAACTGCACTTGCAACTGAGATTTTCTCCATGCTTTAAGCCAATTAAAACTGCACTTGCAACTAAGTTTTATTATTTTAAATATTATTTTTGTGTTTAATAATTTATATTAGTTATTTTTTATTTGTTTTTGTCAAGTTAATTGCAACTGCACTTGCAACTGAGACTTTCTATATGCATTAAGCCAGTTGCATCTTCGATTGCAACTGATTTTTTTAGCCAGCTGCATCTGCACTTGCAAGAGAGATTTGTTTTCCAGTTGTAAGTGGGGTTTCAAATAGAGTATTTATCAATTGCAAGTGAAGATACAATTGAGAATCTTGTCAGTTAAAACCGATATTATATTTTTTCTTGCAGATGGATTTTTTAGTTGCAAGTGCGGTTGTCATTGAGATTTTTTAGTCGCAACAAATAATTTATTAGTTGGTGATTTTTTGTTGAAAATCAATATATAGCATAAACATATTATTCATTTATTTCAAAAAATTGTAGATTTTTTTGTTGTAATTGTATTTTTTCTTACGCAGGGTGATAAATTTTGTACTTTGTTGCAATATTAACATCAACCAATCTATGATTAGAGAAATAACACTTGACATTTTTCGTGGTGCATGCACCGGCCAGCTAGCAAAGCTAGCAGCGAGCTTAGCTAGCTAGGCTTTTGCATGCCGAGCGAGCAACAGTAACTAGGCTGCATGCATGCGAGTAACAGTAGCATAGGCAGCACACGCGACAGGCGCAGCAGGAAGCTAGACGTAGCGCGTGCATTAACCGAGCGAGGCCACTAGCCACCGCCTGATGACATCAGCTGACTGAGAATTAACCTAATTCTCTGTCAGCTGAGTATTAGAGAGACCTATTTTCATTTATCAGAATTTTTAACAGTTTTTCCGTCACTTATCCACACAAAATATATATACCTTTCCTTGATCTCATCTGAATTTCTGATTTATGTGCATGGTCCTACTCCATAGACCGGGTCAATTTGTTCGTGTACACAAAGTCTTCATCCATATGATGTGTACAAAATTTTCTCCTCCACTGTTACACTGTTCCAAAATGTCTGTGTGGACAGCAACGACAGCATAGTGTGCTGGATCTCCACCACCACCGCCACCGAATCTAGCTTTGTCCCACAGCCACATGCATGCAGCCATCAGCTGGCAATCAGCTGGCACTACCTCCAATGCCCACAGCCGGGTCTTCTTCTTCCTCCCAACGAATTAATTTACAGTCCACGCGCCTCCTCTGATCTGCTAGCAGCTAGCTCTGGCCTCTGGCTGGCTCATATATCTGCATGGATAAACGGATTGCTGAATTCAATGCTGTGGATGAGCTTCCCCTTCCTCTATCCGATCACACCACACCACCATTCCCCTAGCGTCTATCCGATCACACCACACCACAATTCCACCCCCGCTGCTACGATCAATTGCTATTTCAGCCGGGCGTTTCCTCCCGTCTTAGATTCAGTTCTTGGTCGATCGGTCGCAAGACAAGAGCATAGACAGGTTGATCAGTGCCTGCCTGCATGCCAAGGATGGAGAGCAGCAGCAACCTCGAGGCCTTCCTCCGCGCCGCCACGCCCCGGCTGCCATGGCGCTCCGCCACCATGGTACGCGGTCGATCCATCCAGCGACACGTCCTCCTCTCTCTCCCATCTATTCAGCGCCTAGTTCCTATTGAGCAGTTCCAATGGGATGTTACCCAAGTTGGACACAATGTATTCAGAACAATGTTCCCTTCTAGAGCAGAGTTAGACAGATTGAGGACTTTTGGCACTTTCATGTCCCCAATAGTCAGATTGAGATGACAGTAGACAAATGGTCAGCAACAAGTGAGCCCCTTAGCGATCTGCCGGAGGTGTGGATTAGGGTCTCGGGTGTTCCTGATGTTGAGCTAGGTGACTTCCTTGCACTTTGGTCTATTGGTTATCTTTTTGGGAAGACTGTCAAAGTTGATATGGAGTTCACTAGGAAGCACGGCATTGCTCGTATTCTGATTGGTTGTATTGATTTCACTAGAATTCCAAAATCTTGGCCTTTGTTGATCAAAGGAAAATTTTATGAGCTGCGGTTTCAAGTGGTGAATCCGGTTACAGGGGAGATTGATGAGGAGATGACTGAGCCACATGACTATGATGATGATCACACGGGTCTAGATGACAAAAAGGACAAAGATTCAGAGAAAAATAAGGAGTAGACAGGAGAAGAGATGGACCACGATGCGGTTGAAAATAATGGTTTGGGAGAGGCGTCTCCGTCCAAGGATGATACGGCAGAGGATATAAGTAAAAAGGTCGCTGGTTTAGTATTTTCACCATCGGTTACTGCCTCGATTGAGCAAGCCAAAGCGTGGCTAGCGTCTCATCGACAGCTCACTAGGGAGCAGCAACTAGAGGAGAGGCAGCATGGTTTCAGCGAGGACTTTGAGGCTCAGGTCGTCGAAGGTGACGATACAGCTGATGATGTTGCGGTAGCAAAGACCCTAGACTTCTCTGATACGACAGAGAAACACATGTTTTCTTCTGCCGTGGTAGGATGTGATGTGGGGGGATCCGCTGGCTGGACAGAGGATGCAGTTTTCGGTGTGGATGGAGAGCAAGAATTTCTAACGCCTGTGAGGTTGGGGAAGAGCTTGTGCTCACCCGAGGTTTCTATGGAGGTTGCTGCGGTGGACAACGACACGAACGAGGTTCAGTCCACCCCGTTATCTGGTGTAGCAACTCAGTCAGGCGGACTGGGGGCTATACCTTGCTACGACACGACCGGTTTAGGCGCAGCTGGAGTGCAGCTCACCCCACTATCTGGTGTAGCAACTCAGTCAGGCGGACTGGGGGCTATTCCATGCTACACGCCATCGGAAGCGGAGATCATTGCGTATGGAGGCATCCCGTTCTCTGCCATCTCGGAGGTGCGATCAAGCGAGCGCCTACGCAGCAAGCCAACGGCGGACATGCACTCCATGGAGAGGGCTATGATGGTGGCCCAGCGCAAGAACAGCAGCACACCCGCAGGTAATATTTCACATCCGAAGCTGTCTTTTTTAAGTCTTACTGATGCTGAAATTATTACTCGCGCCGATCGGTTAGGAGTTTCATTAGGTAAAAGTCATGAACAAATCTTGATGTCGGTTAATACTATTAAGCAAGTGGAAAATGATAGATCGGTTGTGTACCTTAGGAACACTTTGAATGAACTAGTTGATGGTAATGAAAAGAGTTTGGTTGTCCGACGAGCTACTAATCTTAGCGAAGATCTAGTAGACGAAGAAGAGGAAGAGGTAGATGATCATGCGGACATTATACCCCCTCAGCCGAGAACTAAACGTAACCGCAAACGTGTAGTTACAGATAATACTCATATGCGTAGAAGTGCTAGAATTAGAAAATTAAAACAAAAAGAGCAATGATAGGTATGATCTGGAATAGCAATGGGCTAGGGGATACAGCAAAACATCACACAATCAATGAGATGGTGCGGGAGGAGAATTTAGACTTTCTTGCTTTATTGGAAACAGGACGGTCAAATTTCAGTACACCGTTTTTGAGTCATTTGGCGGCTGGTAGAGACTATGCGTGGTTCTGTCTGCCGCCACATGGTAGATCAGGTGGCATCCTAGTTGGAATTAATAACAATACTCTCTCTGTCCTTAGCATTGTGTCAGGAGATTATTGCACTAAATTACAAATTAAATCGAAGAGTGATGGTTTTATGTGGGTACTCGTTGTGGTATATGGGGCGGCACAAGACTCTAATAAACCTGATTTTCTTGCGGAGTTAGTACGGATTTGTGAGAATGAAACTTTGCCCATGTTAGTCGGGGGTGATTTCAATATTATTAGACGGCAGGAAGAAAAGAACAATGACAATTTTAATGCGCGTTGGCCTTTTATTTTTAATGCCATTATTGAGAGTATTAATCTAAGGGAATTACAACTCTCCGGAAGACAATACACATGGGCCAACAGAAGGGAGGTGCCAACTTACGAAAAATTGGATAGGTTCCTCGCTAGTGTCGAATGGGAGCAAAAATTTCCACTAGTGACGGTGCATGCTCGGACTCGTGCGGGGTCTGATCATACACCCTTGCTTATTAATTCTGGGAACCAAGCTCATCTAGGTAATAAAAATCATTTTACGTTTGAATTATCTTGGATGCGCCAAGAGGGATTCTTCGAAATGGTGTGTAAGGAGTGGACATCGGTCACTACAGGGAGATCACCTATTGAGAAATGGCAAAATAAAATTAGACATCTTAGACAATACCTTCGTGGTTGGGCTAAGCATATGAGTGGGGAATTTAAGAAAAATAGAGATAAGCTTTCGGCCCTAATTGATGAACTCGACATCAAGGCGGAGTCCTCTCCTCTAAGTGGGGCCGAGATGGAAGCAAAAAAGGAGGCCGAGTCCTACTTAGCCAATTTGAGGCGCGATGAAGAGTCTAAGTGGGCTCAGCGTGCTAAAGTTAGGCATATCAGGGAGGGTGGAGCAAATACAAAATATTTTCACTTAATTGCCAATGGTAAACACCGTAAAAAGAGAATTTTCCAACTCGAACAAGATGAAGGAACGATTGTTGGGGAAGCAAATCTGAAAGTCTTTATTTCGGAATATTACAAGAAACTATTTGGTGCACCGGTGCCAAATTATTTCTCAATGATTGAGGGTAGAAATGATGATATGCCCCAAATTTCCCAAACTGAAAATAGTATTCTAACTTCTGACTTTACGGAGAAGGAAGTTCTAGAGGCCATTTCTAAAATGGAGCATAACAAAGCCCCAGGACCAGACGGGTTTCCTGCGGAGTTTTATCAGAAATTTTGGGGGGTGATTAAATATGATCTAATGGCTTTATTTGCTCAGTTACAAACGGGAGAGCTGCCTTTATTTAAACTAAATTATGGGGTGATCACACTTCTGCCTAAAAAAGAAGACGCAAGTAGAATAGAGCAATATCGGCCTATTTGTCTTCTGAATGTTAGCTTCAAGATTTTCACTAAGGTGGGCACTAACAGAGTCACTACGGTTGCTCAAAAGGTAGTTAGACCATCCCAATCAGCTTTTATGCCCGGCAGGAATATTCTCGAGGGAGTAGTCGTACTTCACGAGACTATCCACGAACTTCATAGGAAGAAACTTGATGGAGTACTTTTCAAAATCGATTTTGAGAAGGCTTATGACAAGGTGAAGTGGTCTTTTCTGCAGCAAACGCTACGCATGAAAGGTTTCTCACCTAAGTGGTGCGAATGGATTGCTAGGTTTGTACAAGGGGGAAGTGTAGGCGTCAAAGTAAATGATGACATCGGTCACTATTTTCAAACTCTGAAAGGGTTACGCCATGGGGACCCCCTATCTCCTATTTTATTTAATCTTGTCGCGGACATGTTAGCCATTTTGATTTCCCGGGCTAAGGAGGATGATCAGGTAGGTGGATTGGTACCTCATCTTGTCGAAGGTGGAGTATCAATTCTCCAATATGCTGACGACACGATTCTATTTCTTGAACACGATCTAGCGAAGGCCGTGAACATGAAATTAATCCTATCTATATTTGAGCAACTTTCAGGGTTAAAGATCAATTTTCATAAAAGTGAGATATATTGTTTCGGAAAAGCAAAGGAATCACAAAGGGAATATCGACATATTTTTGGGTGTACGAGCGGTACATTACCATTCAAATACCTTGGTATTCCGATCCATTATAGAAAACTTCTTAATAAGGAGTGGAAAATGGTTGAAGATAGATTTGAAAAAAAACTGGGAGCCTGGATTGGGAAGATGCTCTCATACGGAGATCGTTTAGTCTTAATCAATTCAGTTTTAACTAGTTTACCGATGTTCCTTTTATCTTTCTTTGAAATTCCTATTGGAGTTCGAAAAGATTGGATTTTTATCGATCGCGTTTCTTTTGGCAAAGTGACCAGAAGAAGAAGAAATATAGGCTTACAAAATGGAACATCATCTGTCGCCCAAAGGAGCGGGGGGACTCGGCATAGAAGTTTTGTCAATAAAAAACAAGAGCCTTTTAGCGAAATGGCTGTTTAAGATTTTAACGGAGGATGGCGTTTGGCAAGAGCTTCTTTGCAACAAATACCTGAACGGTAAAACACTTGCACAAGCGGAAGCAAAACCAAATGATTCTCCTTTTTGGAAAGGAATTATGGGGGTTAAGCAAGATTTTTTCTCACGTGGTTCTTTTATTGTCGGTAATGGTTTGCGAACCAGATTTTGGGAGGATTCATGGTTAGGCGATTCACCATTAGCTACCCAATACCCGACACTTTATAATATTGTGAGACATAAAAACGTTTTAGTCGCACAAGTTTTAAACTCGAACCCACTTAACATTCAGTTTAGACGTGCCATCATAGGAAATAAGCATATTGCCTGGCTGCACCTAGTTGAACGGCTGATGCGAGTTAATTTATCGGCGGAGAATGACTCGTTTAAGTGGAAGTTAACTGCGAATGGTTTGTTTACGGTCAAATCTTTGTATGCTGACTACATGAATGGACACACACGTTTTTTGCACAAATATTTATGGCGATTACAATACCTTTGAAGATTAAGATCTTCATGTGGTTCTTACATCGACGGGTTTTGTTAACTAAAGACAACTTAGCAAAGAGGCGTTGGACAGGATGTAAGAAATGTGTTTTTTGCGATACAGAAGAGTCTGTAGAACATCTTTTCATATCTTGTCACTTTGTGAAAAATATTTGGCGATTAATTCACTTCACTTTTAATATTACACCTCCGACCAGTGTTGCTAATATGTTTGGACCCTGGTTAAATGGTGTGGCCAAAGAAACTAAAGCTTGCATACGCATCGGTGTTGCAGCTTTCTTATGGGCAATTTGGAATTGCAGGAATGATATTGTTTTTAACAAGACACAAACTCCTCACTTTTTGCAGGTTGTGCTTCGAGCTACTTACTGGATTCAGCAGTGGTCGCTCCTGTCCACAGGCACCCACCGGGATCAGTTGGATACCAGATGTACTCGAATGATGGCGGTCGTTCGGGCTATCTTCTGCCACAATGGGTGGCGACAAGCTAGAAGATTAGATGGATAGGCGGTTCATTTTCTTCTGGCTCATTTTTATTTTCACACTGTCTGATCAGTGATTGTAGTAATGCGGTACAATCTGAACTTGGATTCTTATTCTATAATAAAAAACCGGCCGTATGCATCATTTTGATGCAGAGGCTGGGGCGAGGCTCCCTTTTCTAAAAAAAAAATCTATTCATGGACATTTTTTCAGTGCTCTGTTCCGCTGGTTGCTTAACAGTTTCATCAGTCTTTTGTGTGGTGTTGGCAGGACCGTTTCCAAGGGCCAAGCAGCGTGTGGCAACTGGCCGACAGGAAGAACGAGGACACGACGACGGCGGTGGAGTACTTCGCCCTGGCCGACCTGTGGAACCACTACGCCGAGAGCAGCGCCTACGGCCTCGCCGTGCCCCTCCGCCGCGCCACCGGCGGCGACGTCGTCACGCAGCATTTCGTCCCCTACCTCTCCGCCGTCCAGCTATACACCGCCACCAGGCCCATCACTAGCCTCGCTGTCTCTAGGTAATCAATTGGTTGTAGTACTACTGAGAATCTGAACCTTTTCTTAGTACAAACTGCAGAATCCGTTTGCTGATCCATTGCATGAAAGCGCATGTGCAGGAGCACGGGGAGCGAGACTGATTCCTGGAGCGACGACAGCGGCGTCGGCGGGGAGAGGTTTGCAGGGTCATGGGACGCGGCGTTGGACGACGACGAGGATTCAGCGTACGATGGTGCCGCCGTCTCGTCGTCGAAGCGGAGGGGGTACCTGAACTTCCAGTACTGGGAGCGGGACTCGCCATACGATAGGGTGCCACTGTCTCACAAGGTGCCGATCTTCGCCATTGCTTGCTTTGTCCTGCTTCGAATTGGTCTGTCTGGGATCCTGATCGTCGGTTGTTTGATGATCTAACAGGTGTCGGAGCTGGCGCAAGATTATCCATGTCTGATGTCGCTCAGGAGCGCGGAGCTCTCGCCATCGAGCTGGATGTCCGTGGCATGGTGATATGATCGACCATTCAATCAGCCTGGTTTTACAGATCACTTGGCTGCTCTGCTTTAATGCAAATTATTGGGGCCAGCTGAGAGATTCTGATATATTTTGCATCGAATTGTCTCTGATCAGGTACCCTATCTATCATATCCCTGCTCATGGCAACCTCAAGGGCATCTCTGCATGCTTCCTGACCTACCATTCTATTTCATTGGTTTTCCAAGGTACTATATTTGACTACCCATCTGTCACACACATGATAAAGGGCATGTGAACAACATTTTCTCTTCCGCTATGCTACTGTAGTAATTTGCATGGTCATCCAGCAACTCATTCAAATTTAACTATGTTAGTGCAGTAGTTTTGTATGACCTCTGAACCAGATAACATACATAGCGGTCCGGAAGACGACGGTGGCGAGACCGCGGACCTCTCGCCGTTTGGGCTGGCGACATACAGGATGGAAGGCGATCTGTGGAGGAGGCCAGGATCCTCGGACACCAGGAGGTTGTCTGAGCTCCATTGGGCGGCGGCGTCATGGCTGAAGCAGGTCGGAGCACACCAACCTGACTTCGCTTTCTTCACATCACACCATCGATGACACCGGCATGCCACATTGGTTAACTCCATACGAAGATATATAGTGTGAAGATGTGCGAGTGTTTGATATAAGGTCAATCTGGTATAGAAAGCCTAGAACTGGATACACAGATATTTTAGTCTTCAACTTCTTTGTGGACTTGCAAGAAGATATATATACAGCTTATTTCGGAGTTGTGTATTGAATTGCATGCTCTGTTTTTGGACATAATGTAGTTGCCACATAACATTTTCAAAAATTTCAGCTGTAAAATGCAACCTCAAGGAATATACTTATGTTTCGGATATTCACTTTGGAGCTCGGGCTCATATGCTCCCGTTATGAGAAAAAAATTTAAAATTTGAAAACTCATCAAAAAAATCTGAAAAAAATCATGCACGTACATGACCATGGTACGCATTTCGGCGCGAAAAACAATACGGTGGTGCGTACCATGCCCGCGTACGATGTCATTTCGGCGCGAAAAACAATACGGTGGTGCGTACCATGGTCATGTACGTGCATGATTTTTTTTCAGATTTTTTTGATGAGTTTTCAAATTTTGAATTTTTTTCTCATAACGGGAGCATATGAGCCCGGGAGCCAAAACTGCACTCTCCTTATGTTTGCACTGTCTTCCTGAACTCTGTGAGTCATGCGTAACAAATCTAGGCAGAGTACATGAGAAGGAAAGCTGTGTAGTCTATTTTTTTCTTCCGGTAGACGACATGATCGGTTTTCGAAGTGTTTTCTGGAAAACACTCGGCTAAGAAGAAAAATAAAATACTACACAGATATATAATTATTTAAAAAAGGAAACTTTTGACCTTTTCGTTTTTCTTCAACTAAAACATTATTTACGTTTCTTGAGCTATTGGAAAAATTGAATAATACCTTAACTTCTCAGAAATTCAAATGGTTTGGTGTGGAGCCATACTTTGGATAAACGATATTAGGGTAAATAGAACAATTTAGTAAAAAAAAAATGATACTTACTTCAGTATATTGTGTCCTTTTTATACACTTTGTTAAAGCAAGTGCAAACAATATGGTGCCAAATGGCACATCTTCAATTTTTGCACGAGGTAGAACTTATGGGATGATAAATTCCCAAATATCAAGACTTTCTCAATTTGTAACTACTTTCAACCAAATGAATATTGGTTAATGTCCGGACAATAATTGAAATTTAAACTAAACGTGAGTTCTGGTTTGCCCCTAAAAATTAAAATAATATTAAGGTGTCCAAGTATCATTATACGCAATAGCCACAAAGGGTGTTCAAAGATACTAGTAATTGTGCACGTGCAATGCACGTATATAGACTTATGCACAAAGGTTTTTTTGACATGGTAAAAGTATTTCTTATCAAAATTGCGATCTAATATTATTATATAAATTCTCAATATGGTAAATAATAAAAATACCTCTTACTCGACTGTGTTCCTTAATAGTATGAATTACAAAGACAAAACCAAAAATATTGTCACTAACCATGAATGTGAGAGCCATGTGTCTCGACGAATACAAATAGTGCAAAAGCATATGTGAGCAATAAATATATCACAAATCATATAGTAGATTTCTATCCAACCCCAAGGAAACCATTGTGGTCTTTGCTTGAATCCTGTCATCTAAATCGTGTAACGCCACAAGAAACGACACAACAGGTTTTACAAATGGTTTTTTAGCTTGTATTATATTTCCAGTCATGTACTTATTCAGCATCATTCTTTGCCATTAGCAGAACGAAGGTAAAAAAGAGCACAAATGTTTTTCAAAGAATTAACATGACACCATTTAGCTGGACATAGCAAAGTTAATTTGCCAACAAATGCCTTGATGTTCTGTATGCAAGAATTTTCACCGGTCGCAACAACTATCCTGTCCCTCTGCCTTGGACATCAGAATCACAATTTTGTCGAGCCATACCTGCACCTCGATGGTCAGAAACTCTTCAGTTCACAACTGACTCTGCAATTGACAAAACATAACTGGATTACTGGAGCATAATGAGTTTTGAACGGGAAGGCCTCAAAGTAGCTATTGTGGTAGGACCGTAGGACCTATGAACCTTCTCGCCGTCGGCGTTCCCGCAGGTGTACATCATACCGCAAAAGCATAAACTGTACACGATCAGGTACAATTGTAAGAAAATTGTAACCAAAACCATAGACACAGATAAGTCGGATCTCCAAAGCAGAAACCACCAGTGGAATTGAAGAAAATGAAAGTGAAATCATAGAGAAAGTTTCCAAATAATCAGGTACAACTGTAAGGCTAGGTTCAAATCCAGCATGATTTAGTGCCAGCGGCAATCAATCTGCATGCATTGTTGACCAAAACCATCGATCTGAGTAAGGCAGGCCTTAATTCTCCCCACGAAAACCTCTCATTTTCCCAAGTATCAACTCCTACAGTTATAGTAAAAGTGCACGTGCAACACACGTCTAATATTAGAAAAAATCGCTTATTCTCAATGAGGGCAAAGAATTAGCATGTGCTTCTTCTCGTGTGGAGCGCCGGCGAGAATTCAAGGGAGCGGAGCAGGAGGCCGGTCGCAGAGGAGGCGAGTCGCTCCTTGCTCACACGACGTGAACCTCTTAGCGAGTAGGGACAGGAAAACGCAAACAAGCCCATTGACACCAAACTGGGCTTGCTTCTGGGCAAACTGGGCCATGAGATTGGGGTATATGAAAAAATTCTCAGATTTCTGGGTGGGCCACGGCCCCACCAGCCCTCCCCCTGCGTCCGCCCATGACATCAGATGATGAAATTATATATAAAGCTACTAAGAAATCAGTTGAGCCCTCTCAAGGACAGATACCATCAACACAACATAGAATGCAGTTAAGTTCGAAATAGAAGGTGCAAACAAGGACTGAGATCAGTGACTAAATCTGCTTAAAAACGTTTATACACCATATGGTGTTATTTATCTATGCCCATATTCAGATTCATCAAATGGCTATGACGAATTTATGTGGTCCATGAGTTCATCATATTTACAGAAATACCCATTTAAAATTTTATACTTACTCTTCTATTTGCTTACTAATATCAACAGTTAAAAGATTTGTGCTCACCCAACAAAAACTGAGCAGACTGGAGTCGAGAGAGGTAACGGCCTGGATGATTTTTAAGATCACTTATGAATCATAATAACAACTCTGGGTTACATTACTCATATTTGCTAATTTCAGTACAAACACAAAGAAATTTAGCTCCGGTCTGTAAGCAAAGGTACTTGTCGTCTGGCCTGAATGGCTTGCGACACCACATCAGTTTCTTTCATATACCTAATACCTTGGTAACTTCCGTTGTCTAACCACCAGAGCAACAGTCCCCCTTTAAAAATTCCACACCAAAGTACACAACAATCCTCTAGAAATACATGACTGAAAAATAGTTGTGCCTAATGCAGCGAATCTTCACCATCTTGCCTGCTTATAACCCAATATCAAAGAATGATATTCAGAGTATTGAAAGACAGTGAAACAAATCCCATTTGCGAGTCAATAGAATCAAAAACCATACCTCTAAAACGCAATATGTGATAAAAGCTTTGTACGACTGAAACAGCAGAGACATACAAAGCCAGGTTCTATGAAAGCTATCCAAATATTGGCAACTTCACAACATCAATTATCTTGAACAATTCAGAATAGCAATATATTGGCGACTTCACGTCATCAGCTAACTCGAGCTGAAAAAGATACGTACCTTCTACTGCAGACTACAGGTAAAGTGCATGACATACTTCCTGTAAGGAAAATGACATACTGAATCAGGGGAAAGTAAGTTAAATTCATGGCATCAATGAATGCCGGCCAATTTACTGAATCTAACCAGGGAGACCAGGGACCATACTGGAACCACACTTCTTGCACGATCAAATTACAAACTTAATCAGAAGTGAAGTGTGGATACAAGGAGCCCCTTCACCAGATCACAAGAACTCGAGGAAGACCTTGACAAAAACATCTCGCCAAAACAATGAATGGAAGCAACCTCTTCTATGCAGAGAGAATTTTGTCTGCAGGGAGGATTCGGAAACTCTGCACATCAGAAATATTAAGAGCGCAACACAAAGTTCTTTGTCAAATTCACCACTGTTTAGAACACCATACCATCTGCACTTACTGGAAGAGCGGGTCATGTGCAAATTAAGAATAACCACAGAGATTCAGGTCGCCGGTATCTTACACGCGTACAAGGCCGCAGTGGTGGGGACTGGCCATGAGAGGGCATGGCGATGGCCGCCAGGCGCCAGTTCGGTGGCGTCCTCGACAGTCAGCCTCGATTGAAGGCCCGTCATCCTCGACGCGGTAGCTGTGGTTCCAGCTATAGGACGAAGGCGGCGGGGCCTTCATCGGTGGCAGCGATTCTGTTTGGGAGCTCGACGACGGTGATCTGGTAGGCCGTCTCCGACTCCTCTCGAGGAACGTTGGTTTGTGATCAATCTTGCATGACGCTGACGCGTGAGGACGGTTGTGCGGGAGGAGTCCCGGTGATCGTGCAGATGCATGCGCTCGAAATTGGGGCAGTTTTTGTGGATCGCGCGGGTTAGGGGATTGGGAGCAGTTAATTTGCGTAATTTGCTAAAGGTGCACATCATACAACTTTGGGAGCATGTGGGACGTTGGATTTCACATTCTGTACGGCTAAGATCTTCCGGATCTGACAGACTCGCTCCTTTGGTGATGAATAGTTTCGCGAGCGACCGTCGTGATCCGTGTCCATGTCACCGAGAGATTCCAAGAAACCGACGCGTTAATCAGCTGAACCACCCCGCAGCTCCCAACCGCCGACGCGTGGGCCCAGGCCCGCGTCGGGCCCGCGCGTCATCGTCTCCGTCCAGCTGCCGCGAACCACCGTCGACGCGCTCGGCAGAAAAGTGACCCTCCGCCCCACGCCGCGAACCCCCGCGCCTTTACGCTTTTCGCACTCCGCCCCTCCCTCCCTCCCTTCCCCGGAACTCGCCGCCGACGAGGCCGGGCCCATGGCGGTGGGCTTCCTGGTGGGGTTCGTCCTCGGCCTGCTGGCGCTGGCGGCCGCGGAGGCCGCCGCGCTCCTCTGGCTCGTGCGCCGCCTCCGCCGCCACCACGACTCTTCTTCCGCAGCGCAGCCCGACGCCGTTGAGGAGCTCCCCGGCGAGCGCCCGTTCCCCTACGAGAAGAAGGTGCGTGAGCCTCCCCCGCGTCGTACCACGCTCCCCCTAACTCCGCTTCCCGATTCGGCCCCTGCGAGCGCGGCAACTGTTCCGGAGCTCGGATCAGTGGGGGGGATTAGGGATTTGCGTGCTCCAATGGTCGGATGCTGGATGGAGCCGCGTGTAGCTGGGTAGTGGCTATGCCTGGGTAGTTGGATTCGTGTTGATTTGTGGGGAGCTGGTTGTCCCCCCAACTACACTAGTAGTTGAATTTGGGGAAAAGCTGGGTTACTGTTTTGGTTGTCCCCCAAACTACAATGTGCTTTCGTTAGGATCACCCGAAACTCTCAGATAGTAGTGGTTGAGCCGGGGGATCGACAATGGTTTGCGTTCAGGGTTGGTACTTTTGGATCCCTGGTGCCAATGTAGCTTATGCTAATATGCAGTGTTTGCATTGTTCGATTAGCGTTGACTGGAAAGCGTAGATCTGTGCGCTCATGCTAGCTCTCTGTTGGATGGCTGTTGATTTGGTGGGGAGGAACTGCACTGTGTTGTACATTCTAGCATGCATGAGCGCTCATGCTAGCTCTGTGCTCATCACCCTAAACTCCTAATTTGTTGCAGTGGCTGAGCTGTGATATCGACCGGGGTTAGCGTCGAGATTTGATACGTGCCTATATGCGGTCTTTGCAGTTGGATCTTTCCTGGGTAGCGGGCAGTGAGCTACTTCTGATAATTATGCGCACGATTATTCTCATGTACTTAGCGTTTTAAGATGATTGTTACATCCTCGAGTTAGGTTGTCGTTCCTCTTTTTATGACCCATACACGTAGTCCTAATTGTGTGTGTAACTAGGTAATCATGTAGATGTAGCCCGTGAGTTCAAATTGCGACGTTCTGTTCATACATGTCATATGTGCATACTAGTTAGCTTCCTAGAGCTTTTAATCGGTTCTGACAACATACACATCTGGATTGGGATGGTATCCTTTACCACGCCTACGTTTAGGTCTACCCATGTCAGAAACTTAGAACAAAAATACTTCAAGTATACATTTCAATATCTCTTTCTTGTATGGTATCAACTAAATGTTCTTTTTGACTTACTTTAATCTGAAGAATGGAATGACACATATCAAATGATTTGGGGTTGCACATGTAATCGAGTACAGAATTCCTTAGCTTGTTATATCAAGAGGTCTATGAATACGATACTTGCTTAAGATCCTTGACCATGAGTATAAGAATTTTTTCTCTGATTTATCAGAACTGGTAAAGGCTTACCGTTGACCAAGATACATATGGGTCAACCTTAGTCACAAGTAATAGCAATACTTTTATCTTCTAACTGAACATTGCATCTTGCCCAGTAACTATGTTTACATCAGAATGTTCCTTTGCCTCCGTAGCACAGTGTTACACTAGTTCTGTTATCCAGGCGTGGACTGTATAAATGAATGTGCACTATACAACTTAGATTGCCAATACGATGGTAAAAGAAAACATATGCAAAATGAATTTGGCTCGTGGAGGGCTTAAATAAATTTTCATATACTTCTCATCAAATTTCTTTGGCCTTACGAAGTTGGAATTTGCGTTTCATTTCGATTTTGCTAATGATCAAGCCTATTTACATTACTGCCGTATGTTGATAGGGCTCTCTGTGGATACTAGAGCCAGAAAAGCTACCGAAAGTTAGTAATGAGCGCTTATCAAGTGGAGGCCTCAAAGAGACTAAGGAAAAGAAGATTATTGTGGAGGTTTTGCCTGTAAAGAAGATGGCTAAAATCAAAGGGCACTCACTTTGTTTGTCTGGTCCTGATGGCCCTGACTCAGTGATTGAGCTTTTGAATTGCTCGGTTGTTGCTGTTTCTGCATCAAGTATTCCTTCACGCAAATGGTTAGTGCTCTATACAAATTGAAATGCTTACCATTGAATAGTTAAAGAAATGCTTAGCATTCATCAAGAAAGCACCTTTTCTCTCTTTCTAGGTGCAGAGGTACAAACTAGTTAATTTCTTGGAGACAATACCTTTCCTTACCTTGTATCAAACAAATTTGAGAAGTATATTTGATTTTTGCATTGAATGCTTTGGTTTGAATGTAAATCGTGTATACATGTTAAAATAAGATAATGATTTAAGTACACATTTTTTGAATTTGAAGGAACTCCTGTAGTAACTACATACATTTTAGAGGGCAAGTTGAAGTGTCTGCCAAGCAACTTTATGTGCCTTTAATAAAGCTGTTTGGCTGCGTAGGATCTATACTCCAGCCTATATGTAATAGTACTGCTGTTGCTTATTTTCAGGACTAAGAGGTATCCGATAAAATTGGAAAGCCAGGAATCTGAGATCTATAATGGAAGCAAGGTGTGCTTTCTTTATGCTGAGACTTCATGGGAGAAGGAATCGTGGTGTAAAGCACTTCGTCTTGCAGCTACTGCTGACAAGGAGAAATTGAATTGACATGCTAAGTTGAGCAAAGAGTTCTCTAATTACATATCATCATTAAATTCCGAGTACCCATGTTTCCTGAAGCCCACAGTACTTTCAGCTGAGGATCATGACGTTATGGACAGTGAAATAAAGACGGACGGGTCTTCCAAAGTCCGTCTTTTCCTCAAGAAGTTAGCGAAAAAGGCATCTACAAAGGTTCCTGCAGATGGTAAAACAAGTGTGGGATCATCCACACAAGGAGAAAAGAAGATGTTGGATAAAATACGCAGCTATCAGGGTGCACCATTTATTGAAGCCTTAATAGGTTCACAAGAGGACAAGTTCAGTAGCAGCTCATCACACGATACATCGAAACCAAGTGCCCCAACTCCTCCTTCGATTAGTCATGCTGGACAGCTTCCAGCTTTTCCTGATGTAAATGCAGATGATAAAGTTGTAGATGAAGGTACACTTTGTTGGAACCTTCTATCCTCACGGCTCTTTTTCGATGCTAAAATGAACGATGAGATAAACAAGTTCATCAAAACACGTATTCAGGTTAGCTATACTGCTCACGTTCAAGTAGAAATCTGTCTTATTGTTCTTTCTTTTTGTTTATTGATTTCCATTTATGCAGCGAACATTATCAAGCATGAGGACCCCAGCGTACGTGGGTGAAATTACACTTACGGACTTCAGTCTAGGAAAACTCCCACCTTATGTGCATGCGTTGAGAGTCCTTCCACTGGATTTGAATGAGCTGTGGGCTTTTGAAGTTGATTTTGAATACTCCGGCGGAATTTTATTGCACATTAAAACGAGGCTTGAGGTTGAGGAACCAGAGTTACAAAAGGACCTCATGAAAACCAACTTTGGAACAGACTCTAATGGGGAGGTCGATTCAGAGCTTCTTGATAGTATTGAGCAGTATGGTAACCAATTTAGAGGTTCACGGAACTCAGACTCTTCAGTGGAAGAAAAAGAAGAAGCAGGTCTGTTTAAACTTGAATTTTTATTCACGCATGTTAGGTTCTTCTTTGGACTCTTTGTATATGCTTGTTCTACCAAATGACCAAATAATTCTTAAAAGGACAAGAGAAAAAAAAGTACCATTATCTCTCTGCAAAATGGCCTGATTAGGTTCTATCTTCAGTGTCTTTGGCATGTTCTTGTGTTGGTTATGTGTACCTGTAACAGACTTCAGGTAGACATTCATAGGGTATATTATGAATCTTAGGCTTGCATCCGAACTTAGGTTGACAGTCTTCTATTGAGCAGTCTTGTGCAAAATGGCCCATGTACATCCATACAAGTCGGAACATGAAAACAAATGGTTCATGGATCGTATACAAAGTTTACTAGTGCTACAAGAGAGCAAAAAGTTATTGCATGACGACTAAGCATGGCATGACCAGCTACAACACTAGCAACACCACGGACAATTGCTTTATCAAGCCACTACTAGAAAAACAGCTATAGGTGGGTCGACTACCAGTGGCGCACCATGATTGCCATGCGCCACTGCTACTTACCTGTGGCGCACCACAAACAAGTGGGTCACTGGTATAAACTTACCCGTGGCGCACCACTAAACTGGTGCGCCACTGCTATGTGTCAGAGGGGCTGGCTGGGTGCATACACTTACCCGTGGCGCACCACATACTGGTGCGCCACTGGTATACCTGGCAGCCACCATTTAAGCCATGGAGCCACCTATATAGCTACCACCTCCCATTCCCCCCCCCCCCCCCCCCCCCCCACCTCTTCCCCCTCCTCCAAGAAGTAGATCTGGTCGACTCCCTCATCCTCCCCACGCCATTTACTCCATTGTTACACTCATTTTAGCTTGTTAAACCTACTTTGGTCAATATATATGTAAGTGAAAGCTCTCCCAACTCCTAGATCTACTAAATCTCACTTTACCTTCTCCTCCATCTTATCCACTCTCTCCCCCAAATACAAAGCCACACTCTCTTGGTCTCGTCTCGGTAAGTTATCGAATAGGTGAGTCGTTGGAGGATATATGCATGTGTTTGTGTGTGAAGTTTGTTAATTACGGTGCACGTGTGTATACATGTGTTTGATGTGTGAAGGTTGTTGCGCGGGTGTTGTGAGCGCGAGATGACGAAACCGGCTACATATGAAATTGTATTGTGTTTTCTATCCAAATTTGATGAGATGAAAATGAGTTGCCAATGTTTTGCCGAAATGTTGATTCATTTTCATTTCGGCGATCATGCACTCCACGAAGGTCCTATTTTTAGCAAAGGTCATGCCGAAATTTTCCGGCAACCATGCATATTGGTGTGTGGTTCTAATTCTCTTGCTCTCTGTACCGCGCAGGCGACCATGGTCCGCATTATGAGCTAAGGCACCGTGGCTAGATATTTGAAATCCACGACGGCCGACATGTTACGAAATGACATGACGGAGATAAGATGTTCGTGTCGAAGATGCAAACTGATGAGCTGGATGAAACCTGATTCCGGACTATTGGAGTCGCACCTTCTCGTTCGTGGTTTCATGGATGGCTACACTCAGTGGATAAGTGATGAAGATGCTGAGGACGTCAATGGGGCGGGAGGAAGGGCAGCAGGACAACAACGGCGAGGGCGGGCGAACATGATCATGAACAAGATGCCGGACATGATCATGAAGATCAAGATGCCGGAGCAGATCATGAAGATCAAGATGCCGGAGCAGATGGACCATCGTCAGACTGGGTGCGGGACCCTTATGTTCAAGCACTGCTTCTCAAGCAGACGAGTAACGCCAGAGCTGCCACTAGAGAGAAAGCCAAGCTGGCCTAGCTAGAGATAGACGCGGTTACTCCATTGTATGAAGGATGCAGGCCCGAGGATACCCGTTTGAAAGTAACGCTCACGACTCTGCAGATGAAGGCAAAACACAAATGGACCGACGTAAGTTTCGACGAAAACATGGCATTCTGGCACGAATGTCTTCCCGAGGGGAACAAGTGTCCAACTAGTATCCAGGAGGCCAGAAAAATCGTGGGCCCTCTCGATTTACCACACGTGAAATACCATGTCTGCATTAATGATTGCATCATTTATTGTGGTGAGGACATGGAGAGAACCATATGTCCGGTGTGCGAAGTCAGTCGATACAAGAAAGGGAATAAGAAAGCTCCTCGAAAAGTGGTACGGTACTTTCCGATCACTCCTTGTCTGCAGCAGTATTTCGCAGACCCTAAGGAAGCAAAGCTCATGCGCTGGCACACGGAAAGGAAGAAGCCAGAAGATGATGATGTAAATGATCCGGAGAGAAAGAAAAAGGACATGATGCAGAGACACCCTTCGGATGCTAGCCAGTGGAATGCACTAAACCTCGAAAACCCAGAATTTGGGGACGATCCAAGGAACATCAGGCTGGGTTCGAGCACCGATGGACTTAATCCTTTTGGTAGCTAGATCAGCACCCATAGCACATGCCTTTCGAGCATGATTTATTATTTTTGGTTAATTAGCACATTAGTTTTGCCATGTAGCAATAGGGCATGCACTAAGCTGATTCATCCATATTTTTTTGAGTTAGTCATCATTAACATTTTATCTAACTACAGTTATTTGTG
Source organism: Poa pratensis (assembly GCA_947311845.1). Taxonomy (NCBI): domain Eukaryota; kingdom Viridiplantae; phylum Streptophyta; class Magnoliopsida; order Poales; family Poaceae; genus Poa; species Poa pratensis. The sequence continues at coordinate 996,283 of CAMZMU010000119.1, read as the reverse complement.
TTCAGAGTTTCAAGACGTTACATACTCATCCAAGCCAGCATCTAGCTCAATGTTACCCTACACCAGTGAGAATGAGATACAAGAAGACCAATCTAATACCGATGTTGATGGAAAGTTGATAGTGCATGAGAGGCTCACCCGCACCAGGACGATGACAGCTGTTATGGAGGAAATTCAACTTATTGGGGAGAGAAAGACAAATCTGATATTATTGGACTAATTCTAGAAGAAGCTAATACCTGCAATTTCAGGCAATCGCGGTGTGGGGAATGGGTGGTCTTGGAAAAACCACTCTAATCAAAGATGTTTACCAGAGGAAAGAGGTCAGCGACATGTTTGGGAAACATGCTTTCGTCCCGGTCTTGCGACCTTTCAAGCTTGAGGAGTTCCTTAGGACCTTGGCAGTGCAACTAGATGCAAGAAAGGATGCAAGGATGGAGGCCATAGACTTGGTAGCTGACACCCCAAAAAATATTGTTTCGATGGGAGTTGAAGAGTTGATTGAAGTGTTGGGCAGACTTTCACAAGGAAAGAGTTGCTTGATTGTTCTCGATGACCTCTCATCTACCACAGAATGGGATAAAATATTGCCAAGTTTGCTGCAATAAGAAATCCAAGATTGGTCATTGTGATCACCACAAGACGAGAGGATATTGCTAAGTATTGTTGCGAGAAACCAAAGTGCATACGCTTGCTCAATCGGTCTAGAAGAAAATGATGCATGTAACCTCTTCACAAAAAAGGTACTGAAAGAGTATTATTCACTTTATCGGCTAGCAAAAAAATATTATTCACCTTATCTCAATTCAGATTTCAGTTTTGAAAAGTCATTTCAGATTAGCATATTGTAAGCCCAACACTACAAGCCGTATTTTGAAGGGAAACTTTAGAGTGGGTCACAAAAATAAATAAGATTATGCCAAATCGCCATAATGACCCATATTGTAAGGCCGTCATATAGGAATCATATACTTACGACCGTTTCAACAGTAAAAAAACAGATTACACCACCCATTGCATGTGTTGGCACAAGTTAGGAGTAGCAACAAGCCGACAATATTCTTATTACTTCGCCGTTTCTCTTGTCAAATTATATAGGAACCAGGGTAAAAAAGTATCATGTAACTTAAATGAGTGCCATTTCTATGATTTTGTTCCAAATTGTTGAAAACTATAGGTGTTCTTTTCCAAACAGGTTCATGTGAACACGGTACTAGATGAGTATCTCTCTTTGTTTCATTTTTTATAAACTTTGTGAAATTGCAAAAAAAAAAAGTTACTAAAAATTGCATGCATGCATGCATGCATAGGGATAGAAACATCTCGATAAAAATCTTGGCACACAAATATATTTGAGGACATGCACACTAAGTTACTGCTTAACTTCTGCTGTGGTCCATTTTATGAAACACTGAGTGTAACTTCGTATTTCATACATAGAGAATTAATACGTACAGAATTATGTCCCAGCCTGAAGTTTATTGCCATGTCACTACAAAAGAGTAGCAAAACATAAGGACATTGTTACATAGCCTATTATGTACTCCACCTATACCGGGACAGACTAGTTAATAAATAAAATAGAAGATTGGTTGCGTGCACCTGATTCATTTTATTGTAGAGTAGTAAAAATACTAATTAGTTTTTTTTTGCATAATTGCAGGTATTTAAGAAAAGACCATAGATTTGGACAAGGACTATCCTGAGTTGGTTGAACCCGCAAAGCTGATCCTAAAAAAGTGCAATGGGCTTCCCCTCGCGATAGTCACCATAGGTGGCTTCTTGGCAGACCAACCAACAAAAACAGCTGCAGAATGGAGGAAACTGAATGATCATATCAGTGCTGAGTTGGAGATGAATCCAAAGCTTGAACCCATAAAAACAGTCCTTATGAAAAGTTATGATGGTTTACCCTATTACCTCAAGGCTTGTTTCTTGTACCTGTCCATCTTCCTGAAGACCGCAAAATTAGCTTGAGACGTCTGGTGTGCCGATGGATTGCGGAAGGTTACTCAAGGGAGGTGCGGGACAAATCTGCAGTGGAAATAGCAGAGATACTTCGTGGAACTGATAGAGAGGAGCATGATACTACCAACTCAACAATCAGTTTTCAGCAGGAACAAAGTTGACTCTTGCCAACTACATGATCTCATCCGAGATATCAGCATCTCAAAGTCAATGGAAGAAAATCTTGTTTTCAGGCTGGAGGGAAGACGTGGCTCAAACACCCATGGTCCGGTACGTCACCTTGCCATAACTAGCAATTGGGAGGGAGATGAAATTGAGTTCCAGAGCATAGTGGAGCTATCCCGCATACGGTCCTTAACAGTATTTGGGAAGTGGAGGCCATTTTACGTTTCTGCCAAGATGAGGTTTCTTCGGGTGCTGGACTTGGAAGAAACGGAAGGTCTAGCTGATCGTGACCTTGAGCACATCGGGAAGCTTCTTCATCTGAGATTCCTTTCTCTAAGAGGTTGTAACGACATCACTTACCTGCCAGATTCGGTGGGGAACCTGAGACAACTCGAGACACTAGACATAAAAGAGACAGAAATAATTATGCTGCCCAAAACAATAGTCAATCTTACCAAGCTACGTGATGTCCATGCCAGAGTGGGATCAAGACGGAAAAATTGTTACACAAAGTGTCGACATTTTTTTATGACATCGTGTTTTGTATGTGCATTTTGTTGCTCGAATGTGCTTCCAGGCGCGAATGACCTCAGCAGGCTTGATTTTTGCACTTTGAGTTGCTGCATGGAAATCATTCGGACAGAGATTATTCTGGTGTTATGGTGCCAAGAGGGATCAGGAGACTGAAAGCGCTGCGTACACTGCGGCATGTAAACCTTGGCTGGGGAAATTCCATTGTAAAAGAGATAAAAGGTCTCACCGAACTGAGTAATCTAGGAGTGGTCGGTATCAACAAGAAAAATGGTCCGGGATTCTGTTCAGCCATTTCCAGTCTTAGCCGCCTTGAATCGTTGTCAGTGCAAGCAGATGATGAAGACTTAAATATGTGTTTGGATAACATCTCCACAGCTCCGGAAAACCTCCAGAGCCTCAAGCTGTGGCAGCCTGGAAAAATTGCCGAATGGATCAAGGGGCTCCAGAATCTCGTGAAGCTGAGCTAGATGACACCAGCCTATCGTCGAACAGTGCAGCCATGCAGGCCCTTGGGAACCTGCCAAACCTATCTATTCTGAGTTTGTGGGAGAAATGTATCAAGATCGATGTACTCCAGTTCCAGAGTGGCCTTTTCAGAAGGCTCACGGTGCTCGATATTTTGCATGTGTGCATGGAAATCAAATTAGTGGAGTTCGAGGAAGGATCAATGCCCAATCTTGAGAAGCTGACCTTCGCCTTTATGAACCGAAACTGCCTTTCTGGGCTAGAATTTCTGCAAAGCATCAAGGAAGTACAACTCTGTTGGTTTTTACTCGTGGTTAATCCGCAGAGAAGGTATGACTTTGGAAGAATGAGAAAAAGAAGCAGCAAAGAAAACAAAACTGGTGAAAGACAAACTCAGTGAGGAGTTGCGGATCCAGCTTGACAGGAACAAAAACCGGCCCGTTTTGAAGGTGGATTGAGCTCGGAAACCTGGGGCTCTACTTCTGCCTTCCGTATCCTGACTGAATGGCTGCCATGCCGCTGGAGAATCCATCTTTTATTATCTACTCACCTGTTTTATTATCTCTTGCGTTCCTTGTTACTATATTGTAATTGGTTAACATAAAGCCTACGCGTCGACAACATTGTTGTTCTGTGCGGCTGCTAGAGGTAGTTTTTTCTTTCTTTGCTGCCACCAAATTAAAACTTGGCTCGCTTTGGTTTGTTGAATAACAGGTGTGATGCTCTGTCTGTTCTGTTGTGCCTCATCTTTGGGCTGTTTAACAAGACCTGTAATATCCCCTAAGAGATCTAAGCCCAGGGCTATGTGAGGCCTCACGTTGCACCAATGACAAGTTAACACCTAGGAAAACGCGGTTGGTCAGCCGACCGATTGGGACTAGAAAATCGGTCTCTTCCTGCGTCGCGCGTCTGCATCCACGTGCTGGCGTCGGGTTCCTGGAAGACTGCAGCATCGGCGTCTGGTTCCTGGAGGACTGCAGCGAGTCTATCTCGACGCCGGAGAGGTATTACTACTGTAGCTAGGAAAGTTGATACATGTGCTATAGGTCGAGGTATTCAAGATTTGTTCTGTACTGTACATTGTGCTATATCTTGTCCCTTGCCGCCGACTCCCCATTCTTACCATCTGTTTTCACCCAATTATTCTAGGTTCTTATAGTCGTGTAAGTGGAGGGATTGGCGACTGGTTCTGCTCGTTTGGTTTAAGGAATCCTAGAGCTGCTGATTTTCTATGGCTAATGGCAAGGTTAGTATACTGTATACATGTATTATTTGTTGAGAATCTGGCAGCCGTGAGATTTTTTTAATTGAAACTTTATGGGGCAAAAGCTTTGCCACTTATATTAAATAAGAAGGAGTTGCAAGAATGCAATTTTGGGACGAGCCCGTTAATACAAAAATAGGACTACTCTCGCGGCATCAAGTTGCCCAAATGTTTGGCGCCCGCTAGAACCCACAAACAGGGCTCATTTTTAATTCTATCAAACAACACAAAAGGCGGCGTAGACTTGTGTTGGAAAACTCTTGCGTTCCTCTCATTCCAAACTTCCCAAGTAGTTAAGAGAGTAATCGAAGCGACCGCCTTCCGGTGAGGGGAGACCTCCGCCATCATCAACCACCACTCATTGAAAGAGAGGTGTGCCCAAGAGTCCGGCGCAATGTTGTTGATCCCAAGCCAACCCTTGACCATTCCCCAAAGCCTACGCGTGAGGCGGCAATGGATGAAGAGGTGCGCCACCGTCTCCATCGTTTGCTTGCAAAAGGGGCATAGGCTGCAATTTGGCCAACCTCTCCTAGCCAACCGGTCCGCCGTCCACACCCTATTTTGGTTGGCCAGCCAAGCAAAAAACTTTGTCTTCGGCGGCGCCCAATCCTTCCAAATTGTCTTTTCCATGGAGGAGAAAATGGTGCCCATGAATTGCAACTCATATGCGGTCTTTGTCGTGTACTCTCCATTTGCCGTAAGCTTCCAACGAATCTCATCACAAGTGTTGGGGTCAAGTTGTATGTTGAGAAGTAGCGCCCAAAGGTCCATGAATTGAGAGAAATGTGCACTGGTGAAATCCTCATCAAGCCTCACTTTGTTAACCCAACCCGCACCAACCAAAGCCTCACGGATAGTGCTCCCCTTCTTGCTCGAGGAAGCAAAGATGAGGGGGGCAATATCCTTTGGCTTCCTTCCCTCCAACCATGGTGCATGCCAAAAGGATGCCTTTGCACCATTGCCAATTGTGATTATAGTGGCGGAGTAGAAAATCTCCATGTCATCATCGGTGCACGGGTTGCCGGATCCCACCCAAATCTTGTTTGGGTCTTTCCATTCTAACCATGGCCAACGCAACCGCAAGGCCGAAGCAAATTTGGCCGTGTGAAGGATGCCAAGCCCTCCAAACTTCTTCGGCCGGCAAACCAACTTCCAATTTACCGTGCATTTGGCACCCGTGGTTGTGTCTTTGGCCGACCATAGGAAAGCACGTTGAATCTTGTTCAAAAAGGCCATCGTGCCCGGGGGTATGACAAGAGGAGTCAAACAGTAGATGGCTTGAGAAGCGATGACTGTCTTGACAATAGATGCCCGGCCGGCCGTGGCTATGTACTTCCCATTCCAAGTAGGTAGCTTGTTTGCGCACTTGTCCTCGAGATATTGGAAATCTCCCCTATGGAGGCGCCGAACCGTGAGAGGTAGGCCAAGGTAGCAAAGGGGGAAAGAAGCCCGCGTAGCCGGGATGCCCTCATGAACCTCATCCAGGTTTATTTGCCCACACCTAATAGGCACAACGGAGCTTTTGTCAAAATTTGTGCAAATAACTTCCCCAAAAGCTTGAAGGATGGAAGCAAAATTTCCCACGTCATCCTTGATGGGGGCCAAGAAAACCGCCGCATCATCCGCATAAAGAGAAGTCCGAAGAATAGTCCCCCTACCCCTCAACTTGTGGAGGAGCCCCTCCGATGTTGCATTTTCCAAAATTTGTGTGAGGGGTCGATAGCGATCACGAAGAGCAGCGGGGAGAGAGGATCCCCTTGACGAAGCCCCCGGCCATGGATGATGGGTGGGCCGGCAATACCATTGAGAAGCGCCCGGGAGGTGGCAGTGGAGAACAACGCGGCAAGCCAATTCCGGAAGCGGCTAGGGAACCCACGGCGTTGGAGAAGATCAAGAATGTAGTCCCAACGGATAGAATCAAAGGCCTTTCGAATGTCAAGCTTGAAGAGGAGGGTCGCAATCTTGCTCTTGTGAAACCTTTTGGCAAGGTTTTTGACATAGAGGAAATTGTCGTGGATGCTTCTCTTTTTAATGAAGGCGCTTTGCGCGTTGGAGACAAGGTCATTCATAAGCGGCGCTAACCGGAGAGCAAGCATCTTGGATATGATCTTGGCAATAGCATGGATGAGGCTAATAGGCCGAAAATCAGAGACCCCCTCTGTACCCTCTTTCTTTGGCAATAGAGCAATGTTTGCGGAATTCAACCAATGGAAATTTTCGGTGTGAAGGTTCCCAAAGAGGTTGACAACATGCATTACGTCCACCTTGATAATGTCCCAACAATTCTTGAAGAAGGCACCCGTGAAGCCATCGGGGGCCGGGTGCCTTGTCACTTGGCATGTCGTTAATCGCATTTTTTACCTCCTCCTCGGTGAAGGGTTCACCAAGGCCCTCAAGATCAACCTCGTCAAACTCTAGGCCCTCCCAATTGAAATCTCGAGTACGAGGTTCCCCTCTACCCAAAACCGAGTTGAAGTGCTCATGGACAAGGCTTTGCTTTGCCGCGTCGTCGGCGACCCACCCGTTGTTGTTGTTCTTGAGGCGATAAATCTGATTTTTCCTTCTTCTAGGGTTGACACGCATGTGGAAGAATTTAGTGTTTGCATCCCCTTCCTTGATGTTAGCAATGCGAGCGCATTGTTTCTTTCTAGCCCTCTCCACCACCGCCAAAGCCACCACTTTTCTTTTCAACTTAGCATGCAAGTCCCTTTCATTGGCCGAGAGGGGCCTACATTCTTGAGCCATATCGAAATGCAAGATGACAAGGAGAGCGGCGTGCACCAACACCTTGGAGTTGGAGAAAAGGCCACGGCTCCATTTGGCGAGCTTCACACCCGTGGTGCGCATCTTGTGGAAAAGTGCATGTCAAGGCTCAACATGCGATGAAGGTTCATTCCAAGCAAGTTTCACAACGTCTTGGAAGCCCGGAGGCGAAGCCAAAAATTCTCAAACTTGAAGGAGCGAGGGCGGCGTGAACCACGGTCATCGGCGAGCATAAGGGGGCAATGATCCGACAAGGAGGGGAAAGGGCGTGGAGGACATGGGAGTCAAATTGGAGATCCCATTCGGCATTGCAAAAGAAAGCATCAAGCTTGCATAAAGTTGGCGAAGCACGACCATTGCTCCAAGTGTAGCGTCTATTTTGTAGGTGGATCTCTTTGAGCTCACAAGTTTGCAAAGCGGCACGAAAGCGGTTGATGCGCCCACGATTGATGTTGTGGTTGTTTTTGTCTTGGGCTCTTCGGATTTGATTGAAGTCACCGATCACCAACCAACGCTCCCCACTAGGCGGCTTTAGGCTAACAAGCTCGGCAAAGAAGTCATCTTTCCGATTAGACGCCGTCGGTCCATAAACCGTGGTTAACACAAAATCTTGATCATCGTCATCGGCGCCAATGATGTGCACTTTCGCCGAAAGGCAAAACTCGGTGATTTGAATGTTGCTCATTTGGACAACTGAGTCATCCCACAAAAGCAAAATACCCCCTCTAGTGCCCACAGCCGGTCTCTCGGCAAAGTCTCAGAGCCTATTCCCCCCAATGTAACAAGCCTCAAAAGGAGAAATGGAGGAGAGCTTTGTTTCCTGCAAGCATACAATCTGGCAAGTTGAGGTTGCCACAGTTTCATGCACAGCATCCTGACGGTCGGTGTCGTTCAAACCCCTCACGTTCCAATCCAAAAAATTGAGTAGTTGTTCTATCATTGTGAACTATTGCAACCCACATCGGATGAACTAGTGGCCAATGAAGCAAACATGGCAAAACTGGCAGACATAGCAGACAATGCCAACACGGCAACCATACAGACACAAACAGACCCCAACAAGAGCAGCAGTTCTACAGACAAGTTTCTGTTCCTGGGGCTCCCAGCAAGCAGAGACAGCACGGCGTCAGCTAACACACAGTACCAAACCCAAAACACAAACACAGCAGCCCCGCCCTGGTGCGCAGACCAGCAGGCATTGACACCCTCCAAAGCACAAACAGAACTAACCCCGCAACGCAAAGCAGTGGCGTTTACTAACATTGGCAAACTACAGCAGCCCCGCACTAACATGAACTTGATCAACATCTGATCAACTGGCTGTAGCAGCCACACTCTCCTCCAGCGCGTCATGGTCAAGGCCAGCCATGCCACCATGGCTCAGCAGCGCCTCATCGATAGCATCATCCTCCGGCGGTCCCACCTTGAAGATGATGCGCAACTTGTCCATCGCACGGTCAGACACCTCCCCATGGAAGCAGCGAGCGAAATCCGCCATGGCCTTCTCCGTGACGTCCTCGCCATCTTGCACGATCCCGAGCCCCCTGCAAACGACGGCCTCCGCCGCCTTGGCCACCGGCTTTGACTTGCGCATCGCCTTTGCTCGAGCGCTCGCTTTTCGCATCGAGGAACCGACGGTGTGCACAATGTCGACCCCGGCTAGCGTCTTCCTGCGGTTCACCGGCCTGGGCGGTGGTGGCGTGAAGGAGGCCAGCGGCGGCTGCACCGCCGTGAAGAGCGCGCCCAGCGCCTCTGGCACCTCCAACTCCACAGGCTCCTCCGACTCCACTGGCTCCTCTGGTTCCGCGTCCACGCTGGAGTCCTCCGACACATAGCCGTCCTGTGTTTGTGCAGCGGTAGTACCGGCATCCGAACGCGAAGCAGGCTGCAGCACCGGAGATTGATCGAAGCCCGGAGGACGCGAGGGGGTGCATAGGAACGATGATGGCGCAAAGAGCTCGAGGAGCGGCCCTGACTCATGGCTGTGAACAGAGCGCTCCGTGAAGGTGATCCGTGGCGGCGCGGCGGGGTGGCTGTCAGCCGAGGTGACGAGGAACTGCGGGACTCCCGTCCATGGAGGGGACGGGCAGACCGCGGTAGGCGACACGGGATCAGGGCTCGCAGGAGGCGTCTGTGCCACCCGAGATCGACGGCGAAGCACGGCAGGGGACACCGAGCACACCGCAGGTCTCCCGCACAGGCTTGGCGAGGCCACCGCACCCAGCTGGAGCGTGCCGCCGACGATGATGGAGGCGACGTGCCTGTGCTGCTCCCCCTGTTATTGGAGCGCTTCCTGTGGCGGCCTTGGTTCCGCTGGCGGCTGTCGTCGCGACCACGGTTCTGGGTCGTGCGCAACAAGCTGCAGCGGATCGCGGCGCCCCACCCCCTGGAGGAGTTTTGGTCGTGCCTATCGCGGTCGTCTTCATCATCTTCTCTGCGCCTGTTGCTGCTCTCTTGCCCGATGCGCTCAGTGCGGTCCCGCGGCGTACGCTCGCCGTCGATGTGGCCAAAGCGCCAGGTGAACCTTGATGGAGGTGGCTGACGGCCATCGATGGGGCCGGTGTGGTCCTCAGCAATGTCGAGGTGGACGATGCACCGCCGCTACAGACCTCGCCGCCCATGCTCACGCACGTCGGCCGGCGCGTTTAGGCCTGGCAAAGTCACCCAGCGCACGCGCGGCACCTGGCTCGGCCACGCCACCCACGCCCAGACGCAAAGAGCCTTCGTGTACACCTTTGACTTGCAGTCCGGCTCCACATAGTCGAGGGAGCACGCGCTGCCAATGGCCTGCTGCACGGCGACGTCGTCGCACCAAGGATAGAGCGGCACGTTTTCCACACAGAGCCTCACATGGTGCTGCAGGTCGACTTGCTCCGCATTGTCCTCCAAGCGCCAGCCCCGAGCTTGCACCCGCAGCGTGCCGAAGGGGAAGTCGTGGCGCGAGACCACAGCGTCGCGGTGGTGCGGGTAGGTGAAGTGGACGAAGTACGGCTCCGGATAGTGGTCCGTGACGGTGAAGTCGCCGGGCAGCGCATTTGCCGCCGAGCAGAGCGCCCGCACCATGGCACCCATGGCGTCGCGGGACGGCGGCCTGTCGAACCACACATACGCCGCATTGGTGAGCAGTAGCGCAGCTTCGGCCGTCATGGCTGGGGACGAGTGGATGACGACGAACTCCTCCGCGGGTCTTGAGTCTTCATTCCTTGCCATGGCGGGCTCGACGTCGCGGTGAGCAGGGGCCGCCGCACGACGAGCAGGCGGCGCGGGAGGCGCGGCTTCACGGCGCATAGCAGCGGGGAGCTCGGGCTGCGCCGCTTCTTGACGAGCGCGGCGGTAGGCTCGCGGTGCAGGTGTGGCCGTGCTTGGACTTGGCGGAGGCTCGAGTGGGTGCTTGCAGAAACGAGCGCGGTGGCCGGAGCGGAAGCAACGGCGGCACTTGATGGGGTCTCTGCACTCCGAAGACCTGTGGCCTGGTCGCCCTTTGTCGAGGCAGTGGAAACAGCGGCCTTGGAGCCAGGCTGGCGGTTGAGGTCGACCGGCGGCGTGAATGCTGCTTGAATGCAAAGCCGCGCGGCGCGCGGGATGGGACGGCACCATCTCCCGTCGTCCTTGCTCAAATCCCGGCCTTGCGCGCATTGAAGAGGAGATCTGTGGCGCAGGCGAATTAATGGCATGGCGCCATCCCGACCAACCTCCCCCTGCATTGAAGCTTGCTTCAGCGTGCCCAGATGGCAGAGGCTGCTTGCCCCGGAGCAGCTGCTCACGCGGCGTCTCGGGTACCACCGTGTCGCCGGAGGAGGAGACCCGAGCCAACCGCGTCGACTGCGACGACGGCGCCAGATGCAGATCTGACGAGGTGGCGGCGGGGATTACCTGGGGGACAAAACCAGCCGGGATGCTGGTGGGCGGCGGGGGCAGGAGGCGCGGGGCGGCCGCGTAGGCGGCGGCGGGGGCAGCGCTGCCGGGCTGGTCAACGCCGAGGACGGACGGTGGAGCTCGGGCTCGCGGGAGCTCCAGTCCTGCATCGGCATCCTCCTGGTCCTTGCGGTTTGTTGCAATGGCTTTAGATGCAGCCGTGAGATCAGTGATTCTTGGTTCACTATGGAGGGTGTTCCGAGGAGAAAAAGTTGTCCATCGCTTATGCATTTTGTATGACCATCCTGGAAGTCTATAATTAAAAATGCAGCAACCTTCTTGAAGACATCATGAAACAAACATAAAAAAGGAAGTAATTCGAGCATTATATTTTTTTCCTATGCGGGCAGTTTTTGCTATTTGGGTAACGTTTGTTCCGGAAACTTCGGTGTCTTGGATATCCAAATATTGCCACGATGAACATTGCCTGATTGTATCCGTTCATGTTTCAGGCCCTCAGGGAGTTAGGAGCAACCAGTGTCGGGCTCACTTCCCAGATAACACATACATGAAGCCAAGAATTCGTTTAGCGATGCGCGTACCAGTTAATTCATACATGAAGGCAAGCATTCTGTCAGCAGAGGTGGATGCGCTATCATACTGAGAGTATGAAGCGTACATATCCGATATTCATTTATTTTTGGAGAGAGGAATTACTATCATTTTTTAATGAATTGAAGATGTTTGAAGGCTGAAAATATTCATACTCTTTATGTTTTACCTCATTCTTATCACTACAACATTCTGTTGTGAAAATAGTCAAAGGCTAAAGATGTTTGAAGGCTGAAAAAAGTAAGGCTGAAAATTAACTTTGAAATTTTGTTTCTATGTGTACTTTTGTAAGCTCCCACCATTCTATCGTAAAAATGGATGGGCGCGGCAACGCGCGCCATCAACGTTCTAGTGAAAATTAATTATGCTTCAATCTTAAGCTTAGCATCGATTGGGGGCCCACGGGTCAAAGTAGTTATTTTTGTTTCCCCCACCGTCTTAGAGCATCTCCAACAGACGCCTCAAATAAACCGCACGCTTCAAATAACTGTTTTTTAGCGCGCGCGGAGCTAAAAGTATCGCTCCAGCAGACGCTCTATAAGTTAGCGCGCTGTAAAAACCGTCCAGCGCGCGGTGCCAAGCGGGAGTTTTGGCACCAAATTTGGTGCGCGGCGTGCAGCGCGCTGGACAATGTGGAGCTACGCGTCAAGACCAACCGCCATCGGAAGTTCCCCCGCGCCGCACAGGGAACCGCTGCCGCCGGCCTTCTCCTCGCCGTCGCCGCCCTTTTGCTCGCTGCCCACACCCCTGCAGCTCACCGCGGCCGCCGCCCGGGCCCCTCCTCCTGGCCGCCGTCGGGTGCCCTCCCTGCAGCTCGCCGAGGTCGAGGTGGCGCTGGTCGAAGCGAGGTGGCGCTCGCGCCGGTCGAGTTCGCCATGCACTGCATCTCGCCAGCTCGCCACGCCCTGCAGCTCGCTGCCTCCCGTCAAGCTCCACGCGACCACGCCCTACAGCTCTCCGCCCTCCGCCATGGCTGGGCGCCGCCGCTACCAGCGGCCCCCTGGATCCCTTCTCCTCCGGCCACAGCTGATGCTGCTTCCCCAACGATGCCTCTCCTCACCTCGCGAGCTAGCTAGCTTCCTCATGTCCGCAGCCATGCCTCGCGAGCTAGCTAGCTAGCTTCCTCAACGATTGGGGGGCTGATTGTTTTTTCTTTTTGGTAAAGGGCCTGATTGTGAGCTAGTTGACCTTTTTGTAAAAAGTTAGGGACCTATGTGCTATACTTCTGGAGGCTGCGCGCTGTATTTTAGTGCGTCTGGTAAAGCAAACGATATTTTAGCTGTCTCCGGCCACCCGCGCCACCTCCCACCAGATCGACGCCGCCGCCACGCTCCCCCCACCTCCCGCTACCATCCCCACCAACTTCAGGCCCGCTTTCCTCGGCCGTGCGCCGCCCAGGTCCGCTTCTGGATCTGGATCGAGATCGACTTCGCCGTCCTCCACCAACGGCCCCTCCGCCCGGCTGGCGCGCCGAGCTTCGTCTTCGTCCACGCGATGCTCCGTGCCCAAGCACTCGTCCCTGCGTTCCTTCGCCGCGCCCCGCATGGCCTACGCGGCGAATCCCCTCGTCATGCCTTCTGGGATCGTCTGCCGTGGCATTAATGCGGCGCTGGCCGCCTGCGTGCACGCGGCTCCCCCAGCGTGGCTCCTTCTCGCGTGGGCATCCTCCGTCCTCGCTCCGCCATCAATGCGCCTCCTGCCGCCAGGTCGGGGAAGAGGGTATCCTTCTGCATAACGGCCCCGCGCATTGAAGCGGACTCTGCCTCCCCTGTTCATCCTCTTCAAGGCGGGTCTTGTCAACCTGTGGCGGCTAGCTCGGCGGGGAGGCACCATAGCCCTGCACCTATGAAGGAGGGGTGGACGCTCGTCACTTCCCGTCGGGAGAAGCGGGAAGCCTGGATTTTGGTCAAGGGCAGCGGCCCTCATTTACGCCATCGTCCTTCTGCGCACCGGCCTCGCCATCATCTGCTCCCCTGCCAAGAACTTCAATCCTGCTCCCGCTCCCGCTCCACTCTCGCTCAGCCTCCAAGAAAATCCCCTCGCCGCTGCCGACGGTGCGACGCAAGCGACCACGAGGCCTACGCCTGCCGCGACCCGATCCGGTGTGATTGCTGCGGCAGGTCTGGGCATTGGGCTAGCGGGTGCCGCGACCACCTGCGCCGTCCGGCGCGTTCTCTGGCTTCGATCTCGACCACGTCCGCGAAGAGCTCCAAGCCATCGTCCCTCGCCACTCCTCGTCAAGGGCTTTGCTCCGCGGTCAAGCCATCCCCGTCCACGAGCTCTCCGCCAAGCCTGCCCACGCCCGACATGGACTTCCCCGGCATGCAGCTCATCGGCGACTCGGCCACGCGCGGCATGGACTATTTGGGCGCTCCGGCTATGCGCCCCGAATCGGACTGCGTCGCCATGGCCACCTCCTTCGACCTCGACACTGCTCGCATCGACTGGGAGAACACCGCTGTTGTGGTGTTCGTCATTGACCCCCCAAGAGGCACGGATCGAACCTCCATCGAGTCGGCGTTCCGCAAGGAATTTCGCCTCAGCGCGTCCCAGTTGGCCGTGAGTAAGCACTTCCCCGAGCCTTTCTTGATCAAGTTCGAGACGGCGGCGCTGCGGGCCGAGGTCATGAGCAAGGACAGAGCATGCTTCAAGAGGCATGGGCTGGACATCCACTACCGCAAGTGGCGGTGCATCTCGACTGCCTACGCCGCCAACCTCCACTACCGCGTCCACCTCCACGTCAACGGCCTCCCTCCATTCGCTTGGCACCAGGACGTCGTGGACCGCGTTGTTGGCCGACGCAGCGCGATCCAGCGCCTCGACTCGAACTTCACCACCATGGAAGATACATCTTCTTTGGGGCTGTGGGCGTGGTCGTCTGACCCACACCTCATCCCCAAGGTCGTGTGGTGCACTTTTGCCAACAAGGCCCCAGGTGGGGTCTCGTCGTTGGTGCATGTCTCGCGCGATCGACCGGACCAGTGGAAGCGTGGCATGATCTTCAGGGTGCTGCTGCACTTGGAGAGGATTGAAGACTACTCGGGCGCGCCTGTGCTTGACGGAGGCGCTCCTATCAGTGACTTCCGGCCGTCATCTCGCACGCTGTCCGACTGGCATCTTGGCGTGATCGATTGGGCCGGCCGCGGCGCGGCGTCGAAGGCCACCATCCCTCCGCTCGATCGGGACCAGGCTCGCCGCTCCAGTAGCGGGAGGCGTCGCCATGATGAGCCAAGCGACGAGGAGGCTCGCGAGGAGCGCCACCACGACAAGCGTGATCAACACCGCAGCAAATCAAGGCACGGGTCAAGATGCGACGACCGCACACTGCGGCGCCCCGGCAAGGACGAAGAAGATGACAACGACAAGAGGCGCGGTGGTGGCGGTCACCGTAGCAGCACCCCATGGCGCCCGAGCGCTGGCTCTAGCTCGCGGGATCGCGTCCGGGAGCGCTCTCCACGTCACCGCTCGCAAAGCCGAGGCCATGAACGTCACCGCCATGCCATGGACGCCATGCCGCACCTGCTCTCCACCATCGTCGCGAGGGAGCCCGTGATACGGCCTGAGAAGGTCACGCTTCGCCCGACGCTGCGGCTGCTCTCCATCGTCATCGCGCTGATCCCCGTGCAGCAGGCTGCGCCGGCGCTCTCGGACGAGGAGGTCACCACCAAGCTGCAGGAGCTCATGTGCTCAGGCATGTCGGCTGCCCGGGGCGCCATGCCCTCTTACCTCGGAGTGGCCTCGCCTCCGCCCCGCGTCCACACGCCGCCAGCGCCGACACCTTTCGGCATCTTGTGCAGGGATTGGGTCCGGAGCATCCGCGCGTCGCCGTCTAGCCTGACCGCTTTCTCATCCTGCCTCGCAGCGCCGGCTGTCTCCTTCGCCCTCCCCGGCGCAGAGGCAGCGGAGTACGTCTTGGCGCGGGAAGATGGCGTGGTCGCGGCCGCGCTCGATGCCAACCCGGAGTTGAGCGCTTGGGGAGCTGACTTGGCCTCTGTGGAGGTTGCTGTGCTTCCGATCATGGGCAGGGGTAACTGCGTGTTCACTGAAGGAGATGGGAAAGAAGCCTGGGATGAGGATGAAGAAGACGAGCTCGCGGAGGACGCGGAGAAGGCGATCGCTATCACGTTTGATCAAGCGGAGGAACTCGATGCTCCTGGGGATCTGTTGGTGATGCATCAAGTTGTGGAGGAAGCTGTGGAGGAAGCTGATGAAGAAGTGGCAGCTGACTTGGACGAGATCGACGAAGAAGCGGCGATCGGGGACCTCCTTTCCCCATCGGTGCAAGCGGACGTTGCAGAGAACGCGACCGCGCAGAGGGCCGTGGCGGCTTTCTTCAGGTAGCCAGATGTGCCACTGCTGCCTACTCCGGTGCTCAGGGCTCCTGCACCGCCGCTGCTTTGGCGCCGCAGCGGCAGGCTCGCCGACAAGCCTCAGCTGCCGGCCATGGACAAGGCCAAGAATGTGCTGTACATGAAGATGGGGATCAAGTTGCTGGTCTGATTAAGGCAACGAAGGAATTCTACAAGACCGAGATGCTTGAGGGGGCGGTTGCTGCTGTTGGCGCGCTGCTCAAGCTCAACATGCTGTCCGTCCTCGCTGCGGACGAAGCGCTCATCGCCATGGCGGGAGGAAGAGGGACTGAGCTGGCCACCACCGCCGTCGATGTGTCCGCTTGATCTGTTGTTTCCTTGCTTTTATTGTACGCCTGCTAGGACCATGCACTGCACGTCACTCAGAACTAATCCAGCCAATTCTACTCCGCGAAGCAATTCCTCGCCAACAAATTTGCGAAGCAATTTTTCGCCAATCCATCCATCCATTACTTCAGCCTCGACGAGCAAGAAAAAGAAACAACGCTCAGCACCGTCAAAGACCGTGTTTTCTGCATCGCAGCTTTCTTCATCAATATGCTAGGCCTAATCCTGGACATCATATGCTGGAATGTGCGCGGGCTAAATGATCAGGCTCGCAAGGATGCTGTCAACGCAATCATCGCGCAAACCACTTGTCACATCGTCTGCTTTCAAGAGACGAAGCTGGACTTCATCGATCATCAGACAGCTGCTTTTATTGGGGGATCTAGGCTGCGATCCTTTGCGCACCGCCCCGCCACTGGAACGAGGGGAGGCATCCTATTGCTTTGGGACGAGGACCACGTCATCATTTCGAACGTTCTTATTGGAGTTCATCTCATATCTGCTGATGTCATGGTGCGTGCTTGCGGCACTTCCTTCAAGCTCACCACTGTTTACGGCCCCTCTGCGGACGCTGAAAAGAGAGTCTTTCTGGATGAAGCAATTGCTGCTGCCCCCACGGACGACGCCAAATGGCTCATCATTGGAGATTTCAATGTTATTTATCAGGCAGCAGACAAGAACAACGCCAACTTGAACCTTCGTCTCATGGGACAGTTCAGAGATGCTCTTAACACTTGCCACCTCAAGGAGATCGAGTTGTTGAACCGCAAGTATACTTGAAGCAATGAGCGGGTTGACCCAACCCTTGTCAGGCTCGACCGGGCTTTCTGCAACGCTAGCTGGGACCTGGCTTTTGACTCCCATACCCTGCAGGCTCTTTCATCTATGCTTTTGGACCACTGCCCGCTGCTGCTGTCGAATCATAGCGGCCCTCGCAAGCCTCCTTTCTTTCGCTTTGAGAACTTCTGGACTAAGATGCCTGGATTTATGGACGTCGTGACCTCTGCTTGGAACCAGGCATCCACCCACACCCAGCCCGTCCACATCCTCAACCATAAGCTCAAGACTGTTGCGAGAAAGCTCCGCTCATGGAGTCGGAGTCTGTTCTGCAACCACAAGCAGCAGCTCATCATTGCCCTGGACGTCATCCTCCAACTTGACACTGCTCAGGAATCTAGAGTGTTATCTCCTACTGAAGCTGCCCTCAGGACTGCGCTCAAGCGTAGGGTCTTGGGACTTTCTGTTATTGAGCGGGCTCGCAAACGTCAGGCTTCCAGGATCAACTACCTCCGTGAAGGAGACGCCAACACCAAATTCTTCCACCTTCGTGTGAACTCCCGCCGCCGGAAGAACGTCATCCAGAGGCTTAGGCGCAATGGGGGATGGGCCACTAATCATGAGGAAAAGGAGCTGTTAATCCACGAGCATTTCACTTCCTCCTTGGGTGCCCCATCTGCCCGCCTGCTTGATTTCAACTGGGAAGCAATTGACAAAATTTTGAGGAGCTGGACGAGTTAGGGCTTCCTTTCTCAGAGGAAGAAATTCGGGAGACCATCTTTGATCTCCCGACGGACAAGGCTCCCAGGCCGGACGGATTCACGTCAAATTTCTTCCGCTCTTGTTGGCCGATTGTCAAGGACGACCTCATGAAAGTGATCAATGCCTTCTCTGCATCAACAACTTTCAAGTCGTCAATAATGCGAACATTGCTCTCCTGCCGAAGAAGAACGGGGCAGACTGCCTGAAGGATTATCGACCCATCAGCCTCATTCATATAATTCCCAAGATTATTGCTAACGCGATGGCCTCTAGACTGCGTCCCAAGATGAACGACATCGTCTCCACGTGCCAAAGCGACTTCATTAAGAATAGAAGCATCCATGACAACTTTATGTATGTCAGAAATGTGGCGCGTCGTCTCCATCAAAAGCACACCCCTGCCCTGCTGATAAAGCTCGACATCGCTAAAGCTTTCGACACCGTTCGTTGGGACTACCTGCTGGATCTCATGCAGCGCTTGGGTATCCATCCTCGCTGGCGGGCATGGATGTCGCTGCTCTTCTCCACCGCCACTTCTCGGGTGCTTCTTAATGGCATCCCCGGCAATGAGATTATTCACGGCCGCGGACTTACGCACGGGGATCCTCTTTCGTCGCTGCTTTTTGACATCGCAATTGACACGCTCCCAAAGATCCTCGAGTTGGCCACTGAAGCAGGACATCTCCAACCGCTGCCTGGAAACTTCATCAGAACTCGCATCTCCTTGTACGCTGACGATGCGGTCATTTTCCTCAAGCCGGATGCTCAGGACATCAACTACCTCACCGCCATGCTGGAGAATTTTGGCAGGGTTACCGGCCTCATGACGAATATCGAGAAAAGCTCCGTTGCCCCCATTCGTTGCGAGGATATCGACCTCGCTGCCACGCTGCTCAACTTCCCAGCTGCGCTTAGCCAATTCCCTATCAAGTACCTAGGGCTTCCCCTATCTCTGGGGCGGCTGCGACGGGTGGACCTACAGCCTTTCATTGACAAGGTGGCATCGAGGCTCAAGCCCTACAAGACCAAGTTCCTGAACCGGGCCGGTTGCGACGCGGTTGTCAAGTCGGTTCTCACGGCCCTGCCTATTTTCCTCCTCACGGCGATCAAGGCGGATAAAGCTCATCTCAGGGCCTTCGATAGGTTGCGACGGGCCATGCTATGGAATGCAAGCGACACCGTGACGGGAGGGAAGTGCAAAGTGAACTGGTCTAAGGTCTGCCGCCCTAAGAAGCTTGGAGGTCTTGGGATCCTGGACCTTGAGAAATTTGCAAGGGCTCTTCGGCTGCGCTTGCTTTGGTTTGAATGGACTGCTCCGGAAAAGCCGTGGGTGGGGTTGGAAACGCCAAATGATGACACTGACAGAGAATTGTTCAATGCTGCGACAAAAGTTACTATTGGGGATGGCCGGACCGCTGGGTTCTGGTCCTCCTCTTGGCTAAACGGGACCTCACCTATGTCGCTTGCTCCAAAAATCTTCCAAGCGTCTAAGAAGAAGAAGCGATGTGTTAAGGACGCTCTCGCCAACCTCTGTTGGGTGGCAGACATCGCGGTCCATGATTTCACGCTGGATCATATGACGCAGTTTGTTAACCTCTGGGGCCTTCTGCAAGGTATTACGTTGGACCCCAGTTCCAGGGACACCATCATTTGGACACTTACTCCAGACGGGAAATATTCGACGGGGTCGGCGTATAAGGCTCAATTCATCGGATCCAACCCCTGCTCTTTCAACAACCTGGTGTGGAAAACGTGGGCGCCGCCTAAATGCAGATTCTTTGCCAGGCTTGTTGTGCAGAACATGCTGTGGACTTCCGACCGCCTCGCGAAGAGGGGATGGCCTCACACCCCCTTTGTCAGCTCTGCAGGTGCCACAACGAGACGGCGAGACACATCCTTTTCGAGTGCAGATTCTCGACGCGCATATGGCAGGCTGCTGCCTCCTGGCTCTCCTGCCCCTCCCTTGTGCAAGACATAGGCACGGGTCGCCCTACGGTCCTCGACTATTGGCATGCGGCCTCCAAGTCGCCCACGGCGCACCCCAAAGGGCTCAAGTCTGCAATTACACTCATCACTTGGGAGATTTGGAAGGAATGAAACGCGCGTGTTTTCAACAACACCTTCTCCATGCCGTCGACTCCCGTCCAGAAGATCAAAGACGAGGGCAAGAACTGGGTTTTGGCTGGTGATAAGCCTCTCGCTGAGATAGTTGCTTAGAGGCGACTGACTACAAAGATATGACGATCTTTTTAGCTGAGAGACTAGACGGTGTTGGTTGAGTGTATCTCTTCCTTAGTTGTACCTGTTTTTATTTTGGCCTAGGCCGCGCTGTGTTTGCTTCTCCAATATCATTATAAAAGGCAAAGCTTTTGCCCCGCTTCAAAGTGACTCGTAACTCAAGCCAATCGAACATGGGATTCCCCTTCAAATTTGTTAATTTATCACTCAGTTTCGGCGGCCTCAAGATCTGCACCTCGCGGTTCTCTAATCTGGTAAAAACATTGAGATTGGTTGGGGCAATGCCTTACACCAGTCCAACAGCCCACCACGTTCATACCCTTGCCACTGCTAGCTAGCTATTGAGTCGTCGCTGTCTCTCGCTATAAACAAATCTTGCACACAGAATTAATTAAGGAGTCCCTGATCCACTGTCATCATCATCGAGTGATAATAGTATTGGGATGCACATGCCACGACTTGGGACCTGACAAAGTCTTGATTTAAAATATGCATGTCAACTTGCTCTGTATTCGTTCTAGCAGACAGCTAACATGATCACTTCTTTTTAATAAGTTGTTGATGCTCTAGATGTGCACCTCACGATTTCTCAGTTTGGTCAAACATTGAGGAGTGGCGTGTTCTTGGTGGCTAGCTGTTGAGGCATTGCTGTCTCTCGGTATAATGAAAGATTGATGCATAGTTAATTAACGAGTGCCTGCCAGCCTACCCTGTTTTTAATTACCCAATGTTGCTGTTATAGGTCGGCACCCAGCAGGATTAGCAGTATCACATCCACCCACCCACGCAAAGAGACGTACCATCATCTTGCTACGGAGCTTGAGAGGAGAGCAGGTCAATCATGGAGGCGACCGCGCTGAGCATTGGCAAGTCCGTGCTGAACGGGGTGCTGGGCTATGCCAAATCCGCCGTGGCTGATGAGGTGGCTCTGCAGCTCGGAGTTCAGCGCGACAAGACCTTCGTCACGGACGAGCTGGAAATGATGCAGTATTTCCTTATGGAAGCGCATGAGGGGCGGGATGGGAGCAAGGTGATCAAGATCTGGGTCAAGCAAGTTCGGGACGTCGCCTATGACGTCGAGGATTGCCTCCAGGATTTCTCTGTTCGTCTGTGGAAGCAGAAACAGTCTTGGTGGCGCATCCCGCGCACGATTCTTGACCGGCGCCATGTCGCCAAGCAGATGAAGGAGCTGAGGACCAAGGTCGAGGACGTGATCCAGAGGAACTTGCGTTACAACCTCATCAAGGGCTCTAGCTCCATTGAGCCTCCTACTGCTCCTGCTGCTGCCATGTTTGGTGTTGATGAAGCAAGGCACGTCGCGAAGCAGCATCGATCAAGAATGGATCTAGCCCAACTGATCAACAAGTAGGGTGATGACCTTGGGGTGATTGGCGTTTGGGGAACAAGTGGCACCATTGGGCATACCTCCATCATCTGGCAGGCATATGAGAATCCAGTTATCAAAATGAATTTTCCATGCCGTGCTTGGGTCAGGGTGGCGCGCCCTTTCTGTCCAAAAGATTTCATCCAAAGTATAGTGAAGCAATTTCGAGCAGTTGTAGGGGTGACTGATATTCTGCTGGAGATGGAGGCGGAGAGGAAGGCGCATGACTTGGCTCTTGAGTACAATGGCTATGTCAACAAGAAGAGGTATCTGATTGTGCTTACCGACCTATCCACCATCGAAGAATGGCACCAGATCAAAGCTTGCTTCCCGGAGAACAAACTAGCGAGCCGTATCATAGTATCCACGGAGCAAGTGGAAGTCGCAAGCCTATCCCCTGGCCAAGATAGTATGGTGTCGGAGCTCAAGCAATTGTCTGCAGATCAGACCATATATGCTTTCTATAACCAGGTACTAATTCAATTTCAGAATCACTTTACCCGTACAATAGTATAAATTTCAGTCTTCTGTTATAATTTATCTAAAAATCTCGGCTATCGATTAGACCGTTAAGTTTTTTGTGCGATAACACAAGTACAGTAATCGACTATGCTTCAGTATTTATGAGGGGTTTACCCTTAGGCAAAATTGACTGTATGTGTGCCATTCAAGCTTGATTTACTTGGTTCGTTGAGTTATTAATATTGCTCTATAGCAGTAAGAAATATGCACTGAGTTGATTCTTCAATATTTATTTTCGAGTGATCCATTTCTCAAAACGTGTCTAACTATTGTTTGCTTGTGTTCAGAGTTCTCGTGATGCAACAAATTCATGGAAACCAGCATCTAGCTTAATGTTACCCTATAGTGCTGACAGTGAGATAGTAGAAGACAAATCTAATACTTATGATGATGGAAAGATAATGGTGGAAGAAAGACTCACACGTGCAATCACAATGTCATATGTTCTGGAGGAATCTCAGCTTATTGGCCGTGGGAAAGAACAATCTGATATTATTGAACTAATCCGGGAACAAGCTAGCACCCAACAATTTGAGGTGATCGCACTGTGGGGAATGGGTGGCCTTGGAAAAACCACTCTAATCAAAGATGTTCAACAGAGAAAAGAGGTCAGCGACATGTTTGAGAAACATGCTTTTGTCACGGTCTTATGGCCATTCAAGCTTAAGGAGCTCCTTAGGACCTTGGCAGTACAACTAGATGGAAGGAAGGGGGGCACGGACTTTGCAGGTGACACCCAAGAAAAAATTAATTCGATGGAAGTTGCACAGTTGACTGAAGTGTTGGTTAGGCGTTCAGAAGGAAATAGTTGCTTGATTGTTCTCGATGATCTGTCATCTACTGCAGAATGGGATTTAGCATTGCCAAGTTTACTTGCAATGAAAAATCCAAGCTTAGTCGTTGTGATCACCACAAGGAGAGAGGATATTGCTAAACATTGTTGCAAAAAACCAAGTTTCATACGTTTGCTCAACCGTCTAGATGAAAAAGATGCATTAAATCTCTTCACAACAAAGGTATTAAAAGAGCAATTTCCAAAAACAATGTTGTTCACTTTATCTCAATTTAGGTTTCATCTTGAAAGATTATTTCAGATTATTAGTATATCGTAAGAGCAACACTACCACCCGTTTGGAGGAGATACTTCAGAATCATTTAGGACTGCTATATATTCGCATGCTTCAACACTTAGCCAAAAACAGATTACATCAGTCCGGGTTAGCTACAAGCCAACAATATTCCACTTCTCTTATAAATTATACAGGAACTAGAGCATATAAGAATCATGTATCTTAGATGATTTTAATTTCTATGATTCTTTTTAAACTAAGGTGTTCTTTTCCAAACAGGTTGATATCAACATAGTGCTAATCCTGTATTTCTTTCAGAAATTACATACAAAACCTACATGCATAAAATGGATAGAAACATGCCATGTAAATTTTGGTACAAAAAATTGTTTGAGAGATGTGTACAATAAGTTACTGCTTAACTTGTATAGTGGTACATTTAGTGTGATTACACATTTGTACATTGACAATTAATACACACAAACTATATCTTGGCCGGAAGTTTAATGCCTTATCACTATGAAAGAGCAGCGAAATTAAAGGACTTTGCTACACATACCCTTTGTAATAGCCACCCAAACTGGGACATGCTACTTATTAATATACAAAGGAACATTAGTTTAATCCTAATTCATGTATTCGTAGAGTAGTAAATGACATACTAATTATAATTTTGTACGATTACAGGTATTGAGGAACAAGACCATAGATATGGCCATGGACTATCCTGACTTGGTTGAACCCGCAAGACTGATCTTGAAAAGGTGCAATGGGCTTCCTCTTGCGATAGTCACCATAGGTGGCTTCTTGGCAGACCAACCAACAAAAACTGCCGCGGAATGGAGGAAACTGAATGAGCATATCAGTGTTGAGCTGGAGCTGAATCCAAAGTTTGAGTCTATAAAAACAGTTCTTATGAAAAGTTACGATGGCCTACCATATTACCTCAAGTCTTGTTTCCTGTACTTTTCCATCTTCCCTGAAGACCGCAATGTTAGCCGGAGACGTTTAGTGTCTCGATGGATAGCAGAAGGTTATTCTCTGGACAGTTCCGAAGCGGACAGATACTTCATGGAACTTGTAGAGAGAAGCATGATATTACCAACTCGGAATTCAGTTTCCAGCATACAAGGTATTGACTCATGCCAGCTACACGATCTGATCCGTGATATAAGCATTGTGAAATCAATGGAGGAAAATCTTGTTTTCAGGCTGGAGGAAGGGTGCAGGCCGAACACTCACGGTGCAGTGCGTCACCTTGCCATAAGCAGCAATTGGGAGGGAGATAAGTGTGAGTTTGAGAGCACTGTGGAGCTGTCCTGTATACGGTCATTGACGGTGTTTGGCGAGTGGAAGCCATTTTACATTTCTGACAAGATGAGATTTCTTCGGGTGCTAGACCTAGAAGGAACAAAAGGTTTAGAAAATCATCACATTAAGCACATTGGGAAACTTATACATCTGAGATATCTTTCTCTAAGAGGGTGCAACAAAATCTGGCAACTTCCAAAATCGGTGGGTAACCTGAGTCAGCTCGAGACACTAGACATCAGAAATACAAGTATAGGGACGCTTCGTTATCTGCCCAAAACCATCACCAAGCTTACGAAGCTTCGTTATCTACATGCTCGTGGTGTTAAGTTGCCAAGAGGAATGAGGAAACTGAAAACCCTGCACACGCTGGGGCACGTGTATCTTGGAAGGGGGAATGTAGTCACACGAGAGATTAAAGGACTGACCAGCCTGCGCAAGTTAGGAGTCCTTGGCATCAGGGAGGAGCATGGTCTGGAGTTATGTTCAGCCATTTCCAATCTCACACGCCTTGAGTCCTTGTCAGCTGGTTCAGTTAACGTAGATTTTAGTGACTATTTGCATGCCATGTCCTCGCCTCCGGAAAACCTACAACGCCTCAAGCTTGATGGCCCTCTGAGCAAATTGCCAGGATGGATCAAGGATCTGCAGAATCTCGTGAAGCTCAAACTATCATACAGCGAGCTAGCGTGGGACGGTGCAACCATGCGAGCCCTTGGGAACCTACCAAACCTATCCATTTTGAGTTGGTTGCCGTCATCTCGAGAATCTATTACTTTTCCGAGTGGCCTTTTCAGAAGCCTTGTGGTACTTGAGATTGGGTACAGGGAGGGATCAGTGACTTTTGAGCCCACATCACTGCCGAAAGTTGAGGTGCTGAGTCTGCATGGTGCTACAGGTGGCTTTTCTGGGCTGGAATTTCTCCCAAGCCTCAAGGAAGTACTCGTTGGGTACATCGTATACGACGTAAAGGAGGACATTGCGAAGCAGCTCGCCAGCAATCAAAATAGACCCATCATGAAGATGGAATGAAGGAGATAGGTCCATCCTCTGCTGTTTTGTGAGCCTCCCTTTCCCGTCCCCTTCCACCAACCACGGGGGCAGCAAGACAAGGTGCTACCGCGAGGTGCTTCGCAGCAGCAGCCCCCCCGGCGAGTGTGGCGGCTGATCCCACACCGCGGAGAGCTCTGTGGCCAGGCGCTCACAAGCTGCTCGACAGAACGCCTCGGTCGTCGTGAGGCCCCAGGCCGAGGCGGAGGTGGCTGGGGGTGGCGCCTGGCACACCGCGGGCCGGAAGAAGCGCCGCCGCAAGCGTCCCGCCCCTGCCTTCGTCGGTGGCACATGAAGGTCTGCCGGTGGAGTTGTCCGGGCTCTGCTGCAACTGCCTTGATGGGGCGGCATGTGGCGGCGCTGTGCACGTGCCAGGGAGTGCAAGCAATGCCCAAGTCCGGCGTGGCGAGCCCCAGTGTTGGTGCCGATCCACAGCCACATCACTGTGCGCAAGGAAGCAGAGTACCAAGGGGAGACCGTGGCCATCATCAGCAGCTCGTGTATGGCGGGGCTCAAGCTTCGCGCCGGAAGGGAGTGTGGAGAACCAGCAGTCGGCAAGTGCGTGGATAGGAAGCAAGCACAGTGCTTTGCGCCGGCCGGGTAGGGGAGCCAAGGTGAGCCTTTCACGCGGCCAAGGGCGGAGGAGTCCGAGGAGACAGGGCGATATGAATGAGCTAAGTCGACCTACTGCTAGGTAGACTGTCCTGTGAGTCTATTATGCAGTTACAGGTGTGGCCTATTGTCAGTGCATTTATTTATGTCCCAGTATATATGAGCGACGGTTTCGTAATAGGCTATGTAATGTAATTTCTTAGTCAGTATTCAGTTCCTATGCCAGTTTATTACCTTTTTCCTTGTTTGAGCACTCGGGCAATCACTCTGCGCTAGCAGACGATTACTTCTGTAAATCTGTTCATGTTCATCTAGCTTGTCACTGTCATGTGTCAGCCAAAGCATGTAATCGATCTTGCACAATGTTCATCTATGGTTTTTGGGTCCGGTTTCCCTCATTAACTGGATCAATTCTATTCTCCTAATAATGCATAGGCAGAGCTCCTGCTATTTATCGTCAATGTCGTGAACAAATTACGACGACCAAGACTCTGCTCCACCAACGTGTTAATTAGTGGTATCCTACAGGGGCTGTTAGCTGAGGCCTCCTGAGAGCCGCTTTTCCTCGGAGTACAGGGCAGATCTAGCCCGGTCTGCTCTCAAGTTTATCTGTGGCCGCACCGGAAAATGTGTACAGCTTGCTTGACTGCTTTGTGAACCTGCCTACTAGGCTACTATGCAGCGACAGGAAGATCCCATGCTAGCGGGGAGTCTTAAGACTGGGGTTTGTCTATTTATACCCTTTGTATGGGCAGTAGGCAGTCTAATTGCCGAGTAGTACTATTCAGTCCTGCGCTGCTATCTCTCCTGTTTTGGCGTACTAGATTACATGTAGTTCATCGAATATTCAGTCCCCATGGAGCTTGTTACCTATTCCCTTGTGTCGGCCTTGGGGCAATGACTCTGTACTGTAATAAACATCAGCCGTGCTTGTCACTAGCCTGTCATATTGTGGTACATTTTACATATAGTGTATGATTACACATTTTGTACATGGACAATCAATACACACAAACTATGTCCTGCCCTGAAGTTTAATTTAATGCCGTATCATTATGAAAGAGTAGCGAAATAGAAAGACTTTGTTACATCGGAATGTGCAAATGGAGGCCGAGCTCCATGGAGAACTTTATTTTTTAAATTTCGAAAATCATATTTTCAATTTTAAAAACATGTGAAAAAAATCACGGATGCAAACAATTATACTTCGACAACGTGCAAAATCTCAACACCAAAATACTCATATTCTGGGCTACACGAAAATAACAAAATCTGTTAGATTTTGGAGAGTTCAAAATTTGCACTGTCCACCACTTTCAAATGTCAGATTTTGTCATCTTTGCACAGCCCAAAATAGAACATATTTCCAATTGTAATTTTACACGTTGGTATAATATGACATAGTATACATCCATGACTTTTTTCAGAATTTTTGAAACTCAAAAAACATGATTTTCATTAAAAGAAAAATAAAGAGCTACTTGGAGCTTGGGTTCCATTTATCTGCACTCGTTGTTACATAGCCTATTATGCAATTGCCACCCTAACTGGAACTGGCTAGTAATTAATAGATAGAGGAACATTGGTTTACACCTGCATGTATTTGTAGAGCAGAAAAATGACATATCTTTATATTTTTGTACGATTACAGGTATTGAGGAACAAGACCATAGATATGGCCATGGACTATCCTGACTTGGTTGAACCCGCAAGACTGATCTTGAAAAGGTGCAATGGGCTTCCTCTTGCGATAGTCACCATAGGTGGCTTCTTGGCAGACCAACCAACAAAAACTGCCGCGGAATGGAGGAAACTGAATGAGCATATCAGTGTTGAGCTGGAGCTGAATCCAAAGTTTGAGTCTATAAAAACAGTTCTTATGAAAAGTTACGATGGCCTACCATATTACCTCAAGTCTTGTTTCCTGTACTTTTCCATCTTCCCTGAAGACCGCAATGTTAGCCGGAGACGTTTAGTGTCTCGATGGATAGCAGAAGGTTATTCTCTGGACAGTTCCGAAGCGGACAGATACTTCATGGAACTTGTAGAGAGAAGCATGATATTACCAACTCGGAATTCAGTTTCCAGCATACAAGGTATTGACTCATGCCAGCTACACGATCTGATCCGTGATATAAGCATTGTGAAATCAATGGAGGAAAATCTTGTTTTCAGGCTGGAGGAAGGGTGCAGGCCGAACACTCACGGTGCAGTGCGTCACCTTGCCATAAGCAGCAATTGGGAGGGAGATAAGTGTGAGTTTGAGAGCACTGTGGAGCTGTCCTGTATACGGTCATTGACGGTGTTTGGCGAGTGGAAGCCATTTTACATTTCTGACAAGATGAGATTTCTTCGGGTGCTAGACCTAGAAGGAACAAAAGGTTTAGAAAATCATCACATTAAGCACATTGGGAAACTTATACATCTGAGATATCTTTCTCTAAGAGGGTGCAACAAAATCTGGCAACTTCCAAAATCGGTGGGTAACCTGAGTCAGCTCGAGACACTAGACATCAGAAATACAAGTATAGGGACGCTTCGTTATCTGCCCAAAACCATCACCAAGCTTACGAAGCTTCGTTATCTACATGCTCGTGGTGTTAAGTTGCCAAGAGGAATGAGGAAACTGAAAACCCTGCACACGCTGGGGCACGTGTATCTTGGAAGGGGGAATGTAGTCACACGAGAGATTAAAGGACTGACCAGCCTGCGCAAGTTAGGAGTCCTTGGCATCAGGGAGGAGCATGGTCTGGAGTTATGTTCAGCCATTTCCAATCTCACACGCCTTGAGTCCTTGTCAGCTGGTTCAGTTAACGTAGATTTTAGTGACTATTTGCATGCCATGTCCTCGCCTCCGGAAAACCTACAACGCCTCAAGCTTGATGGCCCTCTGAGCAAATTGCCAGGATGGATCAAGGATCTGCAGAATCTCGTGAAGCTCAAACTATCATACAGCGAGCTAGCGTGGGACGGTGCAACCATGCGAGCCCTTGGGAACCTACCAAACCTATCCATTTTGAGTTGGTTGCCGTCATCTCGAGAATCTATTACTTTTCCGAGTGGCCTTTTCAGAAGCCTTGTGGTACTTGAGATTGGGTACAGGGAGGGATCAGTGACTTTTGAGCCCACATCACTGCCGAAAGTTGAGGTGCTGAGTCTGCATGGTGCTACAGGTGGCTTTTCTGGGCTGGAATTTCTCCCAAGCCTCAAGGAAGTACTCGTTGGGTACATCGTATACGACGTAAAGGAGGACATTGCGAAGCAGCTCGCCAGCAATCAAAATAGACCCATCATGAAGATGGAATGAAGGAGATAGGTCCATCCTCTGCTGTTTTGTGAGCCTCCCTTTCCCGTCCCCTTCCACCAACCACGGGGGCAGCAAGACAAGGTGCTACCGCGAGGTGCTTCGCAGCAGCAGCCCCCCCGGCGAGTGTGGCGGCTGATCCCACACCGCGGAGAGCTCTGTGGCCAGGCGCTCACAAGCTGCTCGACAGAACGCCTCGGTCGTCGTGAGGCCCCAGGCCGAGGCGGAGGTGGCTGGGGGTGGCGCCTGGCACACCGCGGGCCGGAAGAAGCGCCGCCGCAAGCGTCCCGCCCCTGCCTTCGTCGGTGGCACATGAAGGTCTGCCGGTGGAGTTGTCCGGGCTCTGCTGCAACTGCCTGATGGGGCGGCATGTGGCGGCGCTGTGCACGTGCCAGGGAGTGCAAGCAATGCCCAAGTCCGGCGTGGCGAGCCCCAGTGTTGGTGCCGATCCACAGCCACATCACTGTGCGCAAGGAAGCAGAGTACCAAGGGGAGACCGTGGCCATCATCAGCAGCTCGTGTATGGCGGGGCTCAAGCTTCGCGCCGGAAGGGAGTGTGGAGAACCAGCAGTCGGCAAGTGCGTGGATAGGAAGCAAGCACAGTGCTTTGCGCCGGCCGGGTAGGGGAGCCAAGGTGAGCCTTTCACGCGGCCAAGGGCGGAGGAGTCCGAGGAGACAGGGCGATATGAATGAGCTAAGTCGACCTACTGCTAGGTAGACTGTCCTGTGAGTCTATTATGCAGTGACAGGTGTGGCCTATTGTCAGTGCATTTATTTATGTCCCAGTATATATGAGCGACGGTTTCGTAATAGGCTATGTAATGTAATTTATTAGTCAGTATTCAGTTCCTATGCCAGTTTATTACCTTTTTCCTTGTATGAGCACTCGGGCAATCACTCTGCGCTAGCAGACGATTACTTCTGTAAATCTGTTCATGTTCATCTAGCTTGTCACTGTCATGTGTCAGCCAAAGCATGTAATCGATCTTGCACAATGTTCATCTATGATTTTTGGGTCTGGTTTTCCTCATTAACTAGATCAATTATATTCTCCTAATAATGCATAGGCAGAGCTCCTGCTATTTATCGTCAATGTCGTGAACAAATTACGACGACCAAGACTCTGCTCCACCAACGTGTTAATTAGTGGTATCCTACAGGGGCTGTTAGCTGAGGCCTCCTGAGAGCCGCTTTTCCTCGGAGTACAGGGCAGATCTAGCCCGGTCTGCTCTCAAGTTTATCTGTGGCCGCACCGGAAAATGTGTACAGCTTGCTTGACTGCTTTGTGAACCTGCCTACTAGGCTACTATGCAGCGACAGGAAGATCCCATGCTAGCGGGGAGTCTTAAGACTGGGGTTTGTCTATTTACACCCTTTGTATGGGCAGTAGGCAGTCTAATTGCCGAGTAGTACTATTCAGTCCTGCGCTGCTATCTCTCCTGTTTTGGCGTACTAGATTACATGTAGTTCGTCGAATATTCAGTCCCCATGGAGCTTGCTACCTATTCCCTTGTGTCGGCCTTGGGGCAATGACTCTGTACTGTAATAAACATCAGCCGTGCTGTCACTAGCCTGTCATGTAGTATCATCAGCGTCAGGCTACTCTGCTTTCCCAGATAGTGTCCTCCTGACTTGAACCAGCTTTTCTCATCTGTGAACCACAAGGAAGGTTTCATGGTGGTGGTGGTGCTCGTTGGGTTAGCATTTCTCTCCCATTTCTCAGGAGGATGTTTCCATTTCTTCTTGTACTCTGTATACTCTTTTAACATGTAGACACATTAATTTTCTTTAACACGTGTAAACGTGATAAAAGGGGAAATAAATGAAATCTTCCAGGTATGATGTTAACTGAAGTAAAATGTTACTACTGCTAGATTAAGTTAGTGCTGTCTTCAAGAGTAGAAGCAATGTCTCAGATCTTGTTGCTGCATTCAGTAAATTATTATTACTCTGTTGTACTCATCCAAGAAGAGAGGTGTGTGAGAAGAGGATGGGTACACTTCTATATATGTATATGCGTGCGGTGGAGTGAGTGAGTTGCACCGTCTATTGAAATACAAATAGTGCAAACTAGCAGTTATTCCTGATGTGAAAGCGTGTGTTGAGCCATCGCCGTCGATCGGTGGTTGCCACGAAAGTCTGGACGTAGAATCTGCTAACAAGTCTTAAATCCAAACTACTAATATATGTGGACTTGAGGCCTGGATAGGGAAGCTGTGGACGAGGTTGCGAGTAAACTTGTACCAAACAGAACCTGCAAAGATAATGCAGGAAACTTCTTCTCACATCCACCCACGAAAATATTAGCTAGCCAAGCTAGCCCAGCCAGGAGAGAGAGAAAGAAAGGGCTGAGCTCTAGTGATGGAGGCCACCGGTGTGAGCATCGGCAAGTCCGTGCTGAACGCGGCGCTCGGCTACGCCACATCCACAGTCGCCAATGAGGTGGCCCTGCAGCTCAGAGTCCAGCGGGACAAGGTCTTCATCACCGGCGAGCTGGAGATGATGCAGTCTTTCCTGATGGTCGCCCACGATGAGCGAGACGAACACAGCAAGGTGATTAGAACATGGGTGAAGCAGGTCCGTGACGTCGCCTACGACGTTGAGGATGGCCTCCAGGATTTTGTTGTTCGCCTGCGGAAGAAAAAAAAGTCTTGGTGGCGCATCCCTCGCAGACTCCTTGACCGGCGCCATGTGGCCAAACAGATGAAGGAGCTGAGGACCAAGGTCGAGGACGTGAGTCAGAGGAACTTGCGTTACGGCCTCATCAAGGGCTCTAGCTCCACTGAGCCCGCTAGTGCTTCTTCTGCTGCCAAATTTGGTGTTGATGAAGCAAGGCACACCACAAAGAAGCATCAATCAAGAATGGATCTTGCCCAACTGATCAACAAGGAGGGTGACGACCTTGGAGTCATTGGCGTTTGGGGAACAAGTGGCAGCTTTGGGCATACCTCCATCATCTGGGAGGCCTATGAGAATCCAACTGTCAAAATGCATTTTCAATGCCGAGCTTGGGTCAGGGTGAGCCATCCTTTCAGTCCAAAAGATTTCATCCAGAGTATAGTGAAGCAGTTTCGATCAGTTGTAGGGGTGACTGATATTTTGCTGGAGATGGAGGCGGCGAAGAAGGTACATGAGTTGGCTCTTGAGTACAATGAACATGTCAACGAGAAGAGGTATCTGATTGTGCATACTGACCTATCCACCATCGAAGAATGGCACCAGATCAAACCTTGCTTCCCGAAGAACAAACTAGGTAGCCGTATCATAATATCCACAGAGCAAGTTGAAGTTGCAAGCCTATCCTCTGGCCAGGATGGTATGGTCGGAGCTCAAGCAATTGTCTGCTGATCAGACCATCTATGCTTTCTATAACCAGGTACTAATTCAATTTCAAACTCACCTTACCCCTAGAACAATATAAAAGTCAGACAAAACTTTTTGTTATCATTAATTTAAAAATCTCGGCTATCGAAAAATCGAGTGTTAACTATTTTTGTGCGAGAACACATGTATGATAATTGACTATCCTTCCTAGAATGTGCATGGGTATCTACGAGAGTTTTACCCCGAGAGAGTAGTAGGCATGGGCAATCCCTGATTGTTCAAAAAAAAAAGAGGGGTGTATATAATCCCATATAGGGATCATGCCCACTAAGATTAGTTTGTGTGCTTGGACAAGGCCAGGAAGGGGAAATTCCCTCCCATTCCCAACCCTTCAATTCCAAAGAGAGTTTAAATTACGACCTTCATGTGCGACCGTTTAAATACCCTCCTGCAATTCTTCACCTATTTTATCATACTTGCCAGCCACATCCATCATGTTCTTTCTCTTCTTTGTGAAATCGACTCTATTTTTTCTACTTTTATGTAATTGAGCTGAAATTTGAATGGCGAACTTGGTAATTTATTTGTTTACATATCTATAACTTTTTCAAATGTTTCTAAGTAGTTTGATTTTCCATCAAACAATCGAAGCAGCAACTCAACAAAAGAGATTTTGTCCTAAGGGCATCTCTAGCCGATCACCTAAAATTTAACTCCTACTCTTTATAAGGAAATAAGTATAAATAAGCATATGCTTGTTTGTAACCGAACCCTATATTTAGCACACTATATTTTTTGCCCAAATCTTTTAGCCCTTTTTACATACACATTTAAAATAACTAGTCGTCAACCCGTGCATCCGCACGGGCTCGGGTATCCATAGTTGAAATATTTAGAACCTTTGGCAAAACTGAATAGAAAATATGTGAATAAATATATATATGTTATGGAAGTCTGTACAACCTTATTTTTAATCCTTTCCTCCTTAGGGGATTCCATTAACCATGATCATATGCCCATCAGTCGATGTAGCACCATGATATACATCATTTTATTTTTTTCTCGCAACCGTGACATATACCACTGCATATTAATTTGAACCCTTCAAAATGTAAACCTATAGTCAATATGTTATAGCCCCAAAACATTCAGTTTGAATCATCTCTTTTGTGAGAACTGCACACCGAACTGTTCAATTATTAGATGTCTAGATGCAAATCGTAATAGTAAAGCAGGATGCAAACTGTACCTGAACCACATCTATCTGATACTCTGATGTGTCATCCTTGCTCACGTCCTCAGTTAGAACATACTCGACACGTCGAGAAGCTGTGATATACCTTGTGCTATTTGTTCTGGCAATTGTGCCATATATCCCGGTATAATTGTTTCAATCATCCAAATCACGGCAATACAAATGTAAGGCAATATAAATGTAAGACCGAAATACAAATTTGCTGAACTCAATAGTGAGAATTGCATGTTCAGCTGGCCAATTATTAAATGGCCAGATGCAAACCGAAATTATAAAGCATGATGCAAACCACAACACAAACATATTGATCTGATACTCGACGTGTCATCCTTGTTACCGGTCCTTTAATGGCACATGGTCGACTCGTCGAGTACACAGGATGTACCTTGACATATAAGTTTTTTTGCATTTTTTGAATATACCATATTATATTTTTATTGACTCTCTCTCAATTCAGAAATTTGCAGTAGATATATTAGACCACAAATAGTACAATTTGCATCAGCTTTGTAACGCAAACTACTCGTCGAACTGGTCAATTTTTAAGTGGTCACATGCAAACAAAATTAATAAGGCAGGATGCGAACTCTACAGTACCTGAAATACATCCATTCCCGATGTGTCATTCTTGCTCCCGTATCCTAATTCGTTGCCACATGCTTGACAGGTCGTGTACTTCAAGAGCTCGTGTACTCAAGAGCTGGCTCAGCATGTAATGCTAATGAACGATTCGCCGCTGATTAATTAGTGGTTATGGCTGAAGAAAAACACACGTAGGAGTAAGCACAAGCTGGCCGGCCTCATTGATCGATTGATTGATCTGATGCTTCTGTTATGTGTGAAGCTAGCTCGATGCGCTAAATTATTAGAAATCAGAAAAAAATCAGATTAGGAAGTGAATCTAAAAGCCTTGTCTATTTTTTTTAGCACACGGCAGTCTAGCTTCTTATATTAGCGTTGATTAATTGCATTCATACATGAAACTAAAAGCATGAATGATCCACTAATCATGTACTGTAAGAGCAAAGGCTGAATGTATGAATCAGAAGAAGAGACCGACCTGACCACTCCACGCGCGCAGGCCGGCCGGCGGCCATGCGATTCTTTGGAATTGGTCAAGATTGAATGATTCGTGACGTGGTGTGTGTGAAACTGGGCCCTCGCGGTCGCGGAGACGTGTAATCTATATGATCGATGCAGATTGCCCTCAGGAACAGAGGCGACTGACGTCTTTTTATCGGGAGACATGAAGTAATCAAGGCTTAATTAATATGGAGATTACGTGATTCGAACTCATCCCACCTGATCTGTTGGAGGGTCCTTCGTGACGCGCCCGGCGACAGCTTAATCGGACGGCTTTTAGACATATTATGTTCCGATCGTACGTACCAAAGTTGTTAATCTCCAGGATTAACGTGGAGGCTCGTACGGTGCCTCCAATTAGTAAATATAAGATTGCACGATATTTCATCAATCATTGTGATTCATATTCAACATACGGCACATTAAAATTAGACATAAATATAGTTCATCCATTCGAGTAATTCAAATTAAACATGCATAAAAGTTATCCAAAAGCAACCACATCGATCAACTTTCATCCACATTGCACGGTATTTCATCAATCATTCGATTGATTCATATTCAACATACGGCACATAAAAATAGAAATTAATATAGTTCATCCATTCGAATAATTCAAATTAAACATGCACAAAATTCATCCAAAAGCAACCACATCGATCAACTTTCATCCACAATAGCAACCAAATCCACAACAACATGCATAGCGTTCATCCAACTCAAGCACCATCAACACCTCCACGACCACCACCATAGAGTTCCTTGTGGCAATGGTGCAAAGAGAAGACCGTGTTATTTTTGCTTTGCTTGTAGAGGTCTTGGACCGTGATTGGCACCCCAACCGGTGGTGCATGGTTAACTTGATAAACAGAACTAACCCGTCGGTTGAATGGCTCTTCGAGCATTGCCCCAACAGTGTGCAAGAGAGGTTTGAGTGCGGCCCGATGGGATGGGCACGATGTTGCAATAATAGTTCTCAACCCGGCCTACCTCATAACTTCTATTACTCCCTCCGTTCCTGAATGTAAGGCGTATAGTTTTCTGCATGAATATTAATACATGGGTATTTGACATACAGAAGACTCATTTGTTTCTTAAAAAGTCAAAAGAAAGGAGTCCCTAGTAGCCACCAAATGAAAACAATCCGTAAAATCCCTCCTTTCGAGATTGAAACTCATTTTTGGATGGGTAAAATTGTCCATAAATCGCATTAACCCCTATATTTTTTATTTTTTCTCAAAAAACTATACGCCTTACATACCGGAACGGAGGGAGTATTATTTATCCTTGACAACCAAAGTACCAAGCCACATCTACATCCAAGCATGGTACAAAGCAACATCTTCCTCTTCACAATTTTTTGTGTCTTTGATCTCTTGTTTCTTACCACCACCTCGATGGGATCATACATCTCCTTCAAAACTTGGCTCATGAACTTTATCAACATAACGGGATCATCCATCTCCCCCAAAATGTGTCTATTGCCCATCATGAATCAGGCAGCATCCATCTTCTCCTCTTCCACCACTTGTGTAACCAAGTTCTCTAATTTACGCATGAAGCTAGCCACCACCAAACAACAATAAGGTCATCACTCTACGGTAGCAACCATCAACAAACCTAAAAGGCAAAAATAATTAACTCACCGAAATTTCATCGAGCAATTGGCGGTGGCGACGACGGTTGAAAGCGCCGAACAAGGAGGCGTAGGGGTGGCCAAAGACGGGATACGAGCCGTCACTATCAACACCACCTTGTTTTTCTTTGCCTTCTCCTCGGAAAGCGACATCGTGGCCATCGTTGTCTTGGCCCCGACCGGAGCTAAGGTTGGGCGAGTTCCTGTCACTGGGGCAGCCGTCTTCTTCTTCGCCTCCTTCTCAGCGAGCGGCTTCATATCCTCCGTCGGCTTGGCCCCGGATAGAGCTAGGATTGGGAGAGAGGTCATCGATTTCTATGTCGCGTGTGTCAATTTTTGTGGCATCGCGCCATTGGGGTTGTAGAGCCACTTTTCGGTTTCATTCTGGCCTGGGTTGCCCGGTTACGGTGTCCGCGAGATTGGGCTCCAGAGGTGGGAAGTTCTGGCGGCTCGGGTGGGAGAGGGGAGAGGGGAGTATTTTCTCTAGAGGCCGTCGGTCAAGTATATTTAGGAGAATTGGGATCCTTTTTAGGGGCAACTCTTATAATTTTTTTCTCCTCTAAAGGTTTGAGACTTCGGCTATATACGGTTAACTCCTCAAAATGACAAGTTATTTTTTTAGTGGGTCGGCTAGAGATGCCCTAAACCGTCTGTGCATGATTAAAAATTTGAGTAGTAATATATTTTTTAAATTGTGAATTCAAAATAGTGTCGTTAATGTGGCAAAACTGGTGAGAGTTAGTGATCCTGAATTTAGACTAACTTGAAGGATTTTTAGAGTTGGTGTTCTTGCATTTATTTGCCGCATACCCTCTAGACTTCTCTCATCCAGTTGAGTTCCCAAACTTGTCAACCATATCACACCTATCGCAATCTAGCACAGAGGACCCACACTTTGGTCTTCTTGGTGTGTCCGAATCCTGTCACTCATGCATTTAGTTTTTTCTTTTGAGGCTATCACAAGGGGGTAATGAATCCCCACCTGAATTTTACTAAAAACAAACAATTTATATGTTATAGAGGGTCAGATAGTCACGCAATAGATCGATGATACCCACAAGTGTAGGAGATCGCAACAGTCTTCGAGTGAAGTAAAACCCAAATTTATTGATTCGACACAAGGAGAGTCAAAGAATACTTATAAGTCTTAGCAACTGAGCTATCAGTTCAGCCACACCTGGAAAAGCACTAGTAACAGGAGTGACGTGAAAGCAGCAATAACTTGAGAGCAATAGTAATAATATAGTAGCAGCAGCAGGAAAATATGCTTGATGCGAAATATGGACCGGGGTTCCCAGCTTCCCTGGTGGTAACTCTCCAAGCAAAAAACATATGTTGGGTGAACAAATTAGAGTTGGGCAATTGATAAAATTGTGAGGGGATGACAACGCATACTATGTTAAGATAGAGTTCACTGTATTATTTAATTCGG
Organism: Poa pratensis; assembly: GCA_947311845.1. Lineage (NCBI taxonomy): Eukaryota > Viridiplantae > Streptophyta > Magnoliopsida > Poales > Poaceae > Poa > Poa pratensis. The sequence continues at coordinate 958,200 of CAMZMU010000119.1, read as the reverse complement.
CATTACAACAAGATAGATAGATCGCTTGCTAGCTGCATCTATGACTAATAATCCACCTACGAAATAACTTCCGTGCCTCTCGCAGGTATTAAGTTGCAAGCAACAGATTATCGCAATAAGCAAAGTGTGTAATGTAAACAATGCAAATGATACATAGACATAGCATAGTTGTTTTCTCCCTAGTGGCAACAACACATCCACAGCCTTAGTCGTTTCTGTCATTCGAGCCCAGACTACCGGAGACATGAACCCACTATCTAGCATAAATACCCACTCTTGGAGATACAAGAAACTATTTGATCAAGGTAACCACATGTACCGAACAACATGCAAGATCTTAAATAAAACATAAGTATGATAACATGATGAGCAAACTGATCATAATTCCATAATCCATCGGATCCCAACAAACACAACACCAATTACATCGGATGAATCTCAATCATGTAAGGCAGCTCATGAGACTATCGTATTGAACAACATGGGAGAGAGAGAGTACCAACTAGCTAAAGCTAAAACCCGTAGTCCATGGGGAACTACTCACATAGCATCATGGAGGCAGCGTGGAGGCGGCTTAGTCGATGGAGGTGGCTCCGAGGGTCGATCCCCGTCCCGGCAGGGTGCCGGAACAGGATTTTCAGACCCCCGAAACTAGGATTTGATGGCGGCGGAGCTCGGTGTCGTATCTGGGAAAATCCTTCGGTGTCCATGAGTTTTAGGTCAGGGAGGTATTTATGGTCGAAGAGGCGACGCGAGGTCATGGACGAGGCATCCAGATGATACCTCGACGCGGCCCCACCCTCTACTGCGCCAAGGTGTCGTCCGGGCAGGCGGTCTTCGGGCTTCGTCTAAGTTCCAGTGAAAAATAAATCTCCGTAAATTCTCATCCAATTCTAGAATATTTCCCGACTAGATTTTCTGAAACAAAAACATAGCAGAAAACAAGAACTGGCATTGGGCATCTTGTTAATAGGTTAGTTCTAGAAAATGCAGCAAAATGATACTACCTCCATTCCAATGAATAAGGCCTATATTATTTTCTAAAAGTCAAACTATGTTATGTTTAACCAATATTTTATAATATATGAACATTTGCAATACAAAATAACCATTCTAAGATACATCATGAATTATATTTTCACATGATATCCATATAATATTATAGATGTTAATATTTTTTTTCTAAAAGGTTGGTCAAAGTTTACTTATCTTGAATTTTCTAAAAATATATAAGCCTTATTCATTGGAACGGAGGGAGTATAAAACTATTATAGAAATATGTGGCATTGTTATAAAACAAGCATGGAACATAAAAAATTATAGATACGTTTGAGACGTATTAATTGGCTGCCTCTCAAGTTTTTGTTGAGCGAAAATGGTGATACCAAATGTGAGATCTTGGATGATGTTTCTAATTGTATCGTACAATGTTGATCTATCTTTCTAAAGACCGTAGCACTACGAGTATCCCATATTTTCCAGAGAATGATCAGTAGGATGGAATCCCAAATATCAAGCAGGAGGCCCACTGGTAAGGAGGAGTCCCAAGGGCCGAGGTTATTAGGTCCTCTTTCATTCAAAGGATTCACATAGGATTTCGTACGGTCATTGTTTGATGGAATTTTCCTAAGAAATCCTTTGCTCTACTTTCAGTAATACCCGTAGGATTGGAAGTGCGCATGATATTGCAATCATGCGTGTTTCCTATTCCTGCGCTCCTAGAATCTTGCAAATCAAAGAGGCCCTTAATAACTTCTGCAGAGGGATTAAAACTCTTCGAATAGCCGAGTACTCGGTTATGGACAATTGGGAGGCTGTCCTAAGATCATGTGCGAGTTTTATAAAAAGGTTGAGTTTTAGAAAGAACAAGAAGTGGGGAATGTTGTTTACAACTATACCAATGCGTTGGTATGAGTTTGTTGGTATTAAGTGGACCCATGGTGAGCCATGGATAAAGAGGGGGAGTTTGGAGAAAAATAATAAAATTGACCAACCCTCTTAAGATAGATATATTCTTCCTTCTTACCCCTTTTAACAAAGAGATAGAGATGTCTAAAGAATTAAAATTTTGATGAATTAAAAATGGAATCTGTGCATACTCATGTTGGGGTAGTTTGCGAGTACATTCAAATGTACTCATATCGGTTTCGTCCCTGGCTATTGTCCTAGCCAGACTATATGGAGCAGAACGCAGAGGAGGAATTTGGCGACTTCTACGCCAACTGAGGTTCTCCATCAGTCAGCTGCTTGTCGGGTCGTCGTTAGAATTGAGGCCTACTATGCCTTATCTTCCGCTGATATTTTGGTTTGGCCCATGAAGGCACCTATGTAAGACTTGGTCTAAATGACCGTGATGTAAGACTTTTATTCGGTATTGTAATGGATGATAACTATGGTATTCAGTTCGGATTATGTGCAACGACAGACTGATCACGGGATCGTTGTGGTAAGCATAATCGGGTATTTCAGACAGCTAGTCTGGGGTCCCCACAGAGCTGGTATCAGAGCCATCCTGACTTTAGGAAAACCTTAGTTAGCTTGGTCGTTAAGTAAATGTTAATAAATGATAATTTTCTAAAAGAAAAGAGTGAAGTATTTTCGAAAATTTCTTATCTCCAATCCTCTTACATATACAAAATTTTACTCCCATTAAAGATTACACTTTTCCAAGTACCCTTAAAATTTGCGCACTTGTTATCTAATTAAACTTAAAAATTCTGTTTACTTGCTGCCTCACTACATTTAAAATTTGGATACACTTATCATCTCACTAACTTAAAACTTGCTTAAAATTTGTAGATGGCACTCTACTGGACCGAGTTCGTTCAGTTGGAGAAGGACAGCAAGATGATGTTCGAGAACGACTTGTTCGAGTTGAGCAAGTTGCTAGGTCGCCCCGCTCCGGAGTTTAGAGGAGCACAGATCGACAACCACGGTGTCGAGAGGCTGAGTTGGGTCATCGAGTCATCGGTGCGCCGCAACATCAAGTCTCCCAGTTCCAGGACGATCGTCTTCACCACCAAGGACTCCACTTGGATCGACGGTCTCTGCAACGCCACCCAGAGGATGCTGGCCTGGCTTTGTGAGGAGCACAAGGCGGAGCTGGCAGAATCTCGTTTCCGGTTCTACGGAAGGCGTAACAGCGACGGACACCCTACACCTTCCTCTAGCCACCCCGAGTTCAAGGACCACCTCATGAACATGGAGCTCCTACTTCAGATGACTCAGACGGATCTGATGCGCACCCGGATTTGGTCTCACCTCGACTGCGCTTCTCTCGTGGAGGGTCGCGAGCGTGAGCAGAAGCTGCAGAAGGGCATGGCCACTCTTCAGAAGAAGAGGACCATGTTGAGTAGGACTGTCGCCAAGCTCCGCAAGAGAGTGAAGGAGCAGGACACGATGATTGCCGACATGGAGCACCAGGCCAACGAGATGGAGGAGGAGGGCGAGGATCTCCGCAGGGAGAACAGCGCTTTCCTCAGAGACGATGATGACTATCTGGAGGAGATGGACTGTGAGGAGGAGGACGACGAGGAGGAGTTAGTTGACGAGGACAAGGACCCACCTGAGCCAGTTCTCGAGGAGGAGGAGGATCACTACACCACGACACCACGTTCCCTACCGACATGGGTCGGGAAAAGTCCATGTATGCCGACAAACAATTGGTCGGGAAAACTATCATCGGACTGTTGGTCGGCAATAGGCAGTATAGCGACGAACTATCGGTCGGCGATGACTGAACAATTTCCATCGATTTGTTGGTCGGGATTGCTCCCACTTCCGTCAAACCATCGGTCGGCAAGTAATACCGACCGACTGCAAGCTGGCAAGTGGGTGCGGCCGAAATCAGAAGAGCGCCAAAATTTTAGCCAGACCCGCGAAACTTCCCTCCTTTTCTTTCAATCGGTCCCCAAAAGGCCAAAACTGACCGCCCTTATCCACTCAGCCCCGTCTCCCTCCTTTCAGATCTAGCGCCGCCTCTCTCCCATCGATCCGGCTCCCAGATGCCCTCCCCGGCCGGCGGCGCCTCTCCGCGTCCGGCGAGGTTGCTGCCCCGCCGCTCGCCCCTTCACCTCTCCACCGCCGCCCCACTACACCCTGGAGCTCCCCGTGTGCTTGCTCTCACCTCAAGTGCTCCCCCCGGCCCGCGGTGGCCCGTCTATCATGGCTGCCGGTCCCTGTCCTGCTACCGCCGCCCCCTACGTGCTTGCTCTCCGCCTCCCAGGTGCGCTCTTTGGTCGCCACTACACCGCTCTGTGATGACCTTCTTGTTTTATTCAGATTTTTACAGCTTGTGTGTTCTTCTTCAGTACATCAGGCAATCCACTTGACAGGGAGGATAGGGAGCACCACCCCCTGGTGACCCCTGTGTCAGAGGGAGAACAGATCTGATGATGCGGACGCGGCTGCTGCTGGACCTCTATCTGCTGGTCCGAGCGCTGCAGCAAGAGCGGCTTCAGAGAAGAACGCCGCAGAGCAGTCTGTGGATGCGGCAACTCAGCAGGCGGCCGAGGACGAGGCACCAAAGAAGAAGCCCCGCCTTGGGTGGGGGCAAGGCTTGGCCAAGTATGCGAAGCGGCAGACGCCTGGTTGTGCAGATCCTGCTAAACCTTCTGCTGATGGGAGCCCAGATGGCATTGAACAGAAGGTAGATGTAGGTGCAGGCGTACCTGCATCTGCGCCGTATGCATCTCCAGTGGCGCCCGTGCCGCCAGCACCATCATCTGCACCTCCTTACAGTTCTCCAGGTATGCAAGCTATTTTGACCTTGTTTTCCTTGGTGTCAAACCAGTTGCTTCCCCCTATTTAATTTCCTCTGTTTGAATCTAGGTCTCTTTTCTGTTGCTGAATTAGTTATTTTTTATATATTAGGTCATATGTATAAGCATCAGAATTAATGGAGAGGAATTAGAAGTCTGGAATAATTAAAAACAATGTTCTAATCGAACTTCATAACTTGAGATAACGTATGTGTTTCATGCATCTTACCCTAAATACCAAAGGCACACGCCCAAATGGTCCTGCCTTGAGTTTGCATCCATCCTGTTATAGACACCTTCCCCTTGTGGTTTCGTTGAAATTCATATAGTTGCAAGAGTACATTAAACCTCTTGGTACCTCTGTTTCTATCATGCTATTGCCAAGATATTTTTTTATTGATGTAAGTATTCTGTAGAGACCATATGTATCAGATTTCTTGATCGCTGACTGTTCCGTTGCATATTTAATTGCAGTCCCTGAAGATAAATCCTGTGAACTGATGGCAAATATAGTCACGTTGTCCAATAAAGATAACACTGGGGCTGAGGCCCAGGCTTACAATGAAGAAATCCCTTTGAAGTTAGGTCAGCTTGATGGTGATCCCATTTAGTTTACGATTAAAGGTTGGATTATAGCCTGGTTAGTTTCTTAATGGATATTGCAAATAATTATATGCTTCCAGTAGCTTTCTGATTGCAATACAAAGCGAAATCGTCTAAACTGTATGGTTTGTAGGATTCTTCCTTGGCACCGACGTGTTTTTTAGATGTGCTCACGACCTCCCAGCGGCAGTGCCCAGCGACACCCCTGCCCAATCAGATGCCTTGGAGCATCAGCCGCTGCAGCTCCACGATGGTGCGTCCCCTTCCTCTCTTGCTCCACTAGTTATTGTTGTTCTGTATATTGCATCCAGGGGTTGGTGTGCCACTGGAGATTTTATATTTGATTTTCTTGTGATTGGAGATCTAGTGGAGTGCATTCCGAGTGTGCTAGCTGTCTATTTATCTCTGGGTTCAGTCCCTAGCATGTGTTTTCTTTTATCTTTGACATGAGTGTTGCGAGCAATCGCAGATGGGTGTCCAACAGTTCAGCAATTAAAATATGGATGCTTATCTTCTATTAAGATCAGTTTTTTTAAATGTATATCCAAATGAACATGCATACCTGGAGCAATTTGCAGAGTTATGACTTAATTACTAGATGGTTTTACTTTAACTAGGATTTACCCACTAAAAGTTTGTCTCATTCCTTCATAAACAAACTGTTATGTTTTGTATCTGATAAATTTGGTCAGGTGCAGCGCACTGATGCTAGATAGGGATATTCTCAAAGTACCAAGATTATCTGCCATTATATATCTTGTTGGCTGAAATCATTTCTCTTCTCATGGAAGTTCTCTTGTTAGCCATTGGTCATTCTACTTCACGATTTAGTTGAACTCAGTTAAGAGATTCATAAGGGTGCAGATTTGAGCGTAGTTTTTAACCACTTATTACTTTGCAGTGATTTTGAAGAAAGAACATTCAATAGTGTCCATTCATTACAAGTTTTTTTAGATGACAAGTTATTTTTGCTGTAATACTTAAATTGCTAGCTTGTCGTAATTGATAGCTTTGCCACAGGATGGTTCAGTACGTACTCTTCATCTATATTGTGTATTGTGGCATACTGACTTGTATGGTTCTTTTTCGTAGGCTAATTTGGGCAGCAGTTTAGTTTTGTTCTGCACACGGCGATGACTGTTGTGGGAACTGGGAACACCAGTGCAGCCATTAATCTAGGAGACTGGTTTTTCAGTATGCTTCTCCTTCTTGCCAGCGAGGTACTTACTACGAAGCAAGCATATGAGTCTGCCTCGGTTGTCATCACATAGTCAGCATAAGTTTGTTTCTATTTTATTAAAAAAATTGCTAACTTTGAGTCATTGATTTGTTGCCAATGACAGTACTATCTATTGTATTCTTTAACTCAAAATGTTGCGCATATAAATGATTGGCAAAGATACAATGCATTCACAGACTTTCCTTTTGTTAGGTGAATTTTGTATGTCGTTTCATCAAATGAGACTTTAGCCTTCAGTTACGTAGATAGCTGATACTTATTTTTTTCAGTCCCAAAAAAAGAAACTGATACTATTTTAACCACCATCTAAATAAATATCGACTTGTGAAAATCAGTAGGTATGCATGCAACCCCATGAACACACATTAATCATCAAACTTTAGTGCAGCCTATATTTCTTACTAGGAACACATGCATACTGGCAATCTATTCCATTACTGCACGCATGGACAGAATTCTAATATAGTTCAACTACAGTTGCATGTCCTGATGAACTATGAAGTGTGAAGTGTAAGTATTCATGTCATGAATGCAAGAAAGTAATGGACTTGGTTAATTACCCTTTGTAGGAAAGACATTCAAGAGGACAAGCAACCAGAAACTGGTGATTAGCGGCAAGTGACTATTTTGTGAATTGGAGCAGAACTGCCGTGCGGTTTAGCTATCATTTTGTAAACCTATCTTGTAACATCCCAATTTTCACAAAAATTTAAAACTTTTCATTTGCATCATGCATCATGTCATTGCATCCTTGTTTGCATTGTGTTGAATTTAAATTATGAAATTTAGAGAAAATTGTCTCAAAAACAATATATGCATTTTATCTGCAAATGCTTTTCAAACCTATTTCAAACTTTAAATAAAGTTTTGAATATTTTATCCCCAATACATGCTAAACATGTGGGGCATGTTTTTACAAAAGTATAGAAGTTGGTTTGAGTGGTTTTGGTTTTATAAATCAAAAGTTGTTTGGTTTTTGGATAAAACCAGAAAAGAAAACAGTTTCTGAAAAAAAATAGGTGCGAAGCTAGCTAAATGGGCCGAGCCCATTCCTTCCTTCCGCGCGCGCGCCCAGCAAGCGGTCCACGAAGCCCACCTCTCTCCCTCACGCTGACGTGCGGGACCCACCTGTCATCCCCGTCCTCGACGTGAAGAACACGGAGTCTTCTCCGAAACCCTAACCAAATCCCAACCGAATACGGCTTGATTCGCACGCAATCGCACGTGTTGTTGAACCTATATATTCTCCACGACACCGCCGTCTTTTTGCCCCAAACCAATCGAGACGAGAGCCCCCAGGCTGCCCGCACGAGACGCCGCCGTGCCGCCACTGCCGTCGACGACCTCGCCGTATTCCGGTGAGTCCTTGAGCGCATTGCCCCTCGCAACCCTCCCCTTCGCTTCTACGCGACCGTGCGCTCCTCCCTGACAACTCGCCGCATCCTCTCGTGCAGCAGATCGAGAGATCCATCATCGACAGGAGCTCGCCGCCGCCATCCCCAACATCGACGAGCGATCCCAGGAGGAGAAGGAAGCTCGCGACCCCAACAACCACGCCATCAGATCCGCCGCGACGCCCTGCATCTTCTGGTATGAGCCGTCCATCCCCGCAAGCTTCGTAGTATAGAGGAGCAGATCTCCGGCGATGGCGCCACCGTAGTAATTAGGGTTCCGGCGAAACTCCGGCGGAAGCACCGATGACCATCTGGTCTTGTAGATCTAGGCCGTTGGATCGATTTTAGGCGGTGTAGATTAGAACTTGTCGCGAAAGGGTATGCTCCAATAAGAAGATGCCACGTCGCCACGTCGTCCGCGACACCGCACCCGCCCGCATCCGTCCGCACCCGCTTCAGCCCGCGAAGATCTCCGCACCAACCAGAAGTCTCCACGTCGTCCAGCCGTCCGCGAAGCCGCGCCGCAACCCGTCCGCGTCCGCGACGCCCGCGATCTGCAGAAGACCAGTCAACGGGGAGCTCCGCACCAATCAGAGAAGGCCACGTCGACGGAGGACTCCAGCGCGAGGATCTTTTCAGTTTTCTTTACGTTTTAGCCCCTGCGCATCACAGATTAGTCCCTGGATTTTAGATTCATTATTAATTTTTATTCCTTTAGCCAAAATTTATGAAATTTATATTTTTGGAAAGATAATAATGTGTAGAAACTTTCTGTATGCTTAAATTGAGGCTTGGACGAAATTAATTTAGAAAAAATTTAAAAATGGTTTAATTGATATTTTGGCTATAATTTAATTATAAAAATTGATAATTAATCAAAATATTTTGCTATATTTTTGTTTGCATAAGTAATGGCCGTAGTATTGCTCTAGTATTTTTGTATAAGTGTTTTCCTATGTTTTTTGCATGTATTTTGTTTTTATTGCTTTTAGGTGTTATTTTAATAAGTAAATTATATTAAAATTGTTCTTCACATTAATGTTTCGAATAGAAAATTTAGCTAAGTAATTATGACCATGTTATATGCAAAATAACTTAGAAATATTTCACCCCACCGAAATATTTCTTCCTTAGAAAATTTTGGGTAATAAAATGTTGAGAACACTTAGAATTTTTCCTTAGAAATTTTCAACACATTAAAAATTGCTAAACTTGTCCTTAGAAATTTTTAGTATCTAGAAAACTTAGTTATCCCCTTAAAATTATTCTAAGTACTTGCCATAACAAATGTTGGTCCTTAGAAAAATTCATCAACTAGTGATATCATACCTTTTTCCTTAGAAAATTTTAGTACTTCTTATTTTGTTTACTTTCCTTAGAAATTATTTTGGACTTGATGTGTTAGTTTTAGTCCTTAGTTAATTTTGACCCAAGTGTTAGGATCTTGGTCCTTAGTCATTTTTGGACCTTCTTGATTGTCTTGTTTTAACTTAGAATTATTTCATGGCATGGCATGCATGCATCTCTAGTCCTTAGAAATTTTGCACATCATGCATGACATATTTTTCCTTAGAAGTTTTATGAAACTTGTTTGTTCATTATGTGTTTGTTGTGTTAGAATCTCCGGAGGGAAACGAAGACTGTTGCAATTGCTGTTGCTATTCTGCTTGTTGCCAAGGCAAGTGGCACACCCCATAAATTTCCTAAGTATTTTTCTATGCATGACTTAGTGTATTTCTTTATATGCATGTGTAGGATAGTATTGCTATGCTAAAACTACTATCTCCTTTACACTAGTTGTGTCTAGAATCCTATTGATAACTTGGTAGAATTATTGATGCCATGCAAAGTTGTTTTATTCAAAGCTTAAATTCTACTAAGTTAATTTATCACCTGGGTGGATTTGGGATTGCATGGCTGCCAGAGTTGAGTGTTTATTCACTTGTGGATTGCCACCCAGGATTAAAGGGACCAATGTTTCTCTAAGTGAAGTTGCTTACCGTGCAGCCATTAGTCATATGGGCTCTGGCTAGATGGATTAAGTTGCGTGGACTCCTCCCGGCTTGACAGCAGATGTAGAGGATGTAGGAGGGAACGGGTCAAGCCGGTATGGGATGGGGAAATGCTTCTGAAAAGTCTCGTCTCAACTCTCTCCTTTTCCTTAGCACAATTTGAGTGCTTGAGGATAGTTTGGGTTTGTTGGGTCTAATGGTGAAAGTGCACAACCTCTGCAGAGTTAAAACTAAGTACTTAGCCGTGTCCCCGGTTACGGACAATTGAAGCAGCTGATCAAGGATGGCAACGGAGGCTCCCAACATCTTATTTCTCTAAGTAAAATTTTGATGGGTGAACAAGGGTAGAGAAGACTATGGATTTCATGCCATAATGTCTCAAACTTTGAAGAAAATGTTTTACAAAGTGTTAGGCAAAATTGGCTTTTATGCAAAATAGCCTTGAACTCCACCAGCCAAATATGCATATAGGCTATAGAGTTATTCCATTAAGTGTCCACATAGTGTCACTTGCCAGATCCATTTTTAATGGTATCTGACCCACTCTGTTGCAAATATTATTTTGTTGCAGACTTTTCTGACGATGAGTAAGGTCACGTTTGGGTTTCGAGTCTACAACCAACATGTTTTCGCCTGTGGCGCATCATGAAGATGGAGGCTCTTTGAAGATTTATTTCCGCTGCTTTATTTGTTTTGAGCTAGCTATAAGCTATGCAAAGATGTATCGAACCATTTATTTTCCAAGTCTGGATCATTCGTGTAATAATTGATACAATGTTGTGATATTCATCTTAAACTGTGTGTGCAAATGAAACGATCCAGGGGTTTGCACTATACACAGGTACCTTGCCATTTTCTAAGTGCAGGTACACTACATATCTAATGTCTCTTGTCAACTTGATAGTGCAATGGAGCATTATGAATTGTTGGAGATGCAATTTTTAGCCTTTATTTTGTGTAAACCTGTCTGGTGTTGGTCACCAAAGTATTATGTAAACCTATTTATTTGGTTTAATGGAGCATCTATATTGTTTGCTTCGTGTTCGTTAGTGCAACTTGATTAATACTGTATTGGATACTACTGTCATTGTGATCAGGCAATTGCTAAATTAATGTTATCCTGTATGACAAAATACCATCTGATTGTTGGTCGGTGAAACAAAACTGTCAGGTAGTTGGTCGGGAAAAGTCAATAGTATGGCCAACAAAATGTTGGTCGGCAAAGAAAAAGCTGTCCACAAGTCAGTCGGCATAAAAGGTTGGTCGGGAAAGAAACGTTGGTCGGGAAAGAAAACGTCGGTCGGTAAAGCTTTTGAATAGCCATCGAACCGTCGGTCGGCAAAAAAATGTCGGTCGGGAAAAGGATTTTCCGACTGGACTTACGGTGACCGACAAGGTCGGTCGGCAATACCGATCCCCGACCGACTTTCTGTCGGCGAAAGTCGTTTTCCCTACCGATTTTAGGGTAGGGAATGTGGTGTCATGGTGTAGTGGATCCCAAGGAGCCACCCTACCACTCCGACACTGATGCCATAGTACCGGAGATTCCACCTCAGTAGAGTGTGACTTGAGCACTACCGCAGGACTAGGTTGACCACTAATCGCTAGACAAGTAGGATAGTGGTTCTTTTGGAGACCATGTGTTGTCTATCGTAGCCATGATGAGAGCGCTTTTGTATGCTTGATGTTGTGAGCTTTTGATGTAATGCTTGTGTGATATATGAAAATGTTAGTCTTGTTTGATTTGTGCAAAATATTTTGGCCATATCACCCATAATTAACAAGCCACATCGCAAATAATAAATTCCCCTTAGTCGAACCATTCCTTGTCTCTTATACTCGGCATACTTCAGGATGAACACTCGTCGCAGCACCGCCGGAGATGGAGGATCCGGAGGAGCGCCCCCACCTCCACCAAATCCGACACCTGCCCAACTCCTTGCGATTATCATGGAGGAACGTGAAGCTGCCAGGCAGGAGCGTCAAGCTAGCCTTGCTGCCCTGCAGCAACTTACCGCCGCCCTAGCCAACAACAACAACAATAATAACAACAAAAATGGTGGAAATGGCAATGGTGATGGGAACCAGCGATCCACCTTAAGTGACTTCCAGAAGACCGGACCACCCACCTTTTCCAAAGGACTTCATCCCTTAGAAGCCGATGATTGGCTTCGCACCATCGGCAATGATCTGGATGTTGCTTCTGTTGGAGAAAATGAGAAAGTGTTGTATGCAACTCACTACCTTGCTGGACCTGCACGAGCTTGGTGGGAAGCTACCAAGGCTCTCCAGCAGGTTGGCCATGTTATCGACTGGGTTGAGTTCCAGGAGAAGTTTCGCAAGAAGCATATTCCTAGTGGATTCATTGAGAGGAAGAAGGATGAATTCCGCAGGCTGAGACAGGGAAGTAAAGATGTGGCGGGTTATCTGGATGAGTTTACCGACTTATCTTGGTATGCTCCGGATGACACCAGCACAGAGGACAGGAAGGTGGAGCGTTTCCTGAATGGACTTCATGATGAACTTCAGTGTGCTCTGGTTGTCCATGACTTCCGTGATCTGGAGGCACTTGTGGACAAAGCTATCCAGCTGGAGACCAAGCGCAAGTCAATGTTTGAAGGCCGCAAGAGAAGGATGAATGTGCAGGAAGGTTCGAGCAGCCAGAAGCCTCGTATCTTTCAGCCGAACCCCAGACCTGCCTATCATCCACCCCAAACTCCACGCCCCAATTACCCCAACCTCCCAAACAACTTCAACCGCCCCAATGACAATAACCATCCCAGAGGAAACCTCAACAACTTCAACCCCAGTGCCAACGTTGTCTGCTTTGAGTGCGGAAACAAAGGTCACTACTCCAGAGAATGTCCCAATCCCAAGAGGAATGCTCAGCGCCCCAATGCGCCGAACAATAATCAAGGCCGCAATGGAGGTGGCAAGAATGCCGCACCCCGCGGAAATGCTGTTGTTGCCAAGGATCGTCTGCACCACATCAATGCTGAAGAAGCCCAGGAAGCTCCAGATGTTGTGATGGGTACGTTCCTTGTCAACTCAGTACCTGCAACTGTTTTGTTTGATTCTGGTGCTACCCATTCCTTTGTTACCCAATAATTTGTTGCTAAGGGAGGTTTAGTCGGAGTCTCTTACCCAAACCCATGCTTATCCAAACCCCAGAATTCCTAGTAGAAATCAAAATGTTCTGTCCAGCAGTTTCCCTGGAGATCAAAGGGGAACAGTTTCCAGTAGACCTAATTATTCTGGGAACCCAAGGCATCGATGTCATACTTGGTATGAATTGGTTAGCCAAGTACCATGGTCGAATAGACTGTGCCAGAAGGGCAGTATCCATCACCACTGGCAAGGAAATAGAAGTGGAGTATGTGTCAGAGACCAACCATTCCCAACCAGGCTGCCATGAGGGCATAGCTCGACCCACCTTAGATGAGATCCATGTTGTTCACCGGTTCCAAGATGTTTTTCCTGAGGAATTGCCTGGCATGCCGCCAGAACGGGATATTGAGTTCATCATTGAACTTATCCCAGGAGCATCCCCTATTTCCCTAAGACCCTACCGAATGAATCCAGAAGAACTGATCGAATTGAAGAAGCAGTTGGCAGATATGCTAAGCAAAGGTCATATTCGCCCCAGCGCTTCACCCTGGGGGTCACACATCATTTTCGTGGACAAGAGAGATGGTACCACACGTCTGTGTGTGGATTATCGCAAGCTAAATGACGTAACCATTAAAAACAAGTACCCTCTTCCCAAGATCGAGGATCTGTTCGATCAAATGAACGGAGCCTGAGTCTTATCCAAGATTGACCTTCGGACAGGATATCATCAGTTGAAGATCCGAGAGTCAGACATTCCCAAGACTGCCTTCACCACCCGTTACGGTTTATTTGAATACACCGTGGTGTCCTTTGGTCTGACCAATGCCCCCGCCTATTTCATGATACCTTCCACATTTCTTTGCTCCGGAAGTGTCTCGAAGTTCCAGACCAGCCCGATGTTTTCAAGGACATCGACCACGCCTTCATCGACCTGAACCAAGACCTGACGTATCGAGAGAGACCCGTCAAGATTCTCAAGGAAGATGTTCGTCTTACCCGAAGCCGTGCAATCAAATTCTACAAAGTCCAGTGGACTAATCATTCTGAAGATGAAGCAACCTGGGAACGCGAAGACTATCTTAGAAGCGAGTTCCCAGACCTCTTTAGTACCCAGGCTTAGCAAATCTCGGAACGAGATTTATTTTAAGGGGGGAAGGATCTGTAACTGCCCAAAAATAATTACAAGAACTATTATACCAAAATTTGGGCCAACAAAAACTTTTGCTATGATAAATTCTTGTTGCTCATGATCATGATTCTTATTGCTTGAGTAATTGCTTGTGCTTGTTAATTGTATGTGCTTGATCTAAATAAAAGAAACAAAAGCAAAATGCAATAAGAAAAATAAAAGTAACAAGTGTGTTAACCAAAATTTCACAAGTGTGAATTTGATTTCTTTTCAAACAAAAATACAGGGGAGTGGTATATGAACCCTCTCATTTGTATTCCTATTACTTACCTTTTTCAAATAATATTTTACCCCTATTTAAAATTCAAAAGTAAAAGAAATTGAAATAAATTAAAATACAATAAGTAAAACCCTATGAAAGAAAATGTTTCAAAACATTTTATTTGGAAATGCCAATTTTTGTGGAGCTTCTACTTGGTATGGGAAGGCTCCCCAAAATTTCTTGAATTTTTCTAAAATGTTTAAATACCTCAAAAAAATTCGAGAAATGCTTCTGTATTCAAAACAGAAAAAGAGAAGAAAAGAAACGCAGGGGTTTTCTGCAAAAATGCCATCGTCTACCTCACCCCCTCGCCCCAACGCAGTCGCTGTCGAACACCTGTTGAGCTCGCGCTGCTCGCCGCCGTCCCAGGCCCCCCCTGGCCAGCGCTTGGCCTGTGATCATCCACGTTCGCCGCCTCTGCGTCCGCCGCAGTCGCTCGAGCACTTCCTTGACCCGAAGCCGCCCCCTGTCCCCGATCCCGCCGCGGTAGAGCACGGGCACCGCCGGTGAAATTCGTCCCATCCTATGCACCTCGACACGCGCCACTCCGCCCAGGCCTTCTAGAAAACACTAGAACCCCGCACGACACCGCATTGCCCCGCCCCTTGCCGTGCCTCGTCAGCCTCGAGCAAAAGATCTTGCCGGTGCACCGTGGACACGCCCATGCACCTCGCCCATGAACGCCGGCATCCGCCGCTATAAAACCACCCCCGACCCCCTCTGCTCACTACACACCACCCCCTCTCCCTTTCCCCCGCTCCAATTTCACCGTGCTCTGCCCGGAGGGCGGACATTGCTGCGCCACGGCCGCAGTCCAGGTCGGACACGGCCGCAGCGCTGCTCTGCCCTATTCTCCCCTCTATGCCCCGTAGCATGATGCCACAGCTTCACCGCACTCACCCGCCCCTTTTCCCTCTGGTTTATGCACAGGCCCGTCGTTAGGAGATCGCCGGAGCTGCAGCCCGTGCCGTGGAAGTGCGGGAGATCGCCGCTGTCGAACCAGTCCGCCCCAGCTCGCGCTGCTCGCCCCAAGGTCTTCCCCACGACCTCCGCCGTCGAACGCATCCACTCCGCCGCCCCTATGCCACCCAGGTACCCCCTCTGGCCACTCGCGCCATCGCCGGCATGGCCGCGCCGCTCTGCTTTGGTCGCCGCCGTTCATCGTCGACGTGGGCGCGCGTGAGCCGTTCGATCTTGTATCGATGGTAGCGTACCGCTTCGCGTATTAAGCCGCTGACCACTGGGGCCCACCTGTCATAACTTTAAACATTTCCCTGCACGCGCTGCGTTGCTGTTGAGTCACAGACGAGTGGACCCCACCCATCAGGATTCTCAACATTATCCAGAACAGTACTCTTTTTCAATTTAAATCTCTCTGAAAATTTCAATACTGTATTCAACTTTAAAAATCAATAACTCGAGATTTATAAATCCAAATGAAGTAAATCCAATTGTTCCAGAAAGCTTATAAAATTAGCTAACTAACCCAATTGGTCTCACTCCATTTAATTAAATAATAAAAATGTATTATTTAAATTGCCCCAGAAGGTTTAAAATCTAAACTTGTTTGTTTCTATTAAACTATTAATCCAAATGATTCCAAACCAATTTTTTTAGCTTTGTATTGTAATATACTAGCTTCCCTAATTTTTGTAGAATTAATTAAGTAATATTAATTTTTGACTTAATCAATAACTCTTCTGCACTTAAACAATTAAACATGATTAATGGTTAACCCAATTGACTTGGAACCAATTTTGTTAGCTCACATATGGCCATGGTTACATAACCCTAAAAGGGTTTAATTTTTATATCAACAGAATTTAATGTGTAGCGAAAACTTGGTTAAAGAGCTACTGGATTAAAATAAATGTGTAGAAAAATTGGTAAGTAAAATTAATTCAAATCCAATTGTGTTGTCTTCTACACATCAGTAGCTATCCATAGCATTTTAGTTTATATTTTTGTGCAAACAGAACTCAAGTTGTGCAATTAAACATGTTATACCAAATTATGCCCTATTGGAAACATAAGCAAATAATTATAAATGCAATCAAATTGAAACCAAATCACATGGCTTGATGTATGCCGTAGCTTTTGTGTGATGCTTGTGATTGCAATGCTTGTAATGTTGCTTGAGTGGTTGGTGATTGTTTGTATTATTTATTTATCGATTAGACGAGAACGTGACCGAGGTCTTCGAAGAAGGGGAGTACTACGACCATCAAGCACAAGACTCCGAGAACTTTGCCGAGCAAGGCAAGCTACTCTCTGAGCTTGCACATAACTACATATGCACTCCTTTCAAGTTACTTGTGTGGTTGTGAAATGCCGGGTTGTCAGTGTTAAGTGAAGAAA
Organism: Poa pratensis; assembly: GCA_947311845.1. NCBI lineage: Eukaryota > Viridiplantae > Streptophyta > Magnoliopsida > Poales > Poaceae > Poa > Poa pratensis. The sequence goes on along the minus strand of CAMZMU010000119.1, from coordinate 941,271 downwards.
TGGAAAGTGGTGGTGTTTAAGAAAAATGCACAGTGTCCTAGTACTATGATAACCAATCTTACCCTGTGCGACCACATTTACCCCACTATGGGAACAAGGCTTAGTCATGTAGTTTGCTCTTATTAGTATGGGATACCTCATCAACGGAGACGACTCCGTTATGCATGGAGGTATGGTCTGAGGACCTACCTTGACCCGGGTCCTCGCTCAAACTCTATGGACAGATAAGGAGGGGGATTGAAGGTTTCATAGACCGCCGGACAAAACCTATGAGTCCTCACACTTAGATTCCGATGGTCTGGGTTAAGTGTGGTGGAATATCATATGGGCAGGATCCTATACTAGCATGAGTAAATAAGAGGCTATGGTCGGTGGCTCAACTTCGCATACACCTTGTATGGCGGGATGTGGCTGACATGGTGAGTTGCCGAATGGATGTGGGCTAAAAGCATGCTACCTCTGCAGAGGGATTAAAACTATTCGAATAGCCGAGTCCTCGGTTATGGATAATTGGGAGGCTGTCCTAAAATCATGTGCAAGTTTTATAAAAAGGTTGAGTTTTAGAAAGAACAAGAAGTGGGGAATGTTGTTTACAACTATACCAATGTGTTGGTATGAGTTTGTTGGTATTAAGTGGACCCGTGGTGAGCCATGGATAAAGAGGAGGAGTTTGGAGAAAAATAATAAAATTGACCAACCCTCTTAAGATAGATATATTCTTCCTTCTTACCCTTTTAACAAAGATATAGAGATGTCTAAAGAATTAAAATTTTGATGAATTAAAAATGGAATCTGTGCATACTCATGTTGGGGTAGTTTGCGAGTATATTCAAATGTACTCATATCGGTTTCGTCCCTGGCTATTGTCCTAACCAGACTATATGGAGCAGAACGCAGAGGAGGAATTTGGCGACTTCTACGCCAACTGAGGTTCTCCATCAGTCAGCTGCCTGTCGGGTCGTCGTTAGAATTGAGGCCTACTATGCCTTAGCTTTCGCTGATATTTTGGTTTGGCCCATGAAGACACCTATGTAAGAATTGGTCTAAATGACCGTAATATAAGACTTTTATTCGGTATTGTAATGGATGATAACTATGGTATTCAGTTCGGATTATGTGCAACGACAGACTGATCACGGGATCGTTGTGGTAAGCATAATCGGATATTTCAGACAGCTAGTCTAGTGTCCCCACAAAACCTCCAGAGCCTTAAGCTGTTTGGCAGCCTGGAAAAATTGCCGGAATGGATCAAGGGCCTCCAGAATCTCGTGAAGCTGAAGCTAGATGACACCAACCTATCGTCGAACAGTGCCGCCATGCAGGCCCTTGGGAACCTGCCAAACCTATCCATTCTGAGTTTGTGGGAGAGCAATCACAAGATCGATGTACTCCAGTTCCAGAGTGGCCTTTTCAGAAGGCTCACGGTGCTCTATCTTTTCCATAGTTGGATGGAAATCAAATTAATGGAGTTCGAGGAAGGATCAATGCCCAATCTTGAGATGCTGACGCTTCGCCTTTATGAAACTGAAACTGCCTTCTCTGGGCTAGAATTTCTGCAAAGCATCAAGGAAGTACAACTCGATGTTAATTCTTCTTCCAGGCTGCCAATCCCCAGAAAAGGTATGACTCTGGAAGAAAGAGAAAAAGAAGCAGCAAAGAAAACAAAACTGGTGAAAGACAAACTCAGGGAGGAGTTGCGGATCCAGCTTGACAGGAACAAAAACCGGCCCGTTTTGAAGGTGGCTTGAGCTCGGAAACCTGGGGCTCTACTTCTGCCTTCCGTATCCTTACTGAATGGCTGCCATGCCGCTGGAGAATCCATCTTTTATTATCTACTCACCTGTTTTATTATCTCTTGCGTTCCTTGTTACTAGTATATTGTAATGGGTTAACATAAAGCCTACGCGTCGACAACATTGTTGTTCTGTGCGGCTGGCTGCTAGAGGTAGTTTTTTCTTTCTTTGCTGCCACCAAATTAAAACTTGGCCCTGCTGGTTCGCTCGCTTTGGTTTGTTGAATAATAGGTGTGATGCTCTGTCTGTTCTGTTGTGCCTCATCTTTGGGCTGTTTAATCTCTACTACAAAAGTATGGAGTGTCCTGTCTCCTGTCCCGGTTTCGTTCGTCGTACGTCCAGTCTTTTACTGCCCCTCCTTTTTTTCGAAATTACGACTACTGCCACCGCCAAGTAAAAAAGCTCCATGGCCTTCAGAAATTACGGTCATTGCCACCGCTCACTCCTCAGTGAAACCCTAGCCGCCAGCCACCCATCCCCACGCGTTCTGCCCTCCCCCAATCCCTCATGCGCGTCTCCTTCTCCGGTCGCCGCCGCCGTTCTTCTCCTCCACCGTCCGGCGTCGCACCGCCGCTCCGCCCTCCTCTCAGCCTCTTCTTCTCACACAGCCAGCCTCGTGTCACGGAAGCACGGGCCGCCGCGTCGCACGAGGTGGCAAACCTCCGCCGCCATCTTCCTCGCCGCCAGCGTACCAGACGCTGTGCTCCACATCCCCGGCGTCTTCGCCCGAGTAGGAAGGAGGCACAACTGTGGGAGCGCCTTCGAGGAGCGGTGCTCTGCTCCGCCGGGAGAGCCGCTGCTCCGATGGGACGAGCGCGACGTGGCCATCGCCAGGAGGAGCGCCATCTGCTGCTCCGGCGGGACAAGCGCCCACGGGGCGCCGCCGCAACGCGCGACAGGTCTAGGACGTCAACACAAGGTGAGCCGCCTCAGATTCGCCGATCTCCTCCGCCTCCACTGCTCTTATCTCGCCGCCCCTCCTCTGCTCTCTCTATGTGCGCGTGTCAGCGTGCTTGCGTGTGTGTTTGCTAATCCCTTTCTTCTCCTTTTCCTCTCGTTGTTCGTTCAATCTGACGCCGACCAACGGGCTGTTGTTCCCGTCACTAGGGGATCGAGGAGCTTGCCCGGGCGGATCAAGGTGGGTCCCAAGGCACGGGTGATGTCGAGGAGGTCGGTTAACCCCGGCCGCCGGGCTTCCGACAGGGACCTGCCCACCATCGCCGGTCTGCTCGCTCACCGCCCCTGCTCACCATCGCACTCCTCCTCCTGGTACAGTCTACGAAGCTCCCTCCTTGCTCTCTTCTGTTTTGCGTGTGGATATGAAAATAGCATGCAATTAGCTGTAATTTCGTTTGCTATGATATGAATAGGGGTAAAATCACCTACGGCAATGCCCAAGTAGTGAAACATCTAGCGAAGGCTGGATCTTGAGAAATTTAGTTGTCATGCTAGGTAAAGCACACCAAGGTCAGAAAAGGATTGGATGTGCTGTCATCATACAGTTGACTGCTAAATTTAATTTGATGACTAAATTGAGTAGTTCAGTTTTGCTCACTGCTACTTTTTCTGTTGTTTTATTTGTAAAATATGGTACAATGATTACGCTGACATTGTCGTTTTTTGGTTCAGTTATAGTTACATTTATTTGTTCATTGAGGGGATATGCTTAAATCTGAGGAATTTTTGGGGGATACTCACTATATTATGTGTGGCAAAATTTTGAGATGATATAATTGTTAGGTGACGGTACAGTTTCTTGCGCGATCAGCCTGAAATTCTTGCGTTTTATGGGTGTCTATATTGAAGTGTCAGGCAAGAATTTATTGCGCAATCAGCCTGAAGTTCTGCAGCAATTTGGTACGGACATAGTACCTACCATTTTAAGTTGTAATCCCTTGGTTTGCTGATATATCAATTAATTTTGGTTGTTAGCAATGAGAGTACTGAAATCCTGCTATTTGATACATTATTGTATACCCCTAATGTGACAAAATTTCGTGATACTCATAATCAAGACGAGGCCAGGGCCATGCCTGCTCAGCCGGAAAAGGCCAACTAGCAGTGTCGCATGTTCAAGGTGTTGAGGTACGAAACAGAGTATTATTTCGTTTTCCCTCAATCGATATTAAGTGTTTAGGTATTGCCGCATGATCACAGTCGGATGTATCATCTTTGGTGCTCCGATTGTCTTGGTTCAGTGCTGATTATTTCCCACAGAACATTGGCTGCACGAGGATTCACTGTACTATACATTAGACATTAGCTTTCATGTGTTTATTTGATTCATGGAGTTAAAGTCTTTTGTACAGTTTCTTTTCCTTCAGAATTTCCATGTTTTTTTTTCTAAAGTAGTTTTTTTGTGTAAGAGTATTTTTTGATAAATTGCACTATGCCAATATGGCTTTTAAACTTTTTGCCCTTGAAGTATGGTCAAGTTAACAGGTGGAGACGTGCATGTGCATATAAAAATTGTCTAATCCTATCATTTCATGCTAATAATCGTGATGATTAAACTTCAGAAACCTTTGATCGTTCAATGATTTTTCATTTGAGACACATGGGGAGCTAAGTAGGTAGGCTATGTATGAAACGGGTGTGTTAGAGAAAAAAAATCCATCTGCCTGTTTGGTGTTATGCTTATGGGGATTCAGCTAACTCCTTTGATGTTTCGCTCTGCTTTTTTATTTATTTCCGAGAGACTAAACTTACCTATGTAAAAGATAGATGCATCCAGGGGAGTGAATGTTACTAATGAAGATGCTGGAATTTTTGCACACCTATATACATTAATCGTTCCAAAAGAATAGATGCAATAGAAAAATAGAGGCAATGATAGAAATCAAATTAAGTGCATGCTTCTTTAATTAAGATAAAAATAGTTTGAAGTGCTTATCATCTCAGTAAGGAAATGTTGCTCTGTTGCAATAACCTTTTTGGTGCATCATTGTGCATTAGAAGAAGATTGTATTTTCAATTACTTAGTTTGGTCGGTTTGGTTGGTTGTCATGCAGGATTATGTGGAGCTCTTTCTGTGCTCTAATGCTTCAACAATACTTCCTGTTCACTCTCAGTTGAAAAAGATTAGGAACCATTTTCCCAAAGGAATTATCAGGTATACTTTATTTCAGAATAAAGATACTCGCGTGTTTGAATAAACTAGCGCACCTATATACATTAATAGTTCTGAAAAGAAAAAGAAAAGATGCAATGGAAGGAATACAAATTAAGTATGTGCACGCTGCTTCAATTAAGATAAGAACAGTTTGAAGTGACTATCATTTTTTTAGGCGAAATGTGAAATTGGATGATAAGATAGATAACCTACACAATTAGTATTCTCTACGAATTAAAGATGCTAGACCATTGTAGTTTTCCTGAGGAAAAGAATCTCCATTATAACATGTAGTACTTGCATGTCCATATCATTTGTTTGGTCCAGGAAGTTGTTTCGTTGCATTCCATACGAAGTTTAATGTTCAGCAGTTGCATTTCCAATATTGATTAGCCATTCCAACAAAATTCCAGTGCTCATTTATGACGAAATAGTTCTAAACCCTCTATTTGGTAGGGCTTATTTTAACACTCAGAATATATACAAAAAACAACACATGTTACATGGGAAATTTAATCAGCATGCACCCTCTTAGTCCAATTCAGTTCCCCACGTTCTTCTAACTTGGACTTCTTGAACAAAGGGTTCTCATCCATGGGATGTTGTTTGGTCTGGATGTTGATAGATATTCTGCAGGTATTCACAGTTTTTCTGCCAGTTGTGCAAAATCTGATTATGGCTCTTTCGATTCAGTTTTCCTTGAGCTATTACCTCACAACAAAGCTTAGTAGAGACGACCTGTTACAGGACACCGCGTGTGATGATGCCTATAATTTCGGTTGAGTCGTTTTGTCATTGTATTGATTATTAATATCATTTCTTAGGTGTTGCCGAATGTATTTGGATTAATACAAAAATATGTGAGAAGGTTGTTTGTTGTGGGATCCGAAGGCATACAGAACAATAGAGGAAACCATACGAAGTCTCGGAATGAAGAGAAGTGGAGAACTTTATTGGTTCTACGGAGGATATACTATGATTGCAATTGAAGATGTGATACTTGGAAGTGCAACCCAGCTGAAGCTGTGTCTAGACAGTCGATGGTTAGAAACAGCCAAAAAGATGTGCGGAAAAGTGATTACACTGTAACCATCACAATGTTGTTGGTTAAGGGAGGATAGTTAAGTGGTAGTTATTCGTCTCCGCTTTTTCAAGAATAGCTTCAGTTTAATGAAAAATCATAACTGCACTCCCATGATTGTAGTGGTGTATTATTATTATACCAAACGGTAGTTCTGTTGCCTCTTCATGTTTCCATTCACATCCATTGTCATGCTGGTTGACCAAGATGTGACTTATCAGCCACGTAGTTCTTAACTTTTGTTGTTTTGTTGCATAATACTCCTGGATAATGATCCAAATGACGCACCATTTGGATTACTTCTTCAACAACTTAGGTTCTACTCTATGTCTACCATAGCTTTGACTCTGCGGTGGATGACCCATAGAACTACTATCGGTCTGATTTCCTTAACTCTCTTACCCCTAATGGGCGGCCACCGCATGAGTTGAAGCTCAAGATTAACTGCCTGGTTACATTGCTCGGAAACGTTGAGTAGGCAAATGGACTTTGCAGTGGAACGAGGCTGGTAGTCCGAGGATTTCAGAGGAATGTCATCGATGCAAAAATCGTGTTGGGGCTACATGCTGGGAAGAGGATTTCATGCCAAGGATCCCCTTTGCCCCTCAGAGGATGAGATGGTCAACAAGGAACGGGGGCAGACTATTCATAATGTCGGTATCTACTTGCCCGAGTCAGTGTTCTCTCATGGGCAATGGTACGGCGCACTTCCACATCTACAGACAGAAATAACGTTAAGATCCTCTCCGTCCCATTTACAAAGGATAAAAAGAATACATACTGATGGTACATACACGACAAATATCGTCTTTAAAGAGGTCCTTACTAAATAGGTCAGTTATTTTGCACGTACATCCTTTAAGTACTCATACTTTGTACTTTTTATATTATGAAATATTTATATATAGTATTTTATTTATTTTCTACATGTCAAATGAGATACCAGAGAGAAATTAGTGACTTACTAAAGCCTTCAAGCACAGAAAGATTTCGCCATTTCATATTTGAACAATGCAAAAACTATATATTGTAAATTTAATTCTTTTTAGAGCTATCTTTTCATACACATGAATATTTATACATGCATTATATTTACAAGTGTGTTGAAGAAAGAAATTTGAAAACCCGTAGCAACGCACAGACATTCAACTAGTAAGAGTATAAGACCTGTAATATCCCCTAAGAGATCTAAGCCCAGGGCTATATATGTGAGGCCTCACGTTGCTCCACCGTTCGCACCAATGACAAGTTAACACGTAGGAAAATGCGGTTGGTCAGCCGACCGATCGGGGACTAGAAAATCGGTCTCTTCCTGCGTCGCGCGTCTGCATCCACGTTCCTGGAAGACTGCAGCACCGGCGTCTGGTTCCTGGAGGACTGCAGAGAGTATATCTCGACGCCGGAGAGGTTGGAGATGCGCGGCTGCATGGAGCGCTGGGAAGAGGCCAAGCAGAGTTTGCTTTGGGCTCAAAACGCAGCTGCGGCAGGGGCTAGCATGGCGTCATGCAGCGAGGGTCACTGTGCTGTGCGAGCAAGAGCATAGCGTAGCAGTGCGTTTCCTTGGCCAGGAGGGGGACTTGGGCGTAAAGGCTGATGCAGTGAATTACTACTGTAGTTAGGAAAGTTGATGCAGTAACGATTGGTCTTCTCTGTGGTAAGAGATTTGATCTGTGGCCAAGATCAGATCTTGCATGTGTGCAGTCTTGACTTTGGCTAAAGATTATTCTGCCTTCCAGCTTGTATACATCGTGCCAAAATTCAGCCCCGACAACTCTCACCTCTCTCAAATGGCATTTCTCAGAATGGGGTGGGTCATAGTGGGAAGAATGATAAAAACACTTTTTTTGAACAAGACTGGCCAGAAGAAACGACCGGATAACTTTTTGGTAAACCTTTTTGAAGTTTACAAAGAACTTAAGAGTGAGTGGTGCTTTTCGTCATGGCCATTCTATAAATCATGCCATCTCAAGATTCTGTATTGTTTCTACTAACACCTTAAGTTATTTTTGGATCTTTGTATTGATAAATCACAATCTCTTCTCCATATAATTTAGCATAACTCATGAAGTGTAAGTTATCTTTTGCTATGCCTTATAGTCGGACATGATCGCTGAAACAGAGGTTGTTGTTAAAAGGTGTATATTCCCTCATTTCTACCTCCCCTCTTCCCCCAGTTATTTGTCTCTCCATGATTACTTTTTATTGAGGCTGTTTTCTCTGCTATTGAATTGAATTGATACAGGTGCTATAGGTCGAGGTATTCAAGATTTGTTCCGTACTGTACATTGTGCTATATCTTTGTCCCTTGCCGCTGACTCCCCATTCTTCCTACCATCTGTTTTCACCCAATTATTCTAGGTTTTTATAGTGGTGTAAGTGGAGGGATTGGCGACTGGTTCTGCTCGTTTGGTTTAAGGAATCCTAGAGCTGCTGATTTTCTATGGCTAATGGCAAGGTTAGTATACTGTATACATGTATTATCTGTTGAGAATCTGCCAGCCGTGAGATCAGTGATTCTATGGAGGGTGTTCCGAGGAGAAAAAGTTGTCCATCGCTTATGCATTTTGTATGACCATCCTGGAAGTCTATAATGAAAAATGCAGCAACCTTCTTGAAGACATCATGAAACAAACATAAAAAAGGAAGTAATTCGAGCATTATATTTTTTTCCTATGCGGGCAGTTTTTGCTATTTGGGTAACGTTTGTTCCATGCATGAGGCTGAATCGCTACTCGATTCCGGAAACTTCGGTGTCTTGGATATCTAAATATTGCCACGATGAACATTGCCTGATTGTATCCGTTCATGTTTCAGGCCCTCAGGGAGTTAGGAGCAACCAGTGTCGGGCTCACTTCCCAGATAACACATACATGAAGCCAAGAATTCGTTTAGCGATGCGCGTACCAGTTAATTCATACATGAAGGCAAGCATTCTGTGAGCAGAGGTGGATGCGCTATCATACTGAGTATGAAGTGTACATATCCGATATTCATTTATTTTTGGAGAGGAATTACTATCATTTTATAATGAATTGAAGACGTTTGAAGGCTGCAAATAGTCATGCTCTTTATGTTTTACCTCATTCTTATCACTACAACATTCTATTGTGAAAATAGTCAAAGGCTAAAGATGTTTTAAGGCTGAAAATTAACTTTGAAAATTTGTTTCTATGTGTACTTTTGTAAGCTCCCACCATTCTATCGTAAAAATGGATGGGCGCGGCAACGCGCGCCATCAACGTTCTAGTGAAAATTAATTATGCTTCAATCTTAAGCTTAGCATCGATTGGGGGCCCATGGGTCAAAGTAGTTATTTTTGTTTCCCCCACCGTCTTAGAGCATCTCCATCAGACGACTCAAATAAACCGCACGCTTCAAATAACTATTTTTTAGCGCGCGCGGAGCTAAAAGTATCGCTCCAGCAGACGCTCTATAAGCCAGCGCGCTGTAAAAACCGTCCAGCGCGCGGTGCCAAGCGGGAGTTTTGGCACCAAATTTGGTGCGCGGCGTGCAGCGCGCTGGACAGTGTGGAGCTACGCGTCAAGACCAACCGCCATCGGAAGTTTCCCCCGCGCCGCACAGGTAACCGCTGCCGCCGGCCTTCTCCTCACCGTCGCCGCCCTTTTGCTCGCTGCCCACACCCCTGCAGCTCACCGCGGCCGCCGCCCGGGCCCCTCCTCCAGGCCGCCGCCGGGTGCCCTCCCTGCAGCTCGCCGAGGTCGAGGTGGCGCTGGTCGAAGCGAGGCGGCGCTCGCGCCGGTCGAGTTCGCCATGCACTGCATCTCGCCAGCTCGCCACGCCCTGCAGCTCGCTGCCTCCCGTCAAGCTCCACGCGACCACGCCCTACAGCTCTCCGGCGTCCGCCATGGCCGGGCGCCGCCGCTGCCAGCGGTCCCCTGGATCCCTCCTCCTCCGGCCACAGCTGATGCTGCTTCCCCAACGATGCCTCTCCTCGCCTCGCGAGCTAGCTAGCTTCCTCATGTCCGCAGCCATGCCTCGCGAGCTAGCTAGCTAGCTTCCCCAACGATTGGGGGGCTGATTGCTTTTTTTATTTTTGGTAAAGGGCCTGATTGTGAGCTAGTTGACCTTTTTGTAAAAAGTTAGGGACCTATGTGCTATATTTCTGGAGGCTGCGCGCTGTATTTTAGTGCGTCTAGTAAAGCAAACGCTATTTTGGCGCTCCAAAGTTTTCTTTTAGGGCGCCGACGCGTAATGCGTCTGCTCTTCTCCCGCTAATTCAGAAATCCCCAAATCGATCGGTGGCGCAGGGACGGCGCGGCTGCCGCCGGCGGGGCTGCCGGACAAAGGCCGGCTAGCGGCTGTACGGGGAAATAATGTGCGGGCGTGGCGACGGTGTACGGGAGGTGGGAGGTGCTACCGCTGGCCTCTCGACGGGGGTGGGACGAGCGCTGCGACCCACGCGCGGTTCTCGCCGACGGCGGCTGCCGGACGGGGAGAACCGAAGCGGTGGACGGACGTGCGAGGTGCTGGGGGAAGATCAGGCGCGGCGGCCAGACCCAGAGAAGCTGCTGGCGTCGATTTGGTGGTAAGCTAGCTTGCTCTGGGCCTGCAGTGATTCAGTTTTTACCAAAGTGACTCGTAGTAACTCAAGCTAATCGAACATGGGATTCCCCTTCAAATTTGTCAATTTGTCACTCAGTTTCGGCGGCCACGCCGGGCCGCAACCTCCGGCGCTCCTCTCGGCCTCCTCCTCTAGGTCCCCCACATCCAGCCGCCGGGGAGGTCGCCGGGCTTGGCCCGAGCAGCGCGGCGGTGGCGGATTTCCTCAGATGTTCGTTCGGGAGGGACGCTCCGCTCTTGCCTTCTCCGGCGACGGTGTTGTGGGGTGGCGGCAGCCATGGTGCAGCCCCGACGGCCGGAGGCGGTGGCGTGGAGCAACCGAACCCAATCTGGGCCTCTGGGTCAGACGAGTTCTTGGAGCTCGACCTACTGCGTCTGCTGTTGCTCCGGCGACGACACGTGGAGGCATTCTTGGGCTACTCCTGCAACACAAGGATAGGCTTGACGGCGGCGGTCTTCTTCTTCGCCGACGACGGGCTGCCATGGCTTGTTGTGGTTGATCCCACATCTCGTCACGGGATGGCCGGATGCGTGGGGGCTCGGCCTGAATTAAGGCGGTGGTTCTTTCTCTTGTGACTGTGAAAATCTGCCTGATGCATGTCATCTTTAATCTGGCCAGAGTGTTGGGTTCCGAAAGGCTCCGCCCGCGGTCTCGCATGGATATTTCCTAGAGACTGCTGGATCGGATGGGATTCGGTCACGCCGGAGGGAGCGGCATGAATCTCTGCTCCTGTTGCCATTATTGGCAAATCCATGGTGAAGTCAGAGACGGAGAATGACATTGAAGCCGAGATTGAGGACTAGTAATGAGGAACTGGCTTGGAGCTTCAGGATTCGTATCAGCGGTATGTAAGTGGGGGCGACAACACAGGTGAAGTTCAAAGTTTTACTTTTCAGGGTGAAAATCCAAGGTCTGGCCTTAATTGGTTGTGCATGGCCTTGTTGAAGACATTGTTTTGAGAGCGCGAACTATCTCCAGGGTGAAAACCCAAGATCTTCGATCGGGCGACGACGGCACTTGTGCACTGTTTCCTTATTGAAGGCGTTGCTTTTGGAGAATTTGGACATCAGGTGTTTGTCTCGGTGGTGGTTGTGCTGCTGCTGCAACGACTGGAACTCTGTAACGGGACCTTTCTGTTTTAGCTTCTTCTTCTTCTTCTTTTGGCTGTGTGTATCCGTAATGCCATTAGGGTATTATGTTGTTGCAGAGGCTGGGTGTAATAGGTATTGCCGTGATATTAATATATACTCTTCATCTAAAAAACCCAAAAGCAGATAACATCACCCAGTGTCCGGGTTAGCTACAAGTGAACAATATTCCATGACTTCACCACCTCTTTTATTAAACTATACAGGAACTACAGCATATAAAAATCATGTAACTTAAACGAGTTTAATTTCTCTGATTTGTTTTTAAATTGCTGAAAACTAAGGTGTTCTTTTCCAAACAGGTTGATATCTACATAGTGCTAAATGAGTATTTCTGTTTGTTTCCCGATTATAAACTTAGCAAAATTACATATTCAATTCTTCAAAAATGACAAACAAAATCTTACATGAATAAATGGATAGTAACATGGCCATGTAAATTTTGTACAACAATTTGTGTGAGAGATGTGGACAGTAAGTTACTCCTTAACTTGTATTGTGGTACATTTTACATATAGCGTATGATTACACATTTTGTACATGGACAATCAATACACACAAACTATGTCCTGCCCTGAAGTTTAATTTAATGCCGTATCATTATGAAAGAGTAGCGAAATAGAAAGACTTTGTTACATCGGAATGTGCAAATGGAGGCCGAGCTCCATGGAGAACTTTATTTTTAAAATTTCGAAAATCATATTTTCAATTTTAAAACATGTGAAAAAAATCATGGATGCAGACAATTATACTTCTACCAACGTGCAAAATCTCAACACCAAAATACTCATATTCTGGGCTACACGAAAATAACAAAATCTGTTAGATTTTGGAGAGTTCAAAATTTGCACTGTCCACCACTTTCAAATGTCAGATTTTGTCATCTTTGCACAGCCCAAAATAGAACATATTTCCAATTGTAATTTTACACGTTGGTATAATATGACATAGTATACATCCATGACTTTTTTCAGAATTTTTGAAACTCAAAAAACATGATTTTCATTAAAAGAAAAATAAAGTGCTACTTGGAGCTTGGGTTCCATTTATCTGCACTCGTTGTTACATAGCCTATTATGCAATTGCCACCCTAACTGGAACTGGCTAGTAATTAATAGATAGAGGAACATTGGTTTACACCTGCATGTATTTGTAGAGCAGAAAAATGACATATCTTTATATTTTTGCACGATTACAGGTATTTAGGAACAAGACCATAGATATGGCCATGGACTATCCTGAGTTGGTTGAACCCGCAAGACTGATGTTGAAAAGGTGCAATGGGCTTCCTCTTGCGATAGTCACCATAGGTGGCTTCTTGGCAGACCAACCAACAAAAACTGCCGCGGAATGGAGGAAACTGAATGAGCATATCAGTGTTGAGCTGGAGCTGAATCCAAAGTTTGAGTCCATAAAAACAGTTCTTATGAAAAGTTACGATGGCCTACCATATTACCTCGTCTTGTTTCCTGTACTTTTCCATCTTCCCTGAAGACCGCAATGTTAGCCGGAGACGTTTAGTGTCTCGATGGATAGCAGAAGGTTATTCTCTGGACAATTCCGAAGCGGACAGATACTTCATGGCCAGCTACACGATCTGATCCGTGATATAAGCATTGCGAGTTTTCAGGCTGGAGGAAGGGTGCAGGCCGAACACTCACGGTGCAGTGCGTCACCTTGCCATAAGCAGCAATTGGGAGGGAGATAAGTGTGAGTTTGAGAGCACTGTGGAGCTGTCCTGTATACGGTCATTGACGGTGTTTGGCGAGTGGAAGCCATTTTACATTTCTGACAAGATGAGATTTCTTCGGGTGCTAGAGCTAGAAGGAACAAAAGGTTTAGAAAATCATCACATTAAGCACATTGGGAAGCTTATACATCTGAGATATCTTTCTCTTAGAGGGTGCAACAAAATCTGGCAACTTCCAAAATCGGTGGGTAACCTGAGTCAGCTCGAGACACTAGACATCAGAAATACAAGTATAGGGACGCTTCGTTATCTGCCCAAAACCATCACCAAGCTTACGAAGCTTCGTTATCTACATGCTCGTGGTGTTAAGTTGCCAAGAGGAATGAGGAAACTGAAAACCCTGCACACGCTGGGACACGTGTATCTTGGAAGGGGGAATGTAGTCACACGAGAGATTAAAGGACTGACCAGCCTGCGCAAGTTAGGAGTCCTTGGCATCAGGGAGGAGCATGGTCTGGAGTTATGTTCAGCCATTTCCAATCTCACACGCCTTAAGTCCTTGTCAGCTGGTTCAGTTAACGTAGATTTTAGTGACTATTTGCATGCCATGTCCTCGCCTCCGGAAAACCTACAACGCCTCAAGCTTGATGGCCCTCTGAGCAAATTGCCAGGATGGATCAAGGATCTGCAGAATCTCGTGAAGCTCAAACTATCATAAGCGAGCTAGCGTGGGACGGTGCAACCATGCGAGCCCTTGGGAACCTACCAAACCTATCCATTTTGAGTTGGTTGCCGTCATCTCGAGAATCTATTACTTTTCCGAGTGGCCTTTTCAGAAGCCTTGTGGTACTTGAGATTGGGTACAGGGAGGGATCAGTGACTTTTGAGCCCACATCACTGCCGAAAGTTGAGGTGCTGAGTCTGCATGGTGCTACAGGTGGCTTTTCTGGGCTGGAATTTCTCCCAAGCCTCAAGGAAGTACTCGTTGGGTACATCGTATACGACGTAAAGGAGGACATTGCGAAGCAGCTCGCCAGCAATCAAAATAGACCCATCATGAAGATGGAATGAAGGAGATAGGTCCATCCTCTGGTGTTTTGTGAGCCTGCCTTTCCCGTCCCCTTCCACCAACCACGGGGGCAGCAAGACAAGGTGCTACCGCGAGGTGCTTCGCAGCAGCAGCCCCCCCGGCGAGTGTGGCGGCTGATCCCACACCGCGGAGAGCTCTGTGGCCAGGCGCTCACAAGCTGCTCGACAGAACGCCTCGGTCGTCATGAGGCCCCAGGCCGAGGCGGAGGTGGCTGGGGGTGGCGCGTGGCACACCGCGGGCCGGAAGAAGCGCCGCCGCAAGCGTCCCGCCCCTGCCTTCGTCGGTGGCACATGAAGGTCTGCCGGTGGAGTTGTCCGGGCTCTGCTGCAACTGCCCTGATGGGGCGGCATGTGGCGGCGCTGTGCACGTGCCAGGGAGTGCAAGCAATGCCCAAGTCCGGCGTGGCGAGCCCCAGTGTTGGTGCCGATCCACAGCCACATCACTGTGCGCAAGGAAGCAGAGTACCAAGGGGAGACCGTGGCCATCATCAGCAGCTCGTGTATGGCGGGGCTCAAGCTTCGCGCCGGAAGGGAGTGTGGAGAACCAGCAGTCGGCAAGTGCGTGGATAGGAAGCAAGCACAGTGCTTTGCGCCGGCCGGGTAGGGGAGCCAAGGTGAGCCTTTCACGCGGCCAAGGGCGGAGGAGTCCGAGGAGACAGGGCGATATGAATGAGCTAAGTCGACCTACTGCTAGGTAGACTGTCCTGTGAGTCTATTATGCAGTGACAGGTGTGGCCTATTGTCAGTGCATTTATTTATGTCCCAGTAATGAGCGATGGTTTCGTAATAGGATATGTAATGTAATTTCTTAGTCAGTATTCAGTTCCTATGCCAGTTTATTACCTTTTTCCTTGTTTGAGCACTCGGGCAATCACTCTGCGCTAGCAGACGATTACTTCTGTAAATCTGTTCATGTTCATCTAGCTTGTCACTGTCATGTGTCAGCCAAAGCATGTAATCGATCTTGCACAATGTTCATCTATGGTTTTTGGGTCGGTTTTCCCTCATTAACTGGATCAATTTATTCTCCTAATAATGCATAGGCAGAGCTCCTGCTATTTATCGTCAATGTCGTGAACAAATTACGACGACCAAGACTCTGCTCCACCAACGTGTTAATTTGTGGTATCCTACAGGGGCTGTTAGCTGAGGCCTCCTGAGAGTCGCTTTTCCTTGGAGTACAGGGCAGATCTAGCCCGGTCTGCTCTCAAGTTTATCTGTGGCCGCACCGGAAAATGTGTACAGCTTGCTTGACTGCTTTGTGAACCTGCCTACTAGGCTACTATGCAGCGACAGGAAGATCCCATGCTAGCGGGGAGTCTTAAGACTGGGGTTTGTCTATTTACACCCTTTGTATGGGCAGTAGGCAGTCTAATTGCCGAGTAGTACTATTCAGTCCTGCGCTGCTATCTCTCCTGTTTTGGCGTACTAGATTACATGTAGTTCGTCGAATATTCAGTCCCCATGGAGCTTGTTACCTATTCCCTTGTGTCGGCCTTGGGGCAATGACTATGTACTGTAATAAACATCAGCCGTGCTGTCACTAGCCTGTCATGTAGTATCATCAGCGTCAGGCTACTCTGCTTTCCCAGATAGTGTCCTCCTGACTTGAACCAGCTTTTCTCATCTGTGAACCACAAGGAAGGTTTCATGGTGGTGGTGGTGCTCGTTGGGTTAGCATTTCTCTCCCATTTCTCAGGAGGATGTTTCCATTTCTTCTTGTACTCTGTATACTCTTTTAACATGTAGACACATTAATTTTCTTTAACACGTGTAAACGTGATAAAGGGGAAATAAATGAAATCTTCCAGGTATGATGTTAACTGAAGTAAAATGTTACTACTGCTAGATTAAGTTAGTGCTGTCTTCAAGAGTAGAAGCAATGTCTCAGATCTTGTTTCTGTATTCAGTAAATTATTATTACTCTGTTGTACTCATCCAAGAAGAGAGGTGTGTGAGAAGAGGATGGGTACACTTCTATATATGTATATGCGTGCGGTGGAGTGAGTGAGTTGCACCGTCTATTGAAATACAAATAGTGCAAACTAGCAGTTATTCCTGATGTGAAAGCGTGTGTTGAGCCATCGCCGTCGATCGGTGGTTGCCACGAAAGTCTGGACGTAGAATCTGCTAACAAGTCTTAAATTCAAACTACTAATATATGTGGACTTGAGGCCTGGATAGGGAAGCTGTGGACGAGGTTGCGAGTAAACTTGACCAAACAGAACCTGCAAAGATAATGCAGGAAACTTCTTCTCACATCCACCCACGAAAATATTAGCTAGCCAAGCTAGCCCAGCCAGGAGAGAGAGAAAGAAAGGGCTGAGCTCTAGTGATGGAGGCCACCGGTGTGAGCATCGGCAAGTCCGTGCTGAACGCGGCGCTCGGCTACGCCACATCCACAGTCGCCAATGAGGTGGCCCTGCAGCTCGGAGTCCAGCAGGACAAGGTCTTCATCACCGGCGAGCTGGAGATGATGCAGTCTTTCCTGATGGTCGCCCACGATGAGCGAGACGAACACAGCAAGGTGATTAGAACATGGGTGAAGCAGGTCCGTGACGTCGCCTACGACGTTGAGGATGGCCTCCAGGATTTTGTTGTTCGCCTGCGGAAGAAAAAAAAGTCTTGGTGGCGCATCCCTCGCAGACTCCTTGACCGGCGCCATGTGGCCAAACAGATGAAGGAGCTGAGGACCAAGGTCGAGGACGTGAGTCAGAGGAACTTGCGTTACGGCCTCATCAAGGGCTCTAGCTCCACTGAGCCCGCTAGTGCTTCTTCTGCTGCCAAATTCGGTGTTGATGAAGCAAGGCACGCCACGAAGAAGCATCAATCAAGAATGGATCTTGCCCAACTGATCAACAAGGAGGGTGACGACCTTGGAGTCATTGGCGTTTGGGGAACAAGTGGCAGCTTTGGGCATACCTCCATCATCTGGGAGGCCTATGAGAATCCAACTGTCAAAATGCATTTTCAATGCCGAGCTTGGGTCAGGGTGAGCCATCCTTTCAGTCCAAAAGATTTCATCCAGAGTATAGTGAAGCAGTTTCGATCAGTTGTAGGGGTGACTGATATTTTGCTGGAGATGGAGGCGGCGAAGAAGGTACATGAGTTGGCTCTTGAGTACAATGAACATGTCAACGAGAAGAGGTATCTGATTGTGCATACTGACCTATCCACCATCGAAGAATGGCACCAGATCAAACCTTGCTTCCCGAGAACAAACTAGGTAGCCGTATCATAATATCCACAGAGCAAGTTGAAGTTGCAAGCCTATCCTCTGGCCAGGATGGTATGGTCGGAGCTCAAGCAATTTTCTGCTGATCAGACCATCTATGCTTTCTATAACCAGGTACTAATTCAATTTCAAACTCACCTTACCCCTAGAACAATATAAAAGTCAGACAAAACTTTTTGTTATCATTAATTTAAAAATCTCGGCTATCGAAAAATCGAGTGTTAACTATTTTTGTGCGAGAACACATGTAAGATAATTGACTATCCTTCCTAGAATGTGCATGGGTATCTACGAGAGTTTTACCCCGAGAGAGTAGTAGGCATGGGCAATCCCTGATTGTTCAAAAAAAAAGAGGGGTGTATATAATCCCATATAGGGATCATGCCCACTAAGATTAGTTTGTGTGCTTGGACAAGGCCAGGAAGGGGAAATTCCCTCCCATTCCCAACCCTTCAATTCCAAAGAGAGTTTAAATTACAACCTTCATGTGCGACCGTTTAAATACCCTCCTGCAATTCTTCACCTATTTTATCATACTTGCCAGCCACATCCATCATGTTCTTTCTCTTCTTTGTGAAATCGACTCTATTTTTTCTACTTTTATGTAATTGAGCTGAAATTTGAATGGCGAACTTGGTAATTTATTTGTTTACATATCTATAACTTTTTCAAATGTTTCTAAGTAGTTTGATTTTCCATCAAACAATCGAAGCAGCAACTCAACAAAAGAGATTTTGTCCTAAGGGCATCTCTAGCCGATCACCTAAAATTTAAGTCCTACTCTTTATAAGGAATTAAGTATAAATAAGCATATGCTTGTTTGTAACCGAACCCTATATTTAGCACACTATATTTTTTGCCCAAATCTTTTAGCCCTTTTTACATACACATTTAAAATAACTAGTCATCAACCCGTGCATCCGCACGGGCTCGGGTATCCATAGTTGAAATATTTAGAACCTTTGGTAAAACTGAATAGAAAATATGTGAATAAATATATATATGTTATGGAAGTCTGTACAACCTTATTTTTAATCCTTTCCTCCTTAGGGGATTCCATTAACCATGATCATATGCCCATCAGTCGATGTAGCACCATGATATACATCATTTTATTTTTTCTCGCAACCGTGACATATACCACTGCATATTAATTTGAACCCTTCAAAATGTAAACCTATAGTCAATATGTTATAGCCCCAAAACATTCAGTTTGAATCATCTCTTTTGTGAGAACTGCACACCGAACTGTTCAATTATTATAGCCCCAACAGTGTGCAAGAGAGGTTTGAGTGCGGCCCGATGGGATGGGCACGATGTTGCAATAATAGTTCTCAACCCGGCCTACCTCATAACTTCTATTACTCCCTCCGTTCCTGGATGTAAGGCGTATAGTTTTCTGCATGAATATTAATACATGGGTATTTGACATACAGTAGACTCATTTGTTTCTTAAAAAAGTCAAAAGAAAGGAGTCCCTAGTAGCCACCAAATGAAAACAATCCGTAAAATCCCTCCTTTCGAGATTGAAACTCATTTTTGGATGGGTAAAATTGTCCATAAATCGCATTAACCCCTATATTTTTTATTTTTTCTCAAAAAACTATACGCCTTACATACCGGAACGGAGGGAGTATTATTTATCCTTGACAACCAAAGTACCAAGCCACATCTACATCCAAGCATGGTACAAAGCAACATCTTCCTCTTCACAATTTTTTGTGTCTTTGATCTCTTGTTTCTTACCACCACCTCGATGGGATCATACATCTCCTTCAAAACTTGGCTCATGAACTTTATCAACATAACGGGATCATCCATCTCCCCACAATTTGTCTATTGCACATCATGAATCAGGCAGCATCCATCTTCTCCTCTTCCACCACTTGTGTAACCAAGTTCTCTAATTTACGCATGAAGCTAGCCACCACCAAACAACAATAAGGTCATCACTCTACGGTAGCAACCATCAACAAACCTAAAAGGCAAAAATAATTAACTCACCGAAATTTCATCGAGCAATTGGCGGTGGCGGCGACGGTTGAAAGCGCCGAACAAGGAGGCGTAGGGGTGGCCAAAAACGGGATATGAGCCGTCACTATCAACACCACCTTATTTTTCTTTTCCTTCTCCTCGGAAAGCGACATCGTGGCCATCGTTGTCTTGGCCCCGACCGGAGCTAGGGTTGGGCGAGTTCCTGTCACTGGGGCAGCCGTCTTCTTCTTCGCCTCCTCCTCGGCGAGCGGCTTCATATCCTCCGTCGGCTTGGCCCCGGATAGAGCTAGGATTGGGAGAGAGGTCATCGATTTCTATGTCGCGTGTGTCAATTTTTGTGGCATCGCTTATAATTTTTTTCTCCTCTAAAGGTTTGAGACTTCGGCTATATACGGTTAACTCCTCAAAATGACAAGTTATTTTTTTAGTGGGTCGGCTAGAGATGCCCTAAACCGTTTGTGCATGATTAAAAATTTGAGTAGTAATATATTTTTTAAATTGTGAATTCAAAATAGTGTCGTTAATGTGGCAAAACTGGTGAGAGTTAGTGATCCTGAATTTAGACTAACTTGAAGGACTTTTAGAGTTGGTGTTCTTGCATTTATTTGCCGCATACCCTCTAGACTTCTCTCATCCAGTTGAGTTCCCAAACTTGTCAACCATATCACACATATCGCAATCTAGCACAGAGGACCCACACTTTGGTCTTCTTGGTGTGTCCGAATCCTGTCACTCATGCATTTAGTTTTTTCATTTGAGGCTATCACAAGGGGGTAATGAATCCCCACCTGAATTTTACTAAAAACAAACAATTTATATGTTATAGAGGGTCAGATAGTCACGCAATAGATCGATGATACCCACAAGTGTAGGAGATCGCAGCAGTCTTCGAGTGAAGTAAAACCCAAATTTATTGATTCGACACAAGGAGAGTCAAAGAATACTTATAAGTCTTAGCAACTGAGCTATCAGTTCAGCCACACCTGGAAAAGTACTAGTAACAGGAGTGACGTGAAAGTAGCAATAACTTGAGAGCAATAGTAATAATATAGTAGCAGCAGCAGGAAAATATGCTTGATGCAAAATATGGACCGGGGTTCCCAGCTTCCCTGGTGGTAACTCTCCAAGCAAAAAACATATGTTGGGTGAACAAATTAGAGTTGGGCAATTGATAAAATTGTGAGGGGATGACAACGCATACTATGTTAAGATAGAGTTCACTGTATTATTTAATTCGGCATTACAACAAGATAGATAGATCGCTTGCTAGCTGCAACTATGACTAATAATCCACCTACGAAATAACTTCCGTGTCTCTCGCAGGTATTAAGTTGCAAGCAACAGATTATCGCAATGTAAACAATGTAAATGATACATAGACATAGCATAGTTGTTTTCTCCCTAGTGGCAACAACACATCCACAGCCTTAGTCGTTTCTGTCATTCGAGCCCAGACTACCGGAGACATGAACCCACTATCTAGCATAAATACCCACTCTTGGAGATACAAGAAACTATTTGATCAAGGTAACCACATGTACCGAACAGCATGCAAGATCTTAAATAAAACATAAGTATGATAACATGATGAGCAAACTGATCATAATTCCATAATCCATCGGATCCCAACAAACACAACACCAATTACATTGGATGAATCTCAATCATGTAAGGCAACTCATGAGACTATCGTATTGAACAACATGGGAGAGAGAGAGTACCAACTAGCTAAAGCTAAAACCCGTAGTCCATGGGGAAACTACTCACAGAGCATCATGGAGGCGGCGTGGAGGCGGCTTAGTCGATGGAGATGGCTCCGAGGGTCGATCCCCGTCCCGGCAGGGTGCCGGAACAGGATTTTCAAACCCCCGAAACTAGGGTTTGATGGCGGCGGAGCTCGGTGTCGTATCTGGGAAAATCCTTCGGTGTCCTTGAGTTTTAGGTCAGGGAGATATTTATGGTCGAAGAGGCGACGCGAGGCCATGGACGAGGCATCCAGATGTTACCTCGACGCGGCCCACCCTCTACTGCGCCGAGGTGTCGTCCGGGCAGGCGGTCTTCGGGCTTCGTCTAAGTTCCAGTGAAAAATAAATCTCCGTAAATTCTCGTCCAATTCTAGAATATTTTCCGACTAGATTTTCTGAAACAAAAACATAGCAGAAAACAAGAACTGGCATTGGGCATCTTGTTAATAGGTTAGTTCTAGAAAATGCAGCAAAATGAAACTACCTCCATTCCAATGAATAAGGCCTATATTATTTTTGAAAAGTCAAACTATGTTAAGTTTAACCAATTTTTTTATAATATATGAACATTTGCAATACAAAATAACCATTCTATGATACATCATGAAATATATTTTCACATGATATCCATATAATATTATAGATGCTAATAGTTTTTTTTCTAAAAGTTTGGTCAAAGTTTACTTATTTTGACTTTTCTAAAAATATATAAGCCTTATTCATTGGAACGGAGGGAGTATAAAACTATTATAGAAACATGTGGCATTGTTATAAACAAGCATGGAACATAAAAAATTATAGATACGTTTGAGACGTATTAATTGGCTGCCTCTCAAGTTTTTGTTGAGCGAAAATGGTGATACCAAATGTGAGATCTTGGATGATGTTTCTAATTGTATCGTACAATGTTGATCTATCTTTCTAAAGACCGTAGCACTACGAGTATCCCATATTTTCCAGAGAATGATCAGTAGGATGGAATCCCAAATATCAAGCAGGAGGCCCACTGGTAAGGAGGAGTCCCAAGGGCCGAGGTTATTAGGTCCTCTTTCATTCAAAGGATTCACATAGGATTTCGTACGGTCATTGTTTGATGGAATTTTCCTAAGAAATCCTTTGCTCTACTTTCAGTAATACCCGTAGGATTGGAAGTGCGCATTATATTGCAATCATGCGTGTTTCCTATTCCTGCGCTCCTAGAATCTTGCATATCAAAGAGGCCCTTAATAACTTCATGTTCTCGTGTTGTACTAGTCAATGTTTAATAGGATTCATGGGAAATTTGTGATGGTCTTCTTTTCGCATTTCAAATTTTTGGACGGACTTCATAATTTTCTAGCAAATCAATCCTGACCGGGTCATCTAAGAAAAACTGACTATATAGATGTCATTCAAGGTTGATTTACTTGGTTCATTGGGTCATTAATATCGTTTTTGTAGAAGTAGGACATATGCACTGAGTAGGTTCCTCAATATTTATTTCCGAGGATTCATCACTGAAAATGTGTCTAACTATCGTTTACTCGTTTTCAGAGTTCTCATGATGCAACAAATTTATCGAAGCTAGCTTCTATCTCAAAGTTACCACACACTGCCAACAGTGAGATAGAAGAAGACCAATCTAATAGTGATGTTGATGGAAGCATAATGGTGCATGAGACACTCGCACGCACAAACACAATGACAGGTGTTCTGGAGGAATTTCAGCTTATCGGTCGTGGGAAAGAAAAATCTGATATTATTGAACTTATTCGAGAACAGGCTAGCACCCAGCAATTTGAAGTGATCGCACTATGGGGAATGGGTGGCCTTGGAAAAACCACTTTTATAAAAGACGTTCAACAGACAAAAGAGGTCAACGACATGTTTGGGAAACATGCTTTTGTCACGGTCTTATGACCATTCAAGCTTGTGGAGCTCCTTAGGACCTTGGCAGTTCAACTAGCTGCAAGAAAGGATGCAAGGAAGGAGGCCTTGGTTTTTGCAGGCGACACCAAAGAAAACATCAATTTGATGGGAGTTGTAGAGTTGAACTATTGACCAGGTGTTCAGTAGGAAATAGTTGCTTGATTGTTGTTGATGATCTCTCATCTGCTGCAGAATGGGATTTAGCATTGCCAAGTTTACGTGCAATGAACAATCCAAGCTTAGTTGTTGTGATCACCACAAGGCGAGAGGATATTGCTAAGCATTGTTGCAAAAAAAGAAGGTTCATATGTTTGCTCAACCGGCTAGAAGAAAAGGATGCATTTAACCTCTTAACAAAAAAGGTATTGAAAGAGTATTGCTCATATATTCACTTTATCGGTTTGAAAAAACTGCATTGCTCACTTTATCTCAATTTAGATTTTAATTTTTGAAGGGTTATTTCAAATTAGTATATTGTATGAACAACACTACCAACCCTCTTTGGAAGAGATACTTCAAACACAGAGCACGTGGTGGAAACATATTTTAGGCTACAGTGACCCATGTTGTAGGGTCATTTAGTAATGATACATTTTTGAGGGCTTCAACAGCTAACCAAAAACAGATTTAATCACCCACTCCCCTAGTTAGCAACAAGCGGACAGTATTCCATGACTTCGCCACTTCTCTTCTTTAATTATACAAGAACTAGATCATAGAAGAATCATGCAACAAACTTGAGTTCATTTTCTCTATTTTTTTTAAAAAACAAATGCTGAAAACTAAGGTGTTCTTTTCCAAACGGCTTGATATCAACATAGTACTAAATGAGTATTTGTTTTTGTTCCCCTTTTATGAACTTTGCAAAATTGCATATGCAAGTTTTCAAAAAAATTAAACAAAACATTATATGCACAAAATGGATAGAAACATGTCGATGTAATTGTTGGTGCAAAAATTTGTTTGAGAGATGTGTAAAATAAGTTACTACTAACTGGTATTGTGGTACATCTTATGGATAGAGTGTGACTACACATTTCGTACATGGATAATTATTACATAAAAACTTTGTCCTGGCCTGAAGTTTATTGCCTTTTCTCTATGAAAGAGTAGCGAAACAAAATGACTGTTACATAGCCCATTGTGAAGTTCCCACCCAAACTGGTTCATGTATCATATGTAGAGTAGTAAAATGGCATACTAATTATATATTTGTATTTTTGCACAACTACAGGTATTTAGGAATAAGACCATAGATTAGGCCAGGGACTATCCTGAGTTGGTTGAACCCGCAAAACTGATCCTGAAAAGTTGCAATGGGCTTCCTCTTGCGATAGTCACCATAGGTGGCTTCTTGGCAGACCAACCAACAAAAACTGCTGCTGAATGGAGGAAACTGAATGAGCATATCAGTGTTGAGCTGGAGATGAATCCAAAGTTTGAGTCCATAAAATCAGTTCTTATGAAAAGTTATGATGGCCTACCATGTTACCTCATGTCTTGTTTCCTGTACTTTTCCATCTTCCCAGAAGACCGCAATGTTAGCCGGAGACGTTTAGTGTACCGATGGATAGCGGAAGGTTATTCTCTGGACAGTTCCGTAGGGCACAGATACTTCATGGAACTTGTAGAGAGAAGCATGATAGTACCAACTCGAAATTCAATTTCCAACATACAAGGTATTGACTCATGTCAGCTACACGATCTGATCCGTGATATCAGCATTGCAAAATCAATGGAGGAAAATCTTGTTTTGAGGCTAGAGGAAGGGTGCAGCTCGAACACTCATGGTGCAATGCGTCACCTTGCCATAAGCAGCAATTGGGAGGGAGATAAATGTGAGTTCGAGAGCACTGTGGAGCTGTCATGTATACGGTCATTGACGGTGTTTGGCAAGTGGAAGCCATTTTACATTTCTGACAAGATGACATTTCTTCGGGTGCTGGACCTAGAAGGAACAAAAGGATTAGAAGATCATCACCTTAAGCATATTGGGAAGCCTTTTCATCTGAGATATCTTTCTCTAAGGTCATGCCGCTTCGTCCATCACCTTCCAAAGTCGGTGGGTAACCTGAGTCAACTCGAGACACTAGACATCAAATATACTAGGATAGAGATGCTGCCCAAAACCATCACCAATCTTACGAAGCTTCGTTTTCTACAGGCTGGCAAAGGCAGGAATAATAGTGGTGTTAAGGTTCCTAGAGGAATGAGGAAACTGAAAACACTGCACACGATGCGGCCTGTGTGTCTTGGAAGAGGGAATGTAGTCGTACAAGAGATAAGAGGGCTCACCAGCCTGCGCAAGTTAGGAGTTTATGGCATCAACCAGGAGAATGGCATGGAGTTATGTTCGGTCATTTCATCAAATCTCGGTGACCTTGAGTCCTTGTATGTGTCGTCACGTGCAGGAGTAGATTTGTGTGGCTGTTTTCATGCAATGTCGTCGCCTCCGAAAAACCTACAGTGCCTCAAGATGGGCGGCCGTAAGATCAAATTGCCAGGATGGAACAATGATCTGCAGAACCTCGTGAAGCTCAAACTAGAAAGCAACGACCTAGTCTGGGACGGTGATCGTTTCAAAAAAAAAAGTCTGGGACGGTGCAACCATGCAAGCCCTCGGGAACCTACCAAACCTATCTATTCTGTGTTGGTTTGGGTCATTATCGGATGAAGAATCTATTATTTTCCCGAGTGGCCTTTTCAGAAGCCTCGTGGTATTCGAGATTGGGTACAGGAGTGGATTAGTGAATTTTGAGCTCACATCAATGTCGAAACTTGAGGTGCTGAGGCTGCATGGTTGTGAAGGTGTCTTTTCTGGTCTGGAATTTCTCCCAAGCATCAAGGAAGTACACCTTGTGGAATGGAAATTCTCGCCACCCAAAGTAAAGGAGGACATTGCGAGGCAGGTCGCCAACAATCAAAATAGACCCATCCTGAAGGTGGAATTAGGGGGATACTAGGTGCTACACCGCCGAGAGTGCAGCGGTAGGGAGAGCTCTGTGGTCAGGCGCCCACAAGCTTTTTGACAGATCGCCGGGCCCGAAGAAGCGCCGCTGCAAGCTGTAGGTGTTAATCTTGTTGTTCTGTACACGTAGGAGAAGAATTAGGAAACGGTGCTAGTACGAGTCCTAATAGGAGTAGGATTTCTAATCCTAGTCTGAGTCTGATTCCTTAGTCCTGGACGTGTATAAGAGCACCCAAGGCTGCTCCTTGTAAACACAACGAAAATTAGAGAAGAAAAAAAGGAAGAGAGAGCAAGGCACGATACGTATCTGTGGCAATCACTAAATCGTTGTCTCCCTGTGTTGTGCTCGTATGTAAGCCGTTGGATTGCGAACGGACCCACCAGATTAAAAGTCTGTACGCTATAGCAAATGACTGTAGCATCCCACTGTACACGAATCGCTGTAGCAACGGCCTGTAGCATATCTCTGTACACGCAACACTGTAGCAAATGTCCTGTGTGGTGTACTGTTCACGTTCATCCGAGCCATCTACACTCCATCCAACGGCCAAAATAGGGCACCGGATCTCAGTCCTCAAGGAATCGATCAGCTAGCAACGTGTGCATCACGGCGGATTGAAGATCGGTGTGTACGTGCGCGTCTTGCCGGAAGCTCGTCGTCGTCTACGTCGGAAAGTACTCGGCGTATAGGGGCAGATCCAACAAGTGGTATCAGAGCCTGGTCAAGCGACGACGAGAAAAGGAAGAAGAAGAAGGCGGCGACTGCGGTGAAACAGTCGTCCGTGACGTCCGAAGGTAGCGGCAAGCCGCTCATGATGATGTCAAGAACAAGTTATGTGTCGATTCAGTATCCAATGCTGACCGACACAAATTATGTGGTTTGGGCCACAAAGATGAAGTTCATCCTCCAAAATCTCCGTGTCTGGAAGGCTATAGAAGGCGAAGCCGCGGTGGACGAAGAGGTCGACGAGGGCACCATGGCTGCTCTCTCGCAGTCTGTACCAGACTCCATGGTGATGACTCTTGCCAATTACAAGACGGCGAGGGGGGAGCAATACGGGAGATGCGAGTCGGCGAAGATAAGGTGAAGCGTGCCCGTGCACAAGTGCTTAAGTGGCAGCTCAACAAGATGGAGATGTCCAAAGGAGAAACGATCGCTGAGTATTCCGAGAAGCTAACGAACTTGGCAAGTGAGATTAAATCTCTTGGAGGATCCGTCACGGATACAGATATCGTCGAGAAGCTGTTTTCATCGGTCACCGACGAATTCACGAATATTATCGGGACGATCGAGCAGTTCAGCGATGTCACAAAGATGACGGTGCCTGAAGCGATTGGAAGATTGAGGACACACGAAGAGAATCAGAAGGGAAAGAAAGAGTCTAAGGACAATGGTGAGAAACTCCTATATTCCCAAGCTGATCTTGAAGCTCGACTTGCTAAAGAACGGAAGAAAATGAAGGATAAGCAACGCCCAGCGAAAAAGTACATCGCTGAGCAGGATGATGATGAGCAAGAAGACGATGAAGAAGAGGAGGAGGACGACGACATTCCGCAAAGGAGGAAGAAGTTTGACATAAAGAAGGTAATGTGTCATAACTGTCGTGAACTCGGGCACTTCAAGTCTGATTGCTGGAAACCATCGAAGAAGGAAAGGTCTCTCACGACCGAGGAAGAAGATGATAGTCCGATGCATTTGATGTGCGAACTGGTGGACGAGGATGATCCAACTCTTCAAGCGGTGGCTAAAGAAACTGACACGCTTGTGGAAGAGAAAGTTTGCCTTCAAGGTTCGGAAACTCGTGTCGATGCTACCGACGCGGGAGGTGATTCAGGAACTCATGCCGATAGTACTGGTATGAAGGCATACGTGGTGCCAGAAGTCCACGAAGTACAACATGGTAACGCGTTGAAAGGGAAAGAAGTGAAGACGTACATGGCGTCAGAAGTCCATGATGTGCGGCGTAGTGTCTCGTCGCAGGAAAAAAAAGTGAAGGCGTACGTGGCGCCAGAAGTCCATGATATGCGGCATAGTGTCACGTCGCAGAAAAAAGAAAAGAAGATGTACATAGCGTCGGAGGTGCACAAAGTGCCACGCGTGTCACATCCTAGTGCAAAGGAGTGGTTGACGAAGAGAAAAAGTAACACTCCAGGAGCTCAGCATGGTGGACAGGCGTGCATGGAGGCGCATTGGGTGGAGGCCCGAGGCTAGCAGGGCATGCATGCAGTAGCATGGCTAGCTCACGTGGTGAGCTAAGTCACAATGGTGCATCTGCTTGCTCTGGCGTACTAGCATATGCTGAAAATACGTCGAGTGTCCCTAGCGATCCAGGAAGCCAAAGAAACAGCAGGCCATCTCGGTCAGAAGGATCTGCACGCGGGAGCTCACAGGCTGATGCTCACGGGCTGGAGGAAAAAGGCAATGCAAAGGAGGCCGAAGGCAGCAGTGATAGCCTTGGTCGTGTCGTTGGCAGCAGACCAAAACATCCAGCTGGGCTTGTCGCTGTACAACCACCAGGAAGTAGCGACCAGAAAGATACGTACGTAGGAGAGGTTCCTACGTTGCCTCCGACAGTACTGGAGGAAAAGACTTTCACCGAGGAACCGGCGAAGTTTGAAGACACGGATACAATGGAGTATTGGCGTGAAGCATTGTCGTTCGCAGAAGAGCGACAAGATGAAGGTGCGGTGCATCTTGCGCGGCTACATTTATTTAAGATAATTATTTCAGAGATGAAGCCAACAAAGTACACAGAAGATTGCTTCAAAAGCACCGAAGTAAAGATGATATTTGAAGACGTCAATAAAAAGGATTGTTGTCGTCAGAGTGTACATGAGTCGACAAATGCAAAGTCGATGTCATGAATGCCACGAGAAGCGACGAAAGTAATGTCGAGGATGAAGACTGAAGCGGCGAAAGTAAAGTCGAGGATAACAACTACGCAAAGCAATTGGCATATTTGGGACCCAGGTAGAAGAAGAAGCACATGTCGCGCTTAGGGGGTGATAGAACAACGAGCTTAAGGAGGTGAATGTAGGTGTTAATCTTGTTGTTCTGTACACGTAGGAGTATAATTAGGAAACGGTGCTAGTACGAGTCCTAATAGGAGTAGGATTTCTAAGTCTGATTCCTTAGTCCTGGACGTGTATAAGAGCACCCAAGGCTGCTCCTTGTAAACACAACGAAAATTAGAGAAGAAAAAAAGGAAGAGAGAGCAAGGCACGATACGTGCATGTGGCAATCACTAAATCGTTGTCTCCCTGTGTTGTGCTCGTACGTGAGTAGTACTAGTTGGATCGATCAAGGAATCGATCAGCTAGCAACGTGTGCATCACCACGGCGGATTGAAGATCGGTGTGTACGTGCGCGTCTTGCCGGAAGCTCGTCGTCGTCTACGTCGGAAAGTACTCGGCGTATAGGGGCAGATCCAACACAAGCGTCCCACTCCCTGCCGTCGTCGGTGTAATGTGAAGCTGTGCCGACGGAGTTGGCGGGGCTATGCTACAACTGTCTCGAGGGGCGGCATGTGGCGGCGCTGTGCACGAACGCCAGTACGCCACCAAGAGTGCCTACGCTGCTAACAGGGTCGGCACATGCCAGGGGAGTGCAAGCAACGCCCCAAGTTCCCCGGGGCGAGCTCCGGGTACTGGTGCTGATCCACAGCCACATCACGGTGCACAAGGAAGCAGAGCACCAAAGGGAGACCGTGCCCAGCATCATCAGGTGCAGACGCACGCGATCACGGTGATGCAAGAGAACATGCGTCAGCTGGCATAAGGCGGGGCTCAAGCTCGCCCTGCTCGGGCTCCATCACTCGGCAGGCGACGCCGCAACGCGCGTGGATAGGAAGCGGACATACTGCTTTGCGCCGCCCGGGAAGGGGACCAAGGTGAGCCTTTTACGCGGGAAAGAGGAGGCCGAGAGGAACCGAGATATGAATGAGCTACAGTAGCGGATCTAGAACTTGATCGGTGGGGGTGCCAAGCTTAAAAAAATCCTCAATAAGCTTGCTTGGCTTTGCATTTAGTTAGAAATAGATGGGGTGTCAAGCTTAAAAAAAATCCTCAATAAGCTTGCTTGGCTTTGCATTTATTTAGAAATAGATGGGTGCTTCACTAATTTGGAGATTTGACCACAAATACATGTCAATTTAGTATTTTTGCACATGGTATACACATAGGATTAGTCAAAATTCTAGAAGGTAAAAGAGTTTTGTATTTTTGGTAGACTGTCCTATTAACCTATTATGCAGTAACAGGTGTGGCCTATAGACACTGCATTTATATAAGCGACGTTTCGTAATAGGCTACGTAGTAATTTCTTAGTCTTCAGTTCCTATGCGGCTTGTTACCTTTTTCCTTGTTTGAGCATTCGGGCAACCAATCTGCGCTATAAAAAGAGTAATTATGTAATTCTGCTCATGTTGATCTGGCTTGTCACTATGTCATATATGAGCCAAAGCATGTAATCGATCTTGCACAATGTTGTGAACAAGTTACAGGGACCAAGACTGTCCTCCACCAACGTGTCTATTAGCGGTATCTTACAGGGGCTGCTGAGGCCTGATGAGCCCGGTCTGCTCTGAAGCTTATATATGGCCTCACCGGAACATGTCTACAACTGACATACGTTCCTTGGTCGCATAGCGTGACGGAACATGTGTACACCGGAACCTGTCTCCAGCACTGCACGGGAACGACCGACCACATCGGGATCCAACCCGACGTGCTGTCTCTGCTGGAGCTCCTCCGCTCACCAGCGAGCCTGGAGATGGACTCGTGTATCACGCTGGCGGAGCAGGCTCTGCAAATTCAGCAGCAGGCCAAGCTGAAGATGAAGTTGTAGCCCATGCATGTCATGTCAACGACTTCGACGATTAAAATGTAAGCTTGCTAGTTTACATGAGTCACGACTCACGAGGGGAGAATTCAGACAGTTATACTATAACACCCCTCCTTGTAAGAAGGAATGTTACACACAACACAACCCACTTTAAAACTGCCCAATGGAAAATCCGGCAAGACCTCCCTTGTACCGACGGACATCCACGACAGGCAATAGACATATCAGAGTATATAATAAAAGAAACATCAGCGGAAACAAATACCAAAACTCATAGTTAACACACAGAGCTATACAATGGAGCCACAGTACCAAAACACTACACAGGAACATGAAAAACCACAAGTTCCCGGCACACACCCATAAGTTGGGAACTAACACACTCCAACCACCTCGGGAAGCAAACTTGGTGGACACAGAAACAAACCATAGCATGTTTATACACATCAAGTAGAACCTAGCTATCAGAAATCATGAACTGAGGTATGAAAGTTATCATGATCAAGCTAGGTGAATGAAAGGGTGGTGAAATTTTGTGAGTGAACACCCATGGGAGCTACGCCCTTCCATCTACTTGCAAAGCTTCACGGTGAGGTACCTGAAACACAAAGCCCACGAGGGGTGAGTCCAAAGACTCAGCAAGTTCACAACATAGGCACAGAATATACTTGAAATTAAGTACAAGACCATGTCGCATGAATATGTAATATGAATAGTGAACCATGCTTTATCTGCCATGAGAATGCATGAAGAAATCATGCAACCGAAGGAAAATCATGCACTTCTCTTCAAGCTACTGCCGGCAAAGCTAGGGGGGACGACGTCTCATCCGAACCCTTCAACCCACACAAGGTGAGAGGACCATAACATGAGGATGGACCCGAAGGACCACACACCCGCAAAGCGAGGATCACTCCTTAAACTTGGAAGATGCCCCGTTATGGATTTCTTTATCAAGATCCATGAAAATCCAATCCCTAGAGCATACTAGTGGTATGGTGTATTGAAAGATACACTAGGGAATGGCATGTCTACTTTTGCATGAATGTAGAGGAACCACATAATTGAACAGGAGTACAAAGTGGACAGGGCAATATGTCGATTGTAGCCCGGTGTACTCGCCTCAACCGCTGCGAGGGTGGTGGTGTGAGGCTACCTCCGGTGGATTGGTGCTGCGACCTGCTATAAGAACACATATACAAGTCTTAACATTGCAGCAAAACAATATATGCAGGCACACACACAAAACGAGCCTAATCGCATCCCCGGGAAGCAACCCTTTGCTGTCCCTTCACACAAGAATGCATATCTCGAGCTAGACAGCTCCAAAACATGCAAATGACATGGCTATGGATTCATAATGAAACCATGTACAAATAACTCCAAACATTGGAACTCAAAATATGGAGTTATCTAAGTCATAACAAGCAAATACTTGGCTGCTGTTTTCAGGTTTCAGCTTAACGATTAGCTCTCTTTGGAAAATCATTGCAAGAGGAATACTAATGGAAATTAAGTAAATCCTTTGGTATTAGAGACTAGGCATCACATACAGCATGTCAGGGAACAAAGCATGAATTTATATGAATTTTAAATACTCCTAATGCACATGGAGAAAACCTATTCTGTGCTGTTTCTGAAATCTGGTACAGCTACAAAGAAATAGGCATATCAGGAGTTGTGCAGCTCCGATTAATGCGTTTAACGGCTCAAATTGATCGCAGGAACAGGGCCTACAAAACATTTCACATACTCGTCCTCTGATTTTGCCATATTGGAACTCGAAAATAGTGATTTCTGAACCTGTAGATGCAGATTCGGAAATATAGACAGATTCTTGCCCTAACCCCAGATGCAATTGATACATCCCTGCCTTAGAAATCATGGGAAACATCATCTACAGCAGATGAGAGGGTCATGGGGAGTGGGGAGACTCACCCTTGCAACTTGAGCAAAGAAAATCAGGCAGGGGAGGTGAAGATGTTCTCCTCTTCTTCTCTTCTCTTCTCTTCCTTCTCTTCTCGATCTTCTTCTTGTTCCCCTTCCTCAAGAACAGGTCTAGGGCCGTCCTGGGAGGTAGGGAAGAACGTGGTACTGATGGGAAGGATCAGGGGAGAAGGGGAGATGAAGGGAGCATGGTGGGAGGAGGCGCCATGGGAGGAAGAAGCTCAAGGTGAGGAAGAGAAAGGATTGAGCTTTTGGAGGATGGTAGGCCACGGGAGGATAAGGAGCTAGGAGTAGAGCTTATCCAGCCCAGAAAAAACATTTTAATTAAGATTATTTTCGACCATGACAAATAACCTTGGCCATCTAAATGACATAAGCCATGTAGTAAGCATCCGGACTCCGATTCGACCAAATGAGTAGTCTATTTCGATCGTCTCGACGAGCCCGACATAGCTACGGAGGCGGATTTATGATTCGGTAAACAAAATTAAATATGGATGTAGAGAGTCCAAAAACATGTTTTATCGGAAATGGATCATTGGAAAACAGGGGTGTTACAGTCTCACCACCTTAACTGGAACTCGCCCCGAGTTCTTCTCTCGTTGTACTACTGAAGATGCTAGAAAAACATGGCATAGGACACAACGAGAATGAATTTTAGGAGTTAGAACGTACCGTCAGAGAACAATTCTGGGTACTTTTCACGCATTTGGGACTCAAGTTCCCAGGTCGCTTCTCGTTCTGTCTGATTTGTCCAAAGAACCTTCACATATTTGATCTTTCGGTGCCTCAAGGCACGCTCAGACTCACCAAGGATCTTCAAAGGACGGGACTCGATCGTAAGATCTTGCTCGATTGTGACAGGTTCGGAAAGAATGAGACGTTCAGAATCCTCAAGATACTTCCGAAGCATGGAAACATGGAAAACATTGTGTACTCCCCGCATCGTTTGTGGCAAATCTAAGCGGTAGGAGAGCTTTCCAACTCGAGCAACAACGGGAAATGGCCCGACATATCGAGGACTAAGCTTTCCCTTGATACCAAATCTTACAATTCCCTTGATAGGCGACACTTTAAGAAGCACCTGGTCACCTACTTGGAATTCCAAAGGTCGCCTTCTGACATCAGCGTAGCTCTTCTGTCTGCTCTGTGCAGTAAGCATGTTCTGACGAATTTCTGCGACGCGGTCAACAGTTTGTTGAACCCAGTCTGGTCCAAGAACTGACCGCTCGCCTACTGAATCCCAACAAAGGGGTGACCTACACTTTCGACCATAGAGGACCTCGAAAGGAGCAGCCTTTATACTTGCATGGTAGCTGTTGTTATAGGCAAACTCCACCAGAGGAAGATGATCTTCCCAGTTACCCTGCCATGATAGAGCACAGGTGCGGAGCAAGTCTTCAAGGGTTTGAATGGTACGCTCAGACTGACCATCAGTCTGGGGGTGAAAAGCTGTGCTGAACCGGATCTCGGTACCCAAAGCATTCTGCAAACTCTCCCAGAACTTGGAGGTGAACTTTGCATCCCGATCAGAGATGATCGTTTTCGGGACACCATGGAGACGAATAATCTCACGGTATAGATTGGAGCTAAATCACTAGCTGAGTTTGTGGTACGAATTGGAATGAAGTGGGCCGACTTACTGAGACGATCCACAACGACCCAAATGGCATCCTTTCCTCGTGGGCTGCGAGGTAGGCCAGTGACAAAGTCCATGGTGATATCTTCCCATGGCCACTTCGGGACCTCGAGAGGTTGCAGTTTTCCAGCAGGGCTTTTGTGTTCAGCTTTGACTCGTTGGCAAACGCCACATGAAGCCACATACTTAGCCACATCTACTTTCATCCGCTTCCACCAGAAGTTTTGCTTTAGATCATGATACATCTTGGTTTCACCAGGATGAACGGTGTAAGGAGTACGATGGGCTTCTTTGAGGATATCATCCTTCACTTGAGCCTTTTGCGGAATGCAAAGGCGACCTTGAAATCGCACAACTCCGGCACCATCTATGGTGAACGGACCTACCCTTCCTTCACGGACACGGGTGGCAACTTGCATCAGCAACCGATCTTGTTCTTGTGCTCGCCTAATGCGCTCCACAATATCAGACTCAAGGATCATTTGGGTTTCTGCCTGAGCAACGCCCGCGCAACAGAAGGAAATATTCATTCTCTCCAGCTCAGACTGGAGGGCCGCCACATTAGGAACAACTACCTGGCGACTCAAAGCATCGGCCACCACATTGGCTCGGCCGGGTTTGTAGTGGATGGTAAGATCATAATCGTTAATCAGTTCCAACCACCTTCTCTGCCTGAGATTTAACTCCTTCTGAGTAAAGATGTACTTGAGACTCTTGTGATCAGTATACATATCACACACCTCACCATAGAGATGATGTCTCCAGATTTTGAGAGCATGAATGATTGCAGCCAATTCCAAATCATGGGTTGGATAATTCCGCTCGTGAGGCTTCAGTTGTCGAGATGCATAGGCAATGACCTTGTCATCCTGCATCAGCACACAACCAAGTCCAAGTTGGGAAGCATCAGAATATACTGCAAAACGCTTACCTGGTTCAGGTAGCGACAAGATTGGAGCAGTCACCAATCGCTCCTTGAGATAGCAAAAACTCTTCTCACAATCATCATCCCAATGGAATTTAGAGTTGACTTGCGTTAGCTTGGTCATTGGCTTGGCAATAGAGGAGAAGTTCTTCACAAATCGACGGTAATATCCGGCAAAGCCTAGAAACCTTCTTACTTCCTTGACATTAGTTGGCCTCGCCCAATTAACAACGGTGGAGATTTTGCTTGGGTCAACAGATATGCCATGTTGGTTGATCACGTGGCCTAAAAAGCCAACTTCTGAAAGCCAGAATTCACACTTCTTCAACTTGGCATAAAATTTGTGTTGCCTCAAGGTTTCAAGCACTATTCTAAGATGTCGAGCATGTTCTTCCTCCGTCTTGGAATAGATGAGAATGTCGTCAATGAAGACGACCACGAAGTTGTCGAGATAAGGGTGAAACATGTGTTCATCGTCTCCATGAAACAGGCGGGGGCATTCGTCAGACCAAAAGACATAACCTTGAACTCATAATGCCCATACCTTGTGGAGAAAGCAGTCTTCTTGATATCTTGCTCACGAACTCGAATTTGATTATACCCTGATTGCAAGTCAATCTTAGAGAAAACTTTAGCACCCTTCAATTGATCAAACAAGTCCTCGATGCGGGAAGTGGATATTTGTTCTTAATAGTCAGTCGATTGAGGCCACGGTAATCAATACACATGCGCCAAGTGAGATCTTTCTTCAAGGTGAAGAGCACGGGTGCGCCCCATTCGGAGACACTCCTCTGAATTAATCCTTTAGCGAGAAGGTCATCTAATTGCTTCTTAAGCTCTTCCTGGAAGGGTCGAGCTAAGCGATATGGTGCTATCGAGATAGGCTGAGCTCCAGGAATCAGATCAATGCAGAACTCGGTGTCCCGCTCCGGAGGCATGCCCGGAAGCTCATTTGGGAAAACATCGGGATAGTCGCACACTGCTGGTATCTTCTGGAGGCACAGTGGGGTACTTGGTTTCCCTAGAAGGGTCCATAATATCCCACTCTTCGGAGAGGGCTGACCCGGAAAGAGACTGGACAATAATGGCAATGATCGTGGAGGTGCACTAGCTTGGTAGACACACTCTTTTCCTGAAGGAGAATCAAGGGTGATGACTCTCCAAAAACAAGAGATCACCGCCTTGTAAGCTTGTAGCCAGTCCATGCCAAGAATGACATCAAAAGGCTGAAACTGAAGGATGAAAAGATTTGCAGTGAAGTCTTCATCCTCGATGGAAATATCACAGCCAGGACACACGATGCAACACGAAAGCAGCCCACCCGGAGAACTAACTCTCACTGGTTGAGATATTTCTTGCCTAGACATGTTTGCCCGATTCGCGAAGTCTAGCGATACGAATGAGAAACTAGAGCCAGAGTCAAACAGTACTAGAGCTTCAACTGAATTGACTGGTAGTGTACCTGTCACCACATCTGGACGTCCAGCCGAGGATGATGAGGGCAGTGTATAGTAGCTCTGGCAAGCGGGTGTAGGTGGAGCGCCAATCTGTGGCACAGATGGAGAAGCATGGGGTGCTGGATAATTTGTTGGCACTGTGAAAGGTGGTGGCCAGTAATATCCTTGAGGAGGAGGCTCCCAAGCTGCATACGGATAAGGAGGAGCTTGAACATTCTTCATTGCTTGCACAGACCCATGCGAGGATATAGGCGCAGATGAAGACTCAGCCTGGGAAGACACGGTCTGCCACTTGATAACACTTTCGGGGTTCTGCCTACAAACCCGCTCCATGTGGCCACTTTTATGACAACCATTGCAAACTCCCGACCAATTGCACTCATTGGCTCGATGGCCTTCGCCACACTTGAAGCACCTCATCCCTTGCCCTGGCATTGGGCGATAAAGAAGACGTGGACCATTGGAGGATGAAGTCTTCTGTGACTTTTTCTTGAAGGAATGGGAGGTAGGTTGCATATTTTTAGATTTCTTCTCTAAACGGCGGTTAAACTTGCTACCTTCACCATGGTCTCGCTTCTGGTTGCCACCCGCAGTAGAGAAATTACTGGGGCCACCCTGTGGAGAAGGTATCACTTGAGGTGAGCCATTCTGTAGCTCAAACTCTATCTTCTTAGCTTTCTCAACCAAGGAAGCAAAACTAGAGGGTCCAGCGGCACTGAGCACAACACGATATTGTTGCTCTAGCCCATCCTTGAACCTCCTTGCCTTCTCTTTATCGTCATTTACCACTGTTGGCACAAAACGGATGATGTCATTGAATTCTGTTTCATAGTCCTGAATGCTTCTATTTCCTTGCTTTAACTTGCTGAGTGCATTCTCCATTCTCTCGACATAGGAGGCTGGATAGTACTTCTCAATGAACTGAGTTCGAAAGAACTCCCAAGTGGGTGTAGCATGTTCAGGTGGTAGAGAGGAACGAACATTCTCCCACCAGATATCTGCATTGCCCTTCAGCTGGATGGCAGCATACATCACTTTCTGGGCTGGCTGCACTTGCATGATCTCCAGACGTCGTTCCATGGTGCGCAACCAATCTGCTGCCACAACAGGAGAGCCAGACCCATTGAAAGTGTCAGCGTGTACCATAGACCAAGTGAGAAGAGGATTGATTTGCCTAGGTCCAAATGGCTCATTCATCATGCCCTGGACATTGGCAGGCGCAGTAGCTGCGGCTTGGGCTTGCTGACGAAGTGTCTGGAGTTCTTGCATTAGCTCACGCCACTCAGCTTGAGGCGGTGGAACGTCATTGTTGCCAACATCAGGAGCTGCCACCGATTGCTCAACACTCTCCTCAGCTACACGATGGGCACGATTGCGTCCTTGACCTCGGGGATTAGCATTAGCAGCAGCTTCAGCTGCCCGGGCAGTAGGAACCCGGTTTCTGCCGCCTCTACCCCTTGCCATCTAAGGAACACAAGAAGATGACCCAGTCAAGCAAAGGAATAGAATAGAATATTGTTGAGTAAGAAAGATAGGAACTCATACTTGAAACTGAATTATGATTGGAAAATAAACGCATGAAACCCGAAAATGAGAGCTACTCGAACACAAGATTGCTTAATATGCCTTAGTAAAGCACCACAAGCAATCATTGCACACAAGACAAGGCTTGCAAACTTATAACTGAAAGAAAACGTTCCTATTGTGCACCAGTGTGTCAAGTTTTATGTTATTTAACCATCTAATCAAGTTTTATTTCAAAACCTAGTCACATACTAGTAGGAGAATTGGTATATTT
Source organism: Poa pratensis (assembly GCA_947311845.1). Classification (NCBI taxonomy): domain Eukaryota; kingdom Viridiplantae; phylum Streptophyta; class Magnoliopsida; order Poales; family Poaceae; genus Poa; species Poa pratensis. Next base: position 902,316 of record CAMZMU010000119.1, on the reverse strand, counting down.
CACCCAACCTCAAAAGAATTGACGTCCTCGTCAATTTGATTTCTGTACACTAACAAACAATCAATATAATCTAGCAAACAAGCATGAAAAAGGTCCTAGGATCTTTCTTTGGTATACATGCTTACGCACGTATAGCAAAGTTATAGCTTAACTGATACCAACTATAACACCCCTCCTTGTAAGAAGGAATGTTACCACACAACACAACCCACTTTAAAACTGCCCAATGGAAAATCCGGCAAGACCTCCCTTGTACCGACGGACATCCACGACAGGCAATAGACATATCAGAGTATATAATAAAAGAAACATCAGCGGAAACAAATACCAAAACTCATAGTTAACACACAGAGCTATACAATGGAGCCACAGTACCAAAACACTACACAGGAACATGAAAAACCACAAGTTCCCGGCACACACCCATAAGTTGGGAACTAACACACTCCAACCACCTCGGGAAGCAAACTTGGTGGACACAGAAACAAACCATAGCATGTTTATACACATCAAGTAGAACCTAGCTATCAGAAATCATGAACTGAGGTATGAAAGTTATCATGATCAAGCTAGGTGAATGAAAGGGTGGTGAAATTTTGTGAGTGAACACCCATGGGAGCTACGCCCTTCCATCTACTTGCAAAGCTTCACGGTGAGGTACCTGAAACACAAAGCCCACGAGGGGTGAGTCCAAAGACTCAGCAAGTTCACAACATGGCACAGAATATACTTGAAATTAAGTACAAGACCATGTCGCATGAATATGTAATATGAATAGTGAACCATGCTTTATCTGCCATGAGAATGCATGAAGAAATCATGCAACCGAAGGAAAATCATGCACTTCTCTTCAAGCTACTGCCGGCAAAGCTAGGGGGGACGACGTCTCATCCGAACCCTTCAACCCACACAAGGTGAGAGGACCATAACATGAGGATGGACCCGAAGGACCACACACCCGCAAAGCGAGGATCACTCCTTAAACTTGGAAGATGCCCCGTTATGGATTTCTTTATCAAGATCCATGAAAATCCAATCCCTAGAGCATACTAGTGGTATGGTGTATTGAAAGATACACTAGGGAATGGCATGTCTACTTTTGCATGAATGTAGAGGAACCACATAATTGAACAGGGTACAAAGTGGACAGGGCAATATGTCGATTGTAGCCCGGTGTACTCGCCTCAACCGCTGCGAGGGTGGTGGTGTGAGGCTACCTCCGGTGGATTGGTGCTGCGACCTGCTATAAGAACACATATACAAGTCTTAACATTGCAGCAAAACAATATATGCAGGCACACACACAAAACGAGCCTAATCGCATCCCCGGGAAGCAACCCTTTGCTGTCCCTTCACACAAGAATGCATATCTCGAGCTAGACAGCTCCAAAACATGCAAATGACATGGCTATGGATTCATAATGAAACCATGTACAAATAACTCCAAACATTGGAACTCAAAATATGGAGTTATCTAAGTCATAACAAGCAAATACTTGGCTGCTGTTTTCAGGTTTCAGCTTAACGATTAGCTCTCTTTGGAAAATCATTGCAAGAGGAATACTAATGGAAATTAAGTAAATCCTTTGGTATTAGAGACTAGGCATCACATACAGCATGTCAGGGAACAAAGCATGAATTTATATGAATTTTAAATACTCCTAATGCACATGGAGAAAACCTATTCTGTGCTGTTTCTGAAATCTGGTACAGCTACAAAGAAATAGGCATATCAGGAGTTGTGCAGCTCCGATTAATGCGTTTAACGGCTCAAATTGATCGCAGGAACAGGGCCTACAAAACATTTCACATACTCGTCCTCTGATTTTGCCATATTGGAACTCGAAAATAGTGATTTCTGAACCTGTAGATGCAGATTCGGAAATATAGACAGATTCTTGCCCTAACCCCAGATGCAATTGATACATCCCTGCCTTAGAAATCATGGGAAACATCATCTACAGCAGATGAGAGGGTCATGGGGAGTGGGGAGACTCACCCTTGCAACTTGAGCAAAGAAAATCAGGCAGGGGAGGTGAAGATGTTCTCCTCTTCTTCTCTTCTCTTCTCTTCCTTCTCTTCTCGATCTTCTTCTTGTTCCCCTTCCTCAAGAACAGGTCTAGGGCCGTCCTGGGAGGTAGGGAAGAACGTGGTACTGATGGGAAGGATCAGGGGAGAAGGGGAGATGAAGGGAGCATGGTGGGAGGAGGCGCCATGGGAGGAAGAAGCTCAAGGTGAGGAAGAGAAAGGATTGAGCTTTTGGAGGATGGTAGGCCACGGGAGGATAAGGAGCTAGGAGTAGAGCTTATCCAGCCCAGAAAAAACATTTTAATTAAGATTATTTTCGACCATGACAAATAACCTTGGCCATCTAAATGACATAAGCCATGTAGTAAGCATCCGGACTCCGATTCGACCAAATGAGTAGTCTATTTCGATCGTCTCGACGAGCCCGACATAGCTACGGAGGCGGATTTATGATTCGGTAAACAAAATTAAATATGGATGTAGAGAGTCCAAAAACATGTTTTATCGGAAATGGATCATTGGAAAACAGGGGTGTTACATATACTGTCCGAGACTTGTGATTGTGAGTGAAGCTGTCTCAGTAAATAGTCTGTTTTGTTCACATGATTTTTGAAACGTGGCACTATAAAAAACGTAAGATTGAGATGGACATGCTAAATTCTACGGAACTGAAAATGCAAGACTATGTAATAGAAACTGTTTGATTGCACCATAGAAAAACATAGAAATTTGTGTGAAAAAATAGGTGCATGACATGGTTATCATGAAAAAATGGAAATTTTTCTATGGTTTAGACTAAGAGATTTTTTCTATGAATTTGAATGCAATGTATTCCATAAAAAATCCCATTGTTTACAATCTTACAAACCAAAAAAGCTCTATAGTAAAAATTAAAAATTCATTTGAAGCCAACAAGCCCAAATTATTGTGTACTCGACGAAGTCGTCTTAGCCTCTTAGGCAGCAGGGGTCGATCAAGAGTTGGAGTATATCCACCTCATAGCAGATTGTTCTCGAGAAGGGACATGCCGATAAGGATGTGCGTCTTCATCTATTCCCACTGATCATACAAGGGGCACTAGTAGGATGTGAAAGTCCATGTCGGCCGAGGCAACTCCCCGCTACAACATTTGTCATGGCATGCCAGCCATATAAAAAAATTCACCCTGGATGACGGCCACGTCTTCCACTTAAATTTCCATGAATCTAATACAATAATTCCCTCCTAAAAAAGGAGCTGTTAGCAAGTTCAACAGTAGAGCCAACATCCGGATATAAGATATTGTCACATCATTTATAGCTAACTATATAGCTAACAAGTACAATAGTTAGATATTAAAATGTGTTACTTTATTAAGACATGGTCCACCCCTCACTCTCTTGCATAGGAGTACGTGCTAGAGTTGACTCTAATATGAGAGCCCACTACCTTTCTCTCTCCTTTCCTCTCTCTTACATGTCATCAAAGAAATATTATTTTATCACTTATAGCCCACTTACATAAGCTTATTGAACTTGCTCTTAGTGATCGAACGCGCTCGACCAACGATGTGCTTCCTAGCACACATCGGGATTAGTGTTAAGAGATTCCCTATTTCCCGCAAGGCCTTTCAGCCAAGCAGCCTATCATTCAAAAAAGAGGGCAGAGGTTCCGTCGCCACTCACAATCTTGGTAGATGCGTCAAAGACATGTCACTCGACCTTGCAGAGTTACTTATGAAGACTGCGCCAAAGTTGCAAAATCGTACGAGCATCCTTTAAAACCAACAGATTTGAAGATTCATAGCCTTTGTAACGCTTTTTCTTAGGCTAAACTAGCATAACAAAACATTTTATGTTTTCGGACATAAGAGCATGGCTAATAGTATAGCCCACTGCTGGCTATAAGACATTGCCATGTCACTTATAGCTAACTTATAGCCATCATGTATAATAGTTGGCTAGTATGTAATACTTTATCAAAACATGGCCCACCTTACACTCTCACATATTGCCTAGGAGCACGTGCTGCAACTGGCTCTTGCATGAGAGCCCGCTTCTCTTCTCTCTCTCTTCTCTCTCCTCCATGTAAGCACAAATATATTATTTAAATCCTTGTAGCCTGCTCACTGTACCTTATTATACTTGCTCTAAGAACTATGATGGGTGTGGCTAATTATGAGTTGAATGAGAACTAAGTTAGTTCTGACACGTCGTTAAATCTCAGCTGCAATCCATGCTGCAACTCTCTAGCAGGAATCACTTATTTTCTCAGATGTCATTCCACTTTGTATACTAAAATATGGGTTTAAGTTGGGCATGGCATAGGACTTCATCAGCAAGTATTATACCATAGGGGAATAAGGTTTAAGAAAATCAAGGCTTAGCATCGATTGGGGGCCCACCGGTCAGAGTCGCGTTTTTGTTTCCTACGCTGCATTTTACCCCACCGTCTTCCTCCCGCTAATTCAGAAATCCCCAAATCCCAAATCGATCGGCTGCTGGACGAACGCCGGCTAGCGGTTGTACGGGGAGAATATGCGGGCGTGGTGGCGGCGGACGGGAGGTGGGAGGTGCTACCACTGGCCTCTCGATGGGACGAGCGCTGCGACCCACGCGCGGTTCTCTTCGACGGCGGCTGTCGGACGGGAGGACCGAAGCGGCGGCCGGACGGCGAGGTGCTGGGTGGAGATGAGGCGCGGCGGCCAGACTCAGAGCAGCTGCTGGCGTCGATTTGTTGGTAAGCTAGCTTGCTTTGGGCCTGCAGTGTTCAGTTTTTACCAAAGTGACTCGTAACTCAAGCCAATCTAACATGGGATTCCCCTTCAAATTTGTTAATTTGTCACTCAGTATCGACGGGCCTCAAGACCTGCACCTCGCGGTTCTCTAATCTGGTAAAAACATTGAGATTGGTGGCAATGCCTTACACCAGTCCGAACAGCCCACCACGTTCATGCCTTGCCACTGCTAGCTAGCTATGGAGTCGTCGCTGTCTCTCGATATAAGAAAATTTTGCACGCAGAATTTATTAACGAGTCCCTGATCCACTGTCATCATCATCGAGTAATAATAGTATTGGGATGCACATGCCGAGACTTGGGACCTGACAAAGTCTTGATTTAAAATATGCATGTCAACTTACTCTGTATTCGTTCTAGCAGACAGCTAGCCATGATCACCTCATTTTAATCAGTTGTTGATGCTCTAGATGTGCACCTCACGATTTATCAGTTTGGTCAAACATTGAGGATTGGCGTGGTATTGGTGGCTAGCTGTTGAGGCATTGCTGTCTCTCGGTATAATGAAAGATTGATGCAGAGTTAAGTAACGAGTGCCTGCCAGCCAAACCTGTTTTTAATTACCCAGTATTACTGTTATAGGTCGGCACCCAGCAGGATTAGCAGTATCACATCCACCCACCCACGCAAAGAGACGTACCATCATTTTGCTAGGGAGCTTGAGAGGAGAGGAGGTCAATCATGGAGGCGACCGCGCTGAGCATTGGCAAGTCCGTGCTGAGCGGGGCGTTGGGCTATGCCAAATCTGCCGTGGCCGATGAGGTGGCTCTGCAGCTCGGAGTTCAGCGCGACAAGGCCTTTGTCACGGACGAGCTAGAAATGATGCAGTATTTCCTTATGGAAGCGCACGAGGGGCGGGATGGGAGCAAGGTGATCAAGATCTGGGTGAAGCAAGTCCGCGACGTCGCCTATGACGTCGAGGATTGCCTCCAGGATTTCGCTGTTCGTCTACAGAAGCAGTCTTGGTGGCGCATCCCTCGTACGCTGCTCGACCGACACCATGTCGCCCAGCAGATGAAGGAGCTGAGGACTAAGGTGGAGGAAGTGAGCCAGAGGAACTTGCGTTACGGCCTCATCAAGGGCTCTAGCTCCACCGAGCCTGCTACTGGTCCTGCTGCTGCCATGTTTGGTGTTGATGAAGCAAGGCATGCCGCCAAGCAACATCAATCAAGACTGGATCTTGCACAACTGATCAACAAGGAGGGTGATGACCTCGGAGTGATTGGTGTCTGGGGAACAAGTGGCAGCGTTGGGCATACCTCCATTATCTCGGAGGCCTACGAGAATCCAAATACCAAAGCGAGTTTTCCATGCCGAGCATGGGTGAGGGTGATGCGCCCTCTCAACCCAACAGAATTTATCCATAGTATGGTGAAACAGTTCCGCACAGAAGTAGGGGTTGGTGTTTTTCTAGAGAAGGGGAGGACGGATCAAGAGTTGGCTCTTGAGTACAATGGCTATGTCAACAAGAAGTATCTAATTGTGCTTACCGACCTATCCACCATCGAAGAATGGCACCAGATGAAAGCCTGCTTCCCAGAGAACAAACGAGGGAGCCATATCATTGTATCCACTGAGCAAGTTGAAGTCGCAAGCCTATCCCCTGGCCAAGATAGTATGGTGTCAGAGCTCAAGCAATTGTCCGCTGATCAGACCATATATGCTTTCTACAACCAGGTACTAATTCAATTTCAGACTCACCTTACTCGTACAATAATATAAATTTCAGACAACCTTTTTTTTATCATTTATCTAAAAATATCACCTTGACCGTTACTTATTTTTGTGTGCGATAACACAAGTACGACAATCGACTATTCTTCATAGAATGTGTATAGGAATTTACGAGGGGTTTACCCCGAGCGAGTAGTGAGCAAGGGGAATCTCAGATTGTTCAAAAAAAAAGGTAAGATCAGACATTCAGACCTGCTAGGATCAATTGTTGGCCAGCTCTTTACCGATGGATGCGATTCTACCCGATGATTTTGGCCGTAACGCACCCACGTAAAAGCCAGCACTAAGAAAGGGTATTTTCGTCCTTTGATGCTAATTAGGAGTAATTTGGTATTTAGACCCACGAAATACATACACTGTTTTTCTGAAGATAAAATAAACCCGGCTAGGCTCCGACGTTCGTTTTTTCTGAAGAGAGCGCAGTGTGCCGCCTTTGGACGAGCTCCATGGCTGCCTCGGGGATGCGCTCCGCAATGGCGCTCTGCAGCATCACGACGCTAGCTGCGACCCCTTCGTCTCCCACCCCGCCAGCCGGCTCCACCCCACCGCTTCAGGCTCCATCCTGATGATAGAGTAACATGTATTAATAACAGTTTATCTCAATATGCAATCCATTGTTTAAACCATACAGTTTTTCATGTCATTTCACTATTATCTTTATGGTGGCGAGGGATATTTTTATCCGACATGGATATTTTTCATGACACCATCATATGGACCCTCTCGAGCTCTGGGTTTACTCGGCCAAGTCCACCTACAAAGCATAGTTCATCGGAGCTTCTTTGTGCTCGTTCATGGCCGTCGTCTGGGAACGGGCGCCCCCGAAATGTTCCTTCTTCGCTAGGCTTGCTGTTCAGAACCGCCTTTGGACGTCCGATCAACTGGCTATCAGGGGTTGGCCACACCAGCCCGTCTGCCAACTCTGTAGATGTCAACCTAAAACAGGGTGGCACATTTTGTTCGAATGCCGCTACTCCAAAAGGATAGGATCTGGACGGAGGCATCCCATTGGCTCAATTGCCCTTCACTTATGCAAAAACTTGGATCCACCAAGCCCACTATATTTGACTACTTGAAGGAGGTAGCCGCCACGCCATCAACCTGTCGCAAGTTGTCTGAAGACGGTGACCATCCTAATCACATGGGAGATTTGGAAGGAGAGGAACGAGAGGGTCTTCAACAAAATACTTTGTCCACACCTGCCAAGTTTGGTCGGACCCGAGTTCCGGGTGAAGGGGCGTACATATACAACCACCAGCCTCGCAAGCTTCACGGTTAAGAAGAGGTTGTTCCATGCCACCATCAAACTTGACTACATGGAGCTAGTGGCTATCACCATCTCAAGATCCTACCTCAGTGTCGTCTGTACGACCAGTTGAACGCAGCTATTGGAGAACAAGGACATCAGTCTTCTCTTAGCGTTGACACGTAAGATATTTGTCTAGTTTGACACGTAAGATATTTGTCTAGTTGGAGGAGAGAGAATGAAGAAAGGGGAGGTTGCCTTCCCTTTGGCTAAGAGATGATCTCTTATGAAATAAGAGAAGGTTAATTTCACCAGTACCATTTGTCTTCCCTTAGAAATACAATTTTCTACTAAAATATAACTAATTCTCATTAATTTGTTAGGAATATCAATAAGAGATAATTCATTGTATAAATTATAATTTTGCTTTCTCTAAATCATATGGATAGCTAAGAGAAGGCGCGCCTTCTCGCCTTCTCTACCATTGTACATGCCCTTACCATTCTTTCACAAATTCCTGTGCCATCAGAAGACCAGGATAACCGCCGCCCATACGGTTAGCAAGTCACGCAACCGCCGCCATCGGGATGTTGTAGCAAGTAAGGACTCATCCACGCGTGATTAGATCAACTTCACACCGTCCGCGCAATAAACCCCAAGGAACGAGGGGCAGCCGCGATCTCCTCATCGAGGGTACGATAGTCTGCGCTGTCTCTTCTCGTGAGGAAAAAAGCCCATAGATGTCGCCACGACCGGACCCAGCTGCGCCATTACAAGGCGACATGGGGACGTGTGCGAGGAGCAGAGGTTTCATCGGTGGCGGCTAGGGTTTCTCTAGGGCTACATGTGGGGCGACACGGGAGACAGGTAAGTTCGTCGGAACAAAAAAACATGGGTATTTCATCCAAGATAAAAGTCTTTGTTGCATGTATTTGATAAACGTGTTCCTTACAAGGTTCTATTGCATACCTTTTGTTAATGAATCTTGTTTGTATGTGTCGAGGCAATGCCGAGATCCAAAGTGTCTAATAACTTCATGTTTTCGTGTAGTACGAGTCAAATTTTAGTGTGGTTTATGGAAAATTTGTGTTGGTCTACTTTTCTACATTTCAAATGTTCTGACGGTTTTTCACAATTTTCTACACGTTCCGCACGGGACCATCTTGATTTACTTGGTTCGTTGTGTTATTAAAGCTTGATTTACTTGCTTCGTTGTGTTATTAATATTGCTCTATAGCAATTAGACTTATGCACTGAGTTGATTCCTCATTATTTATATTCGAGTGATCCCAGACTGAAAACGTGTCTAACTATTGTTTGCTTGTGTTCAGAGTTCTCGTGATGCAACAAATTCATTGAAACCAGCATCTAGCTCAAAGTTACCCTATAGTGGTAACAATGAGATAGTAGAAGACAAATCTAATACTGATGAGGATGGAAAGATGATGGTGCAAGAAAGACTCACACGTGCAATCACGATGTCATGTGTTCTGGAGGAATCTCAGCTTATTGGCCGTGGGAAAGAAAAATCTGATATTATTGAACTAATCCGAGAACAAGCTAGCACTCAGCAATTTGAGGTGATCGCACTGTGGGGAATGGGTGGCCTTGGAAAAACCACTCTAATCAAAGATGTTCAACAGAGAAAAGAGGTCAGCGACATGTTTGAGAAACATGCTTTTGTCACGGTCTTACGACCATTCAAGCTTAAGGAGCTCCTTAGGACCTTGGCAGTGCAACTAGATACAAGGAAGGGTGGCACGGACTTTGCAGGCGACACCCAAGAAAAAATTAATTCGATGGAAGTTGCACAGTTGACTAAAGTGTTGGTGAGGCGTTCAGAAGGAAATAGTTGCTTGATTGTTCTCGATGATCTATCATCTACTGCAGAATGGGATTTAGCATTGCCAAGTTTACTTGCAATGAAAAATTCAAGCTTAGTCGTTGTGATCACCACAAGGAGAGAGGATATTGCTAAACATTGTTGCAGAAAACCAGGGTTCATACGTCTGCTCAACCGTCTAGAAGAAAAGGATGCATATGACCTCTTCACAAAAAAGGTATTGAACTAGTATTACTCACTTATTCACTTAGCAGTTTGCAAAAACAATGTTCACATTATCTCAATTTAGGTTTAATCTTGAAGGGTTATTTCAGATTAGTATATTGTAAGATCAACACTACCATCCCTGTTTTGGAGAGATACTTCAGAATACGTTACGGAAACATAAGATTAGGCCACAATGACCCATGTTATAGGTTCATCATTAGGAATGACTAGTTGAATGCCCGTGCGTTGCTACGGGTCTAATAATTTTTTGTTGGTACATGAACAAATAATGTGTATATAATTCTCATAGCGTGTTGGTACATTAACAAATAATGTGCGTTGCTACGGGTCCCAAATAATATTGCAAAAACAATAAGATTTAAATTTGGTAGATTTAACTTTTCCAAAGTTAATTCGATTAAAACTTATAAATTTAATCCTATGCATAGAAACAACAATTATCTTGTTGACTAAGATTCCACTTCGCTAACATCATGGATATGTCTTCGAGTAGAAACTCTCGTATACATCGCCCCACAATGTTTAAGCTGACATAACGTTGTTTTCAAGTAGAAACTCCCTAAAAGTCGGCCCGTTAGGCTTAGCCTTAGAAACTCCCTAAGATTTAACTTTGGTAGATTTAACTTTTCCAAAGTTAATTCGATTAAAACTTATAAATTTAATCCTATACATAGAAACAACAATTATCTTGTTGACTAAGATTCCACTTCGCTTACATCATGGATATGTCTTCAAGTAGAAACTCTCATATACATCGCCCTGCAATGTTTAAGCTGACATAACGCTGTTTTCAAGTAGAAACTCCCTAAAAATCGGCCCGTTAGGCTTAGCCTTAGTCAGGTGACTCACTCGGTCTGTTGTTCTTCACATGCCAACTGAATAGAGTCAGCTCCTCATGAGTCATGATTGTGTCCACACTTGTCTCGCCGCGTCTCTCTCATTTCTATTTTCTTGTTTTCATTTTCTCCACCACAAATTTGTGCAAAAAAATGAATTCTACAGCCATGTTGATTAAGTGACTAAAACCTATATAAAGTTAATCAATTTTTCATAAAAAATATTTCCAACTATAACCGAGTGGCATGAACATATTTCTTCCTTAAGCATCGGTCATGTAAAATTCTAAAGGCTAGATCGTATCCACTGAAAGTGCATGCACTGGGAGGTAAAATAAGATCCATCTAGAGCAGGTGCGTTCCTACTTGCTACAGCATCACGATAAATCAAATTAACACCCTTTTATATGTTTAAGCCCGTACAACAATCGAATCCAAAATGGCATGGAGTTACACTATCAAATCTTACCAAACTGATTCAATACAATATTTTGATACAATACATTCTGTTCATAGGACACCTAGTCATGTAGAAGGGTCAACCCTTCCGTGCCACTTTTTCCCAAAATTATCCTATGGGTCTATCTTTAGTTGTCTCTGTTGTTGTGCAGCTAAAAGATATCCTAATATAAATGGAAGATATGTCCTGATATAATTATTTTTCGTTGGAAATAACACTAAGCTTCAACAGTCAATTTAGCATCTGACAAGATTAAGCAAGCCAGTCATTGCAGAATACCATTGCAATGCAACTAACAGAACAATGTTGTGTTAACTGAAAATAGAAGTCAAAAATTGACTCACACGGATCATGTATATATCATATATTTATTGATATATACTTGAAAACTGGGTGCTAACGAATGTTCACAAGAGAAGATTGTATACTTAACAACTGAGGCAGTCTCGTAGCAAATGTGCAAGTCAAGGAAGGTAGAACTGATTGTTATTAGTGGTACACTTAGGGGAACACCTTAGTAGCGAATCAAATTCGCTCACATATTTCAGTTCCACGTCATTCTGTCAAGAAGAGGCCACACATCTCTACAACCAACCTAGACCTACAATACTGGAACCCAAAGTACTTATGAATTGAGTGCAGCAAAGAAAAAATTGATCACCGCCTGAATAATTATTTCATGAACCAAAATATTAGGATCGGCGCTAGCCACTTGTTTGGTCTGTCATACCATATGCATCTACTTAGCCACCCCGGTGGAGAATGGCATGAATCAAATAGCACAATGCTCAATTTTGAACAATGAAAACTAAAAATTGCACCTGATGGCACTCAAACGTATTACCTGCGCCTATGTACGAAGAATCCGCGCCGCTGTCGGCTCCCTCGGCGGCCAGAAACACCCGCTGTCGCTCAGCAGAGGTGTCATGAGGGAATCCACTTGTCAACAACGTTATGCGGTAGGAGCAGCAGCCGGCACTCATGGGCGGCGTAAGGTGGCTCCCCGAGCTGGCGTGTGTGCCGGAGCGTCAGGTTGCTTCTCCATCTTGACAGGCAGCACCGGGAGTGGCAGGGACGCCAGCTTGCACAGGCCGTTGAAATCCAAGTCGGACAGCTGCCGGACCAGCGCCATGGCTTGCAGTTATCTTTGAGAAATCAACCATGCTTGCAGCCTTGCCTTATTGCACCCCAATTCCAACCTAAATAAATAAGAAAGCACAGAACGGTGAATTTTTGCGATACAAAACCAGCTATTCTGTATACGGGAAGCAAAGCATTGTAAGGTTGCAATACCTTATATAAACTGGGCTACCCATTTGATAATTATATATTGTACAAAGGCTCGCTCCTCTAGGCTAGCAGTAGAGAGCGTCTGCAAGTTGGGCACTTCATTTTGATGTCCATCCAGCGTTGTAACCATCCCGAGTGGATATATGCTCGCAAGGAGTCACCTACAATAGGAGAAACAGTGAGCGCTTTAAGGATACATTCACATCACACAGCAAGCAATTTCACAATTACCATGTGTTCACTTGTTCTTTTGGGTAAGATCAATTGTAGTCATGCAAATAACACAATCGATGGGCTGGTTTGGGTTATCCTTGACTTTCCTGTGCTAGCAGTATTTCTCAGCGAGGATCTAGAGATCGCAGCCAAAATAGATAAGTAGTGTTAATTACCATACCCAACAGCTCTCCGATAACTGAATCAACTCAAGCTCATATACATCTAACAGTGTTAACTAAAATACCTTCAAAGAAAACGATTAAGGTAAATGAATGGCAACTAAAGTACACTCCGAATAGAACAGAACAGAGTGTGAGTGCTAAGGTACTATTATCACCGTAGTAATTACCTGGTGGGAAATGAAGCAACAAGAACCAAGATAGCGCTGTAGAAATTTATGCTTTCAGTTTCAGTAAGGTCATTTAAAAAAAATGTCATCCAAATGCCAAAATGAAATGTGGCTGTAGCACAGCTGCTCCTACAGATTGATCAACAAACATCACGCAGAAAGGGAACTAATTCAGCTCAAAATATTGTAGTGGATCAAGCACATCGCATCGGGATTGATTAAATCATTTCTTCAGAAAAGTACCCATCAAAGTAGTCATAACAAATTCCTACCAATGTCCTGTTATATCATCAAGAGATTAAATATACTATTCAACTGGATCTACAACCCTAAACCAAGATAAAAGGACAACAAATGGTTAAGGTTGGGCGTACCAAACTGTGTTTTCTTCTCGCATCAATAGAAGTAAGTGACCAGAAAAAGAGTCCCAACCTTAATGGGTTCACTAAACCTTGTATTGCACGTTTCGAATTTGCAAAGTAGTGTCTGATGAACTGGATCTATTTATTATCAGTCTGAACTGGATCCTTTTCTTTTTCAATTCTTCTTTCTATTGCCAGATAATGCATATAATTCTCATATTTTGTGTCTGATGATCTGAACTTTTTTCTTAAGAAAAATTGCATATCCAATCCAGCACACGCACCTGAAATCCCAATTCCAATTTCTCAAGATCATACCTTTTGCATGCGGCAGTGACACCATGCCCAGCCGGTGAATTGGTTCTGTGGGAGCGGGACGCGTGGAGGGAGTTGTCCATCGCGGTGGTGATGCGGAGGTCGTTCCCAGCGAGGATAAGGTATGATTTCCTCGGTGTCCTCCTAGATATACATGCAGAGGAGGGGATTGATCGTGAGATCTGGGCGTTGTTTGGCGGTGGCGTCAGGTAGGGGTGTCAGCAGAGGCGGTGGAGACTGTGGTGGCATCGACGACGGGAGGGCTCCGGCTAGCAGCCACGTGCAGAGGCGGCGGAGGTCGTGGTGGCAACGACGATGGGAGGGCTCCGGCGAGCAGGCACGTGCAGAGGAGTTGAAGCCGGTGGCCGTTGAAGGTTTACATGCAGCGGTAAGGCGACGAACAGCAGGGCCGCGGCTTGGGATGCGGATGCACTGGACGGCGATCCCTTTCTTCTACCGGAGGAGGCCGGCGGCGCCCAACGAACAACGAACCCTAGGCGTGGGCGCGTTGCTTATGTCTCGTAGGGCTCCGTTCAGAGCAACAACGTGCTACGAGCACGAGAGCCAACGTGCTTTGTTGGGCTTGGCCCATTTGTGTCACGATCGGCAGAAAAGGATGGCAGAAAACAGACGGACGTACCAACATACCAACCGACTATCACGACCGCAGACTCCCATTTAATAGTAAAGATATATTTTTGCGTGCTTCAATAGTTAACCAGAACTGATTACATCATCCAGTGCCGTGTTAGATACAAGCTGACAATATTCCATGACTTCACCACCTCTATTATTAAATAATACAGGAACTAGAGCATATAAGAATCATGTAACTTAAATGGGTTTAATTTCTCTGATTAGTTTTTAAATTGCTGAAAACTAAGGTGTTCTTTTCCAAACAGAACAACATAGTGCTAAATGAGTATTTTTTTTCCATTTATAGATTTAACAAATTACATATTCAGTTCTTCAAAAATGACAAACAAAACCTTACATGAATAAAATGGATAGAAACATGTCCATATAAATTTTGGTACAACAATTTGTTTGAGAGATGTGGACTGTAAGTTAGTACTTAACTTGTATTGTGGTGCATTTTACATATAGTGTCTGATTACACATTTTGTGCATGGACAATTAATACACACAAACTATGTCCTGGCCTGAAGTTTAATTCCTTATCACCATGAAAGAGTAGCGAAATAAAAAGACTTTGTTACATTGGAATGTGCAAATGCAGGCCGAGCTCCATGGAGCACTTATTTTTTCTTCAAAAATCATATTTTTAGTTTTCAAAAATGTGAAAAAAAATCATGGATGTAGATAATTATACATTCTACCAACGGGCAAAATATCAACTCCAACTAACTCATATTTTGGGCTACACGGAAATAACAAAATCTGATAGATTTTAGAGAGTTCAAAATTTGCACTGTTCACTACTTTCAAATGTCAGATTTTGTCATTTTTGCACAGCCCAAAATAGAACATATTTCCAATTGAAATTTTACACGTTGGTATAATATGGCATAGCATACATCCGTGACTTTGTTTCAGAATTTTTGAAACTCAAAAAATATGATTTTCAATTTTTTGAAATAAAGAGCTACCTGGAGCTTGGGTTCCATCTATCTGCACTCTTTGTTACACATAGCATATTGTGCAGTTGCCACCCTAACCGGAATGGGCTAGTTATTAATAGATAAAGGAACATTGGTTTACACCTGCATGTATTTAGAGTAGTAAAATGACGTACTAAATATATTTGTGCACAATTGCAGGTATTTAGGAACAAGACCATAGATTTGGCCAGGGACTATCCTGAGTTGGTTGAAGCCGCAAAACTGATCCTGAAAAGGTGCAATGGGCTTCCTCTTGCGATAGTCACCATAGGTGGCTTCTTGGCAGACCAACCAGCAAAAACTGCTGTGGAATGGAGGAAACTGAATGAGCATATCAGTGTTGAGCTGGAGATGAATCCAATGTTTGAGTCGATAAAAACAGTTCTGATGAAAAGTTATGATGGCCTACCATATTATCTCAAGTCTTGCTTCCTATACTTTTCCATTTTCCCCGAAGACCGCAATATTAGGCGGAAACGTCTAGTGTATCGATGGATAGCAGAAGGTTATTCTGTGGACAGTTCTGAAGCGGACAGATACTTCATGGAACTTGTGGAGAGAAGCATGATAATACCAACTCGGAATTCAATTTGCGCCATAAATGGTATTGACTCATGCCAGCTACACGATCTGATC
This sequence comes from Poa pratensis, assembly GCA_947311845.1. Lineage (NCBI taxonomy): Eukaryota > Viridiplantae > Streptophyta > Magnoliopsida > Poales > Poaceae > Poa > Poa pratensis. Next base: position 886,375 of record CAMZMU010000119.1, on the reverse strand, counting down.
CGTGATATCAGCATTGCAAAATCAATGGACGAAAATCTGGTTTTCGGGCTAGAGGAAGGGTGCAGGCCGAACACTGATGGTGCAGTGCGTCACCTTGCCATAAGCAGTAATTGGAAGGGAGATAAGTGTAAGTTTGAGAGCAGCGTGGAGCTGTCATATATACGGTCATTAACGGTGTTTGGCAACATGAGACCATTTTACATCTCTGATAAAATGAGATTTATTCGGGTGCTGGACCTAGAAGGAATAGAACCTTTCTTTGATGAACACCTTGAGCACATTGGGAAGCTTCTTCATCTGAGATATCTTTCTCTAAGGGGGTGTGACCCCATCCGTCACCTTCCAAAATCGGTGGGTAACCTGAGTCAACTCGAGATGTTCGACCTCAAATATACAAGGATCGGTAGGCTGCCCAAAACCATCATCAAGCTTACAAAGCTTCGTCATCTACACGGTGGCAGAAATGGTGTTAAGTTGTCTAAAGGATTGAGGAAACTGAAAACCTTGCACACGCTGTGTCATTTGGATCTTGGAAGGAGTAATGCGGTCGTACAAGAGATAAAAGATCTCACCAACCTTCGCAAGTTAGGAGTGTATGGTATCAACAAGGAGAATGGTGCGGAGTTATGTTCGGTCATTTCATCCAGCCTCAGTGGCCTTGAGTCCTTGTCAGTGAGGTCATATGGAGAAGTAGATTTGTGTGACTGTTTTCATGCCATGTCGTCGCCTCCGGAAAACCTCCAGTGCCTTAGGCTGAATGGCGGGATGAGCAAATTGCCAGGATTTATCACTGGTCTCCAGAATCTCGTGAAGCTAAAACTAGCTGGCAGCTCGCTTGAATGGGACGGTGCAACCATGCAAGCCCTTGGGAACCTACCAAACCTATCCATTCTGAGTTTCTTGCTGGTATTTTCGTATGGAGATGTTACTTTCCCAAGTGGCCTTTTCAGAAGCCTCGTGGTACTCGAGCTTGGGTACACGACTGTACCTCTGAATTTTAAGCCTGCATCAATGCCAAAACTTGAGGTGCTGAAGCTGCATGCTTTTACAGGTGGACTTTCTGGGCTGGAATTTCTCCCAAGCATCAAGGAAGTACTCCTTGTGAAATGGGGATACAGCAAAGCTGAAAATAATGTGAAAAAGAAAATTGCGAGGCAGCTCGCCAGCAATCAAAATAGACCGATCCTGAAGATGGATTGAAGGAGCCTCCCCTCCCCGGTGGCCACCGTCTTCCCCATCCCCTGACTCGAATTTCCCCGGTGGAGAGCTCTGTGGCTGTTCAGCAGATTTCCTCGGTCTTCCTGAGAAGCGCCGCGGCAAGCGTGCCACCCCCTATCACCGTCGGTGCCACGTGAAGATCTGCCGGCGGAGTTGGCCAGGTTCTGCTAGAAGTGACTCGAGGGGGCGGCGCTGTGCACAAACGCCACCAAGCCTAGGCTGCAAACAGCATCGGCACGTGCCAGGGAATGCAAGCAACGCCCAAGGCCGCCGTGGCGAGCTCCGGGTGCTGTGCTGGTGCCGATCCACAGCCACATCACGGTGCACAGGGAAGCAGAGCACCACGGGGAGACAGTGGACAACATCAGCAGGTGCAGACGCACGCGGCCGTGGCGGTACAAGAGAACAGGCGTCAGCAGAACGCACTTCGCACATGAGGAGGCCGAGAAGACACTGCCATGTGAATGAGCTAAGTTGATCTACTGCTTGGTAGACTGTCCTGTGAACCTATTATGCAGTGACAGGTGTGGCCTATTTATGTCCCAGTATATGTGACGGTTTCGTAATAGGCTATGTAATTTCTTAGTATTCAGTTCATATTCAGCTTGTTACCTTTTTCCTTGTTTGAACATTTGGGCAATCACTCTGCTGTTGGGTTTCACCCACAGATAGATCACATGAAAGTATCACAAATACACACGGGCAAAATTATCGCCAAAGGCACATATCGTGCCTTGCTTCTTTTTCTCTTTTTATTCCTCAAATATCTCTAGGTACAATCTACACGACCTCCATGTATATATACACGGACGCACCTGACTAGCTAGGTTTAAAACCTAGTCGTACACCAACACCTAATAGCACACGGACATGCAATTTTCTATACCGACTAGTACTAGCACTACTAGTTATTAACCTGCTAACGCACACACTTACCAAGCTAACTCACACTTTCCAAACAAGCTAACCGACTCAAACTTGGCACTATGGAGACTGCACGTGTCTCCACCTCATACTCGGCATAGCAAGGTTGGATTATTCCCAACATTCTCCCCCTAATCCAAACTTGTCGTCTCCTTGTGGTTTTCGTGGTCTTAATTCACTGCAGCTTCACAACTCAATGACTCAACTCAACGCGTGCTCCGGATTACCAGCCCACGCTACCGCAAGCGTGCCACATGGAGACTAAACACATAGTCTCATGCAGGAACACATCTTAACCGGTTCGCATCCATCTTCACGTTGATCTTCGTCTTCTCGTTGAGACACGTAGATAGCCACCCGCCATCTTGTCTCCGCGCACGTCTTCACCCCTTGGAGGTACACCTTCATTGGAGCACCTCGAACGTGACGCCTCACGCCTTCGCCCCTTGGAGATAAACCTCACTGGAGTCCCTCGACCATGACGCGCTTCAACTGCAATGATCGCCCCGCAGACCAGCACTTGGACACAACTTCACACCTTATCCTTGTTGTCGGTGACGCATCTTACCGAACAACACTTCACGTCCGACCGCAACACAACTCGCCGTATACGGGCAACACAACTTCCATATACGAACTCGCCGGAACTTCGTCACGAACGGAAACGCAAGGACACTGTTTCCTTTTTCCGCTTCCTTCCTCCCGCAATTTTCTCCGCCAGTAACACAACTGTCGCAGAAAAACTCACAACCACAAGCTCTTGAACGCATCTTTGCAAGAACTCATGCACCACACCTTGACGACCTCCTTCATACTCCCCCGGAGATCTTGACGAGATTTACCGATACCGCGCCACGGCATCACCGCTCTCACCAACGATCATCTACCTCCACCACCTTGTTGACGACATCTCCCCACCGTCTCCTCCGTGTCGCTCCGCCGAACGACTATCGCCCGCCCCGAGGCGCTATTACGGGTCGCCTCCCCGGGGCAAGCGTGGCTTCAAATCTTCGACCTCGCTCTGATACCAATTGTTGGGTTTCACCCACAGATAGATCACATGAAAGTATCACAAATACACACGGGCAAAATTATCGCCAAAGGCACATATCGTGCCTTGCTTCTTTTTCTCTTTTTATTCCTCAAATATCTCTAGGTACAATCTACACGACCTCCATGTATATATACACGGACGCACCTGACTAGCTAGGTTTAAAACCTAGTCGTACACCAACACCTAATAGCACACGGACATGCAATTTTCTATACCGACTAGTACTAGCACTACTAGTTATTAACCTGCTAACGCACACACTTACCAAGCTAACTCACACTTTCCAAACAAGCTAACCGACTCAAACTTGGCACTATGGAGACTGCACGTGTCTCCACCTCATACTCGGCATAGCAAGGTTGGATTATTTCCAACATCTGCGGTAGCAAACGATTACTTCTCTGTATCGTTCCAATTTTATCGGATGTCCCCGAAGGGACAAAAACGATTACTTCTGTAACTGATATCGCAGAAGCATGTAATCCATCTCGCAGAATGTCGTGAACAAGTTACGACGACCAAGACTGCTCCACCAACGTGTTAATTAGTGTAATCCTACAGGGGCTGCTGAGGCATCCTGAGGGCCGCTTTTCCTCGGAGATGTGTTGGGCAATAGGCAGTGTAATAGCTAGAGTAGTACGAGTACTATTCAGTCCTGATGCAGCTCCTGTTTTGGCGTACTAGAGTATTCAGTTCCAGTGGAGCTTGATACCTCTTTCCGGAGTGAGTAGTATCATCGGCAGCAGCAGCCTGAAGTCCACATGCTACACAAACCTGTCAAAAATCTACCTGCAGTGTCTTCCTGAAACCAGCTTTGTTCATTTGCGGACCACAAGGAAGGTTTCATGGTGGTGGCGGAGGTATGTATCATGTTTCTTTCCGGCAAGCGGTTCTATGTAGCTATTGAACCAGAAGCGAACACCAACTTCATCCAACCTGTACAACTGAAACATTTCTATGGTTTGGAGTTTATAGAATTACTTTTCTTATTACTATTGTTTTGCTTTCTTTCATTCGATCTTTTTTCCGCGTAGACGTGAAAGCATTGTGTTTTGATAGAAAAGAAAGTTTACATTCAAGGTCAAGATTGGACGAACACCGCTCCATACAACACAACACACCACAACTCAGTCCCTCGGCCTTAATCATGTCAAACAAGGAGGCCACCTAGGGCTGACCGTTGTCGAAGATGACCGTGTTACGATGCTTCTCGATCCACTAGGCTGTGGGCATGATCATTGACGAGGTGCCTTGTGAAGTGGGCGGGGCTGGATCAAAGCGCCGGTGACAATAGCCTACGAAGGCGTCTTCGGCAATAGGGCTTTTGAAGGTGGATAGTATCCAAAGATAACACCCCATACTAGATTGTACTCGAGAAGGGCGGCCAGTAAGGATGTGCGTCATCACTTCCTCCAACTGGTCACACTAGGATATGTGGTTTTTGCATTTCAGGTTTCAGAAAGCTAAGCATGCGGTTTTTGCCTTTCCGGTTTCAGAGACTTGTCTCTCTTTAAGAAAGTTATTTTGGGTCTCAAGACCTAGTGATTACTACTTTTTATGGAAAACAAAATCATATTTGTAAGTTAAAAAACCAAAAAAAGCATGGTTAGTGTGTATCTCACAAACGTGCAATTTTTTATTTAAGATAATTTAAATTCTGATCTATACAGATGTTACAAGTGTGTGGATCGGAGTATACAAGCTTTTAAATGTTCAAAATATACAAGATCTATCATTTTTGTGTAGCCCCATAATAAAAAAGAATTTTACATTGTGGTTTTGCACGTTTGTAGGATGCATCTTTACATCTAGCAAGATTGTTTTTCCAATTTATCTTAAACTTGTAAATTTTGTTTTTATTTTTTTAAATAAAGGAAACACTGGAGTTTGGGAGACAAAATGATTTTCCATAAACAAGAAGAAAATAAACATCATCAATGTGTGGTCCTGTACTACCTGTCCACCCTTGTCTACATGGTGCTCTCAGGTTTATCATTTCTCTCCCATTTCCGAGGACACTTGTTTCCATTTCTTCTTCTAGTCTAGTCTAGTCTAAAAATCACTTGATAAAGAGCACTCGACAAACTGTCCGACACATGGCAAATTACCAGCTGATTCCAATAGTGCAGATAGGTTTTTCGTGGGTACCAACTCAGATGGCTCGTTCAGATCCCAACTACCCACAACGTGCGCGATAGAGTCAAACCTTGTGTTAATTAAGCTTAGGTTAAGATATCCTTTTTGTATACGGAGGGAATATGTGTTTCCACTTAATTTTAACACGTATGTGTCTGCTTGGTCCAAGCTAGCATAGGTGTACATCGTGGTGAAGCATCTTGATTACAAATTGAAGTTGGGTCTAGCGTGGCGCACGAACTTGCACTATCTATCTACTAAACAGGAGGCACCTGAGCAGCCTCAGACCTGCATTGCACCCCACTCAGATCCATCCATAGTTCCACACACACGCGCTCATCAGAAGCTCGCACCAATGGAGGCCACGGCGGTGAGCATCGGCAGGTCCGCGCTGGACGGAGCGCTCGGCTACGCCAAGTCCGCCGTGGCGGAGGAGTTGGCCCAGCAGCTCGGAGTCCAGCGCGACAAGGCCTTCATCATGGACGAGCTGGACATGATGCGGTCCATCGTCGTGACGGAACGCCGACGGGACAACGACGAGGTGGTCACGACGTGGGTGCGGCAGGTCCGCGACGTCGCCTACGATGTCGATGACGGCCTCCAGGACATCATTCTCCGCGTCCATGGGCATTCCTCCTGGTGGCGTCTCCTCCTCGACCGCCGTCGTGCCGTCGAGGAGATGAAGGAGCTGCGTGCCAAGGTGGAGGACGTCGGCCTGAGGAGCGTGCGGTACCGCCTCATCGACGGCGCTTCTGACCTCTCCAAGGCCACCGCTGATGCTGCTGCCATTGAGGAAACTACAACACTTGTCCCGAATCAGCAGGTACTTGTTCAATTTCGATCGACACACCTTTATTATTCTTTGGGTCTGACTAGTGCTCAGCCGACTGAGAATTAACTTAATTCTCAGTCGGATGACGTCAGCACATTCATATGCGGCCGATCGATCGGTTACGACTTACGAGGCTATAGTTTTGTTTGTTATGAGCGAACATGGCCTCGCTTTAAGTTTGGGCTTGAGGCTCACTTCTATTGCTTTCGATCGTGGGCTGATTCATCAAAAACAAGTACTGCTGCATGCTGCACGGTGCAGATATGCATGACTACGGGAATGGCCAACAGTGCCGACGGCCAGAACCTGTGCCGACGGCTATTTATCGGGGCTGTCTTTCTCATGTTCCTATGGCCTAACTTTCTCATGTTCCTATGGCCTAACCTAACCCAACCAAGCAAAAAAGTCCACTGGGCTACCCCCTTTCGACGCACGTCTATGGGGGTAGACGGAAACGTTAGGGTTTTTCCAGCGGATTCAGGGTTTCGCCGAAGCGGGGCCCCGGAGCGTCGGAACCCCACCCAAACCTAGGTTGTGCCATACCATATGTATACAAGTGTGTTGTGTGTTTCAAATGTCCAAGAATCTACTCCTAGGTGTGACAGACATCACCGGCTTCACTTTCTCTCTAGTGAGTTTCTCCACTTAGAGGTGAAAACTCCCCTTTCGGGCGAACCGGATGGAATCTTGTGTCGATTTGGGGTAGACTTTGGTTTCTCATGTTCCTATGGCCTAACCTAACCCAACCAAGCAAAAAAGTCCACTGGGCTACCCCCTTTCGACGCACGTCTATGGGGGTAGACGGAAACGTTAGGGTTTTTCCAGCGGATTCAGGGTTTCGCCGAAGCGGGGCCCCGGAGCGTCGGAACCCCACCCAAACCTAGGTTGTGCCATACCATATGTATACAAGTGTGTTGTGTGTTTCAAATGTCCAAGAATCTACTCCTAGGTGTGACAGACATCACCGGCTTCACTTTCTCTCTAGTGAGTTTCTGCACTTAGAGGTGAAAACTCCCCTTTCGGGCGAACCGGATGGAATCTTGTGTCGATTTGGGGTAGACTTTGGTTTCTCATGTTCCTATGGCCTAACCTAACCCAACCAAGCAAAAAAGTCCACTGGGCTACCCCCTTTCGACGCACGTCTATGGGGGTAGACGGAAACGTTAGGGTTTTTCCAGCGGATTCAGGGTTTCGCCGAAGCGGGGCCCCGGAGCGTCGGAACCCCACCCAAACCTAGGTTGTGCCATACCATATGTATACAAGTGTGTTGTGTGTTTCAAATGTCCAAGAATCTACTCCTAGGTGTGACCGACATCACCGGCTTCACTTTCTCTCTAGTGAGTTTCTGCACTTAGAGGTGAAAACTCCCCTTTCGGGCGAACCGGATGGAATCTTGTGTCGATTTGGGGTAGACTTTGGTTTCTCATGTTCCTATGGCCTAACCTAACCCAACCAAGCAAAAAAGTCCACTGGGCTACCCCCTTTCGACGCACGTCTATGGGGGTAGACGGAAACGTTAGGGTTTTTCCAGCGGATTCAGGGTTTCGCCGAAGCGGGCCCCGGAGCGTCGGAACCCCACCCAAACCTAGGTTGTGCCATACCATATGTATACAAGTGTGTTGTGTGTTTCAAATGTCCAAGAATCTACTCCTAGGTGTGACAGACATCACCGGCTTCACTTTCTCTCTAGTGAGTTTCTGCACTTAGAGGTGAAAACTCCCCTTTCGGACGAAACGGGGGAAATCTTGTAAAAACTTGTGATAAAAGTTGGTTTCCCATGTGCCTACGGAAAAACTTGTGATAAGAGTAATAAATAAATACATTAAAAAAGATGATGTAAGTGAAAAAAAAAAAAGGAAAAGCCTATGCCGACGGCAAAGCCGTCGGCATAGGTCCCACACCTTATCCTTATCCCGCCACAGCTCCTCGACCACCCATCCGCATTTCTTCGGCCGGCTACCCGCTCCGCGGCTGCCCCGCTCCCCCGCCGCCCTGCTCCGGCCAGCCACGACCCCGCCGCCACCCGCCCCTACCCAGCCCCGCCGCCACCCCGCCGCCGGCAACCCCGCCCCCTCCACCCGCCAGCCGCCATCCCCGCCACCCGCCCCTACCCAGCCCCGCCGCCAGCCCTTACCCACCCCCGCCGCCAACCCCGCCGCCGCCAACCCCGGCCGTCCCACCCCTCCCTCTCCTCTCCGCCGTCGCCGCCCAGACGCTCGTCTGCCGCGCGCCCTCGACCCCGGCCGTCCCGCCTCCTCCCCGCACCTCCTCCACGCCGGCGTCCCCTGCCGCACCTCCTCCACGCCGGCGTCCCCTGCCGCGCCTCCTCCTCCGCACCTCCTCCACGACGGCCCGCCGCCGCGCCTCACGCCCCCACCCCGCACCTCCTCCACGCCGGCACCTCCTCCACGCCCTCCCTGCACAGGTTAGTGTTAATTAGTGTTAGTTAGGTTAGTTCTAGTGATACTGTTAGTTAGGTTAGTTCTAGTGATACTGTTAGTTAGGGTTAATTAGTGGTACTGTTAGTAGATTTTAGTAGATTTAGTGTTAGTGGTACTGTTAGTAGATGTTAGTGGTAGTTTTAGTGTTAGTGGTACTGTTAGTAGATGTTAGTGGTAGTTTTAGTGTTAGTGGTACTGTTAGTAGATGTTAGTGGTAGTGGATGGCTATAAACCATGTTAGTTAAGCAATATAGTTAGATTAGGACCAAAAAAATCATGTTTTGCATTAATTTTCGGTTGTTTAGCTACTAGGCAAACTTGTGAATTTGTGTAAGAACAATAATTGCTAACCTTTGTTCATTTTGTACACTAGGCCCCGTCGTGACCACCTCGCTGATCCGATTCCGTGTGGAGCGTGAGAGTGGGGATTGTCGACGGAGGGTGTCGGCGGAAGATCTTCTTCGCCGTCGATCACGCTTCGAGGGTAAGAAATCACGTAGGCCTGCTTTTTTTATCTATGCTTCCTTGACTAACCCTGACTAACCCGTGTATCAAATGCTTTTACTTAACTAAGTATCATGTCGGAGCCGGAGCGAAAGTTTCGTGGTGTTCATCGGAGACCCACGAAGATCCCGACTTGGGCAGCTCAGATCACAGTGGATCACAGGAAGATCCAGCTTGGTACTTTCAGGTGCCCGTGGCAGGCGGCCCGCGCCTACGACTGCGCGGCGGTCCAGCACTTTGGGGCGAGAGCGATCCTCAACTTTGAGGATGAGCGGAGCGTGGCGCATCTGTTAGCGCCAGATGGCATGAGGATCGCGACGAAGGCCGAGGAGAGGGAGCACCGGCAGGCAGAGAGGCTGCTCAGGGCGCGCCACCAGCGCGAGGAGGATGACCCCTTGGTCAAGGATCTCCTCCTTGATCCCCAGGTGATGGCGGTCCAGTACCAGGTTTTCAGCGAGAGCCGCAGCAGCGCGGGCAGGGCGAGGCCGGCCCCTCCGGCACGCAGCAGCAGGGCGAGGACTCTAGCAGCAGCCTGTCCTCTTGTTGGGACCGCTTGGACGACGCCACTGACACCGGCGCGAGTCGAGTTTAGGATGTCTATCATCCTACCTGTCGTACTACTAGACTTATCTTGCTACCTGTTGTACTGCTAGACTTATCATACATGCTACCTATGTATTATTGTGCTACTTGTCTATATGTGTTATGTTTAGCTAATATGGTTACATCGTTCTGTGGTTTATTCTGTTTTATGTTTAATTATTAGGTAAAATGGAGGGATATTTGCTTATATATTTCGATTGTTTGTACTTTTTAGATGACGTAGCTTCCCGCCAGCCAGCACCGTCGGTCCCGCGCGTCGTCGCGGCTTCTCCAGCTGAGGAGGGGCCGCCTCGGTGCCCTTTGTTTTGTCGCCCTCTTCCGGAGCACGTCCTCGACCTTCTCCGGCCACCGATCACGCTTCGAGGGTATAAATCTTTCGCCTCTCTTGCTGCATAGGTTTATTTTGGTCTAGATCACCAAGTCAGTCGCGTAACCCGAGTCAGATCCCATCCGGAAGGGTTACAAATTTATAAATATGCAGGATTGTCCATCTTTGCATATTTATAACCGTAACACTTCCGGGTTGTCCTGTTGGACAGTCCGAGTACGTGTAGATCGGGTCGTGTTCCATGTTCTACCCCTTCCTGAGACGTAATTTCGGCAGCACCTCCCTGTTGTTCTTCGGATGCACACCCTCTCGGCTTGACAAGCTCGAGACGTGTATTCTGAAGAACAGCGGGGAGGTGCTGCCGAAATTCCGTCTCGGGTCGGGGTAGAACATGGAACACGGCTCGATCTACACGTACTCGGGCGGGATAGGCCCTCCTATTAGAAGTGTAGGTGAACCCTTGCATGATGTAAAGATTAAAATTTGACCGTAATTAATCTGGTGACACTAAATCATTTTATTATTACTTGGTGCATATTAAAAGACTGCGTGCTTGTTTCGCTCCCAATAAAGCAGAGGATGGCTGATAATGGGTGGATGTACACTGGCCGTGTCGATAAGATTAAAAGAACAGAGGAGTGGGAGATGAAGACCAATATATTAGTGAAGGAGTTAGGGCGTGGTTCAAAGGCAAAAGGAGTTCGTGGAAGGTGCCCTTGCACTCATTGCAAGAATCGTGACCGTCAAGGAAAGGAAGATATGACTAAACATCTTTGGTTGTATGGGTATACGCCTAACTACGTCACGCATGTCAAATTTGATCAGTACGAACGTCTCAGAGTTGGGGTGATGCGGCAGCGGATCGATGGCAATGAGTACGATGGGTTGAGAAACATGCTAGATGATCACCATGCTGCTTACATGCCGGATTCGCCACCTCCACAGGAGGAACAGGAGGAACCGGGTGAACCGGAGGCACCGGATGAACCGGAGGAACCAGAGCCAACCGCGAAGGCTTTCTATGAGACGATGGCCTCGGCTACGAAGCCTCTATACGAGGGTGCAAACCAGAGCCAGCTCGATGCCGTAGCTCAACTACTAAGTGACAAGTGTCAGTTCTCCACCACCCGTGCAGGCTTTGAAGCTAATCTGACAACAACTGGTAACATGTTGCCCAAAGGGCATTGTCTGCCAAAATCCATGCACGAGGTGAAGAAACTATTGGGATCGCTCAGCATGGATTATGAAAAGATTCATTGTTGTCCAAAAGGATGCCTGTTGTTCCGGAAACAATATGCGAATGACAAGTACTGTAGCCTTTGTGGGGCCTCTAGGTATGAGGAGAAAACGCTGCCTGATGGTCGGAAGAAGCAGGGAAAAATCCCTGTGAAGGTTCTTCGGTACCTCTCATTCATAAAAAGAATGCAGCGGCTTTTCATGTCCGAGGAGTCTGCCAAACAAATGACTTGGCACAGGAAAGGGAAGAGATACGTCGACGAGTTAGGACGGGAAAGGATGGGACATCCATCTGATGGTGAGGCATGGAAGAACTTCGACTTGAAACACCCCCTTAATTCAGCAGATGCTCGGAATGTCAGAATTGCAATAGCAACAGATGGGTTCAATCCATATGGGATGTCGACTGCGTCGTACAGCTGCTGGCCCGTGTTTGTTATTCCGCTCAATCTCCCTCCTGGGGTACTAATGCAAAGGAAGCACATGTTTCTGTCGCTGATCATTCCAGGGCCCGAATACCCGGGGAAGAATTTGAGTGTCTACATGCAACCGCTTGTGGATGATTTGCACCACTCATGGCACAATGGGACGTGGACATACGACCGAGCATCAAAGAAAAACTTCTTGATGAAAATTTGGTTCCACTATTCCATGCACGACCTACCCGGGTATGCCCTATTCTGCGGATGGTGTACAGCTGGTAAATGGCCATGCCCAGTGTGCAGGAACCAACTTGAGTTCCTTTGGCTAAAGTCAGGTCGCAAGTATGTCGCGTTTGACAAGCATCGACAGTTCCTCGAAGGAAGCCATCCTTATCGAGAAGACAAAAAAAACTTCACGAAGGGCATAGTTGTGCGTGAAGAAAAAGCAATACCGAAGTTCGATGGTGCAAAAGTTGATGCCGAGCTACGTGCTCTCGTGCCTGCTGAGGGATCTATCCGAAAATTTCAGGGGTATGGTGTAACGCACAACTGGACTCATGTGGCAGGCTTAACGCAGCTAGAGTATTACAAGGACCTCGAACTTCCCCATAACATCGATGTGATGCACACCGAAAAGAATGTTGGAGAGATGATCTTTCACACAGTCCTGAACATTACTAAGAAGACAAAGGACAATGTGAAGGCTAGAGTTGATGTTCAGAAGCTCTGTGATAGGGAGAGATTACACATGCGGCCTCCGAACCCTCGTCAAAAAAATTGGTTTAAGCCAAATGCCGACTACTGCCTTAATAATATCCAAAAGAAGGAGGCATTGAAGTGGCTCAAAAACATCGCCGTGATGTTCCCTGATGGTTACTGTTCCAATATAAGTAATGGAGTCAATCTTCTTACATCAAAAGTCACTGGGCTGAAGAGTCACGACTATCACATATGGATTGAGCGGTTGATGCCGGTGATGCTTCGAGGGTATCTCCCCGATAGTATCTGGCGAGTGCTTGCGGAGTTGAGCCATTTCTTCCGCACGCTCTGTGCGAAACAGATATGTCCCCTGATTATTGCGAAGCTGCGTGATCTTGTGCCGGAGTTGCTATGCAAGTTAGAGATGATCTTTCCGCCAGGCTTCTTTGTTCCGATGGCACATCTCGTTGTGCATCTCGCGAACGAGGCACTCTTGGGTGGACCGGTGCAGTTTCGTTGGCAGTTTTGTATTGAGAGAGAGTTTAAGTACATTCGAAACATAACTGGAAACAAAGCTAGGATTGAAGCATGCATAGCTGAGGCAACAATACGACAGGAGATGGCAGACGCCGTGACAACGTACTTTCCCGATGAAGTTGCCACTATGCATAACCCGGTCACTCGGTACAATGTCGACGAGCCCAAGAATGACCCCAAGCTCCTCCTCTTCCAATGTCCCGGTGGCAAGGCCGGTGCCGGTGAAAATTGTAAATTGACCAAGGAAGAGAAGGATTGCATAATGCTCTATGTGCTTATAAACATGACGGAAGTACTCGATTTCATGAGGTAAATGGTGAACAAATTACTTTGCAACTAGTAACTCAGTTTCGGTCTAATACGTATTTTCTCCTTTTAGGCAATTCCAAGATGAATACTGGTTGGGAACGGTGGATCCCGATCCCGCGGAGCTGGACACTCTTCTGAAAGAGGGTGCTCACGGAGGAAAAAAATTTGTGTCTTGGTTCATGGGAAAAGTAATTTCTAACGTGTCCCTATTACCTTGCAATATGTGACTTGTCCCTCTTATTACACGTAACTAATGCACAAAACAATTTGAACCGTACTTGTAGGGAGCTGATCCCAACGTTGAGATGACAGATGAGCTGAGATGTGTTTCCCAAGGATTTAACCGTACCGTCATGAAGTATGAGAAGTATGATGTGAATGGGTTCCGCTTCCATACAGAGTATCACCAGAATAATCGTCCTGGAGCAAAAACTGTAAATACTGGGGTCTTCACCAAAGGATCCAGAGGAGCCGATGGAGCCAATTACGTAGATTACTACGGAAGGTTACAGAACGTATACGAGCTGACGTTCAATCGTACAAACATAGAACTCAAGCTCGTTGTGTTCAAGTGCCACTGGTTCGACCCATGCACTGGACCACATGGTGGACAGAGAAGTGAGCCTTCCATTGGGTTAGTTGAAGTTAAGCCTTCAACCACCTATACCGGAGCCGATGTCTATATTGTGGCTCACCAAGCCAAGCAAGTTTATTATTTGCCCTACCCATGCCAGAAAGAGAACCTCAAGGGCTGGGAAGTCGTGTTCCGGGTATCCCCACATGGTAAGCTACCCAGGCCCTCCGACGACGATTACAACAACATTGACCCTAAAACATACGAGGGAATTTTCTATCAAGAGCAAGAGGACTTCGGGCACTTTGACTTACAAATAGGTGGTCTCGAGGAACTCGAGAACAATGCACACACTCATGGTGAGTCAGTGGTCGATCTGAAGGACATAGATGTGCTCTCGAAGTTTCATGCGGAAAATGACGACGATGACGAGCCTGGCGATGAGCTTCCGCCCTACTACTCACGTGATAGTGATAGTGATAGTGATAGTGAGAATGAGAACCGACACCCTGATGAGGAGAGTGATGACGATAGGTATTTATTTTTGGTATCTACATGTTATTATGTCTTTTATTCTTTAGTATTTATTTTTTGACATGCTTCTTCATTGCATTATGTCTTTATGCTTAGTGTCTACATTTTATTATGTCTCGATGCTTACTTGTTTTCTCTTTCTCAATGCAGTTGATTGAACAATATGAGTCAGGGCAAGGAAAGCGCTTCTGGTGGTCCTTCTCCCGGTGCTACGCCGATCCGACGCTCACCTACTATCAGCCGGGGAGATATGGGGTTCACCCTGTCGCCGTCTCCGCCATAGATGTAGGGTCTTGGGCGTCTAGACATCTAGCTATATATGTATGTATCTATTTGATGATGGTCCTATGTGTGTATCTACCTGATGATATAGCATTTTGTTTGATGATATATGGAGCCATTGTGTGATTTTGTTTGTAGTGAATTTGTCGTGATTTTTGATTATTTTTTCTGCTATTTTTGCCGCAAAAAACGAGCTGCTGGTTCCGAAAATCTGGTAACACCTGTGCCGACGGCATTGCCGTCGGCACAGACCCCTTAATGTGACAAAATGGTCACCCCTGTGCCGACGGCAATGCCGTCGGCACAGGGCTATCCCAGGAGCGCCCAGCTGCCTCCACGTGGCAGATCTGTGCCGACGGTTTTGCCGTCGGCACAGGATCCTACCCCTGGCCCGGCCTGTGCGGGCCCACACGCCGCTGTGCCGACAACCGAGGTGCCGACGGTGCGTTTCTGGCCGTCGGGAAAAGCTGTGCCGACGGGTTATGTCTGTGCCGACGGCCAGGTGGCCTATGCCTACAGGGCCCTATGCCGACCACCCTGTGCCGACGGTGACCGTCGGCATAGGTGTGTGCCGACGGCATCGAGACCTTTGCCGACGGGCTTCGGCCGTCGGCACAGCTGGTCATTCCTGTAGTGTATGTACTCGTATGTTTCTTTCAGCCACAACAAAAAATCAGCTAGTTGTTTGCTGCGTGTATACTCGATACTTGTACGCTTATGTTATTTTTGTGAGCCGGCCGGCCGCCGTCGACTTGCCGATCCCATCTATGTCATCTCATCAAGAGGTCGCCCGAGTGGTCCGAATATGTTGATACAGGGTCCGAAAACCACCTCTCACCTTGCCGGGACAGCGCCCACCTCAAGAAGGGTGGGTATCCTGGAAGGCTCTCGCCGAGGGCCATCGTTAAATTGCCAAACCTTCCGATCATGTCAAGATCTCTACGTCCGCCCCGCGTGCCCCCCGCCTGCTCTCGGAAGCGCGATGATGTTCCCCATTCGGAACCTCATCGGGGATGCTTAGACCCTCGCCAGCAGTCCCGACCCTCGACAAGCACCACCGATCTAGACAAGTATCCTCGGCCCTCGACAAGCATTGTCGACCCTTAACAAGTATCGACGACCCTCCACAAGCATCACCAGCCCTCGACAAGTCTTGTGCGGAGTTCAATAAGCCTCATTGGATGATCACCTCGACGGGTTTCCTCAACAACACCGATCGGTCGGCTTCTACGTCGACACTAGCCGTCGCCCGTTGTCGAGCCCTCTGACTACATCAAGCCTAAATTGGCAAGCGCACTCAGGCCTCGCCACCTCTCAGAAGCGCGACACAACCACGACAGCCTAGGCGTACATGAACCTCTTCTTCCCCGTGTGTGTCTCAGAAAATACCGAGCCGAGCATCAAGGTCATGAATAAGCGTCCCGACCCCATATCAAAGGTGTCACCCGAAAAGTGTCGCAACCCAACTCGGGGCTAATTCTCAGTTGCAACCAGACTTCCAACTAGGAAAAAAACTCAGTTGCAACCCACTTGCAACTGAAAAAAATTCATTTGCAACCCGACTTACAACCGCGAAAACTCAGTTGCGACCCCACTTGCAACTAGCAAAAATCTCAGTTGCAACCCAACTTGCAACTAGGCAAAAAAACTCAGTTGCAACCCGACTTGCAATTGGGAAAAACTCAGTTGCGACCCCACTTGCAACTAAAAAAACCCTCTGTTGGAACCCGACTTGCAACTAGAAAAAAATCTCGTTTGCAACCCAACTTGCAACTAGGAAAAATACTCAGTTGCAACCCGACTTGCAATTGAGAAAAACTCAGTTGCGACTCCACTTGCAACTGAAAAAAATCTCAGTTGCAAAAAATACTCGGTTGCAACCCGACTTGCAATTGGGAAAAACTCAGTTGCGACTCCACTTGCAACTGAAAAAAATCTCAGTTGCAACCCGACTTGCAACTGAAAAAAAATCTGTTGCGACCCCACTTGCAACTAGGAAAAAAATCTTAATTGCAACCTGACTTGCAACTAGGAAAAAAACTCAGTTGCAACCCGACTTGCAATTGGGAAAAGCTCAGTTACGACCCCACTTGCAACTGAAAAAAATCTCAGTTGCAACCCGAATTCCAACTAGGAAAAACCTCAGTTACAACCCGACTTGCAATAAAATAACAAAATAAGCAAAAGTTTGTTGAGAATTAAGAAAATAATAAAATAAGCGAGAGTTTGTCGCTCCCTTGAACAGATAAAAACAACAACATAAGAATAAGCCGACGTGCGGGTATATAGGCTCAATTTTGCATACAAAGTATAGGGAAGAAAAGCTCAGTATACAAATTTCACAGTGCGGTAGACGAACAAATAATGAAAAGGTCAACCTACAAGCTCGTATGTCTGCGCATACATCTCGTAGCTACCGACCAAGCTAGCGACGGACCAGTAATCACGGGCCACAAGAGATCAATAGAAGACTGTCAACACCCATAGCACATAGCCCGTGTTTGTATGGATGTACAACCTCCCCCCTGGCTGCTCAATACGGGTAAGTTTATATTATAAATGGACTTATTTGTATTTAGGTCGAGTGATCATTTATCATGACAATATCTTTTGTATCAGATGCTAGTCACCCCAAGAGCACTGGATGGACGTCAACTTATATATCAAGGTTGAAAACTATGTTGCATTCAATAGCCGATCATGTCTCGCAGGTTTGCTCTCCTCTTTGTTGTCTCCGACTTTCCATTCATGTCTTCTGCTTTCCTACGTATTTTGTATGCGCGTGTCAAGTTAGTAGGCTTGATATGTATTTATCTGTCTGGTAGAAGCATAAAAAGATGTCAGCTTAAGCTGTTTATAGTATCGATAGAAACATTTCAAACATGCCTTAGATTTTCGTCTTGTGCAGGTTCCACTTTCTCTAGCGATAAAAATTACATCTGTCAGGGGTGTCTTGCGAGTACATCTGAAGCCCCCTCCATCGGATCAACTCTGGTATGGATTCACGGTGATGCCTGATCTAGAGTGGGACTTGGAATCTTCCGTTGGGGATAGGAAAATCACCAACAATCGCATTGCTTCACTTATCGGTAACAGAATCAAGGTAATAATACAACAATTCCTCGAAACATGCACATTTCTTTGCCAATTCACACGTCTAACTGTGGAGCATGCCACACTGTTTAGGCTTCGCTGCGCGATAACTTGGTGCTTCCAAACTGTGAAAGCATCCCCATGCCATGGATGGTTTCAGAGAAGGATGACTGGGTGCCTGTCAAGGACGGACCATACATCTGGCTCAACCACGAGCCCACCGAGACCAGGAGCCATGCCACAGCCGCTTCGCCAGCCCAGCCCGAGGAAGCTGCTGGTGCCAAGGCTGACGCTAGTACCAGAAATCCCAAGGCTGACGCTAGTATCAAGAACTCTGTGACTAGTTTACGGGACTCCTCGGCCGGGAGCGAGGAGTCGTCGCTGAGATCCATCGACGAGTCAGCGAAGACCCTGCAGTGGAATCATCCCATGCGCAGTCTCGCTTGGCCCCAGCTGCTGAAACCTCACTCCACATCCCGATTCGACCAACGAGCTGTGAAAACCACTGCTGTCAGCAGAAAAGCTCCAGGAGGACGCTACTATGGAGAGCAGGTCAGGGTCCCCGATGTACACGTCGCCGAGGGCCATCATACCTGCAGGGGAGCAGCAGCAGCAGGCGTCAGCGGTGGCCTCGTTGGGAGATGACGGGAAGCGGAGGAGCGGGAGGCGGAGCCTGCTGGACCTGAAGAAGAAGGTCGGGGACAAGCTGGAGGAGAAGCGGCGGCAGGTGGAGGAGAAGGGGCGGCACATCGTGGAGAAGATGCGGGAGAACGCTAGGACCAACAGCATGGAGAGAACCGCGAGCTAGTGGGCATCGAGTTCAGTAGCCGTGCTCCGATTTTTCGCTTCTCTTTTCGTTTCAGAAAGTTGTGTGGGTGTAGCTATGTAGGGCTGGTGACTGTTAAAGCAGTTGCATATATGCTTCCGTTGTAACCATGCTGATATGTTCATGGAGTGGGCACAACATCACAAGATTATGAGTACAAGCTTTTCTTGATATATGATAGGCAGACGGAGAGACAGAAGTGGTGTTACAAGGCTACAAAGTAGCTATGGATCTATTTTCATTTCCAGCAAGATGCAGCTTCGCCATGACCCTGTCTGGCCTGTGTTCTGTTTACTTTTCCGCCTCCTCTCCAGCCATCTTTTGGATCATCACGCTGCGCTTTACCTCCCAAATTCTCGGGAAGAGCTCCAGCCCAGGGAAGACTAGAGTTTTGGAGTGCAGAAGCTGCGGCTCAGCACCTCGACTCGACTTCCACCTCGACGAAAGGCTGGTCACCCCTGAGTCTCCCAGGAGGATGAAGCTGTTCTTTTTTTCCTTGCCCGCCAGACCGGCTACCACTTATAGGACACACTCTTCACTTCTTCAGGTTAACATAGTTGCATGGACTACAAGTTCCGTAGAGCTACATCTATGCATGCGTGTACACCCTACAAGAATTGTACCTGCGCCACTGACCATGTTCCTGGAATCACCCGTCAGGCTCACACATACCACCATGAACATAACTACTAATGTTTAGTTACAGAGTCATTGCCCAAGGCCCAAATAAGGAAACAAAAGGAGCAACTACACATGAACCCGAAAACTTGAAAAACTACACAGCCTCCGACGAAACTGGCGCCTCATACCAGAGTAGCATCTATATAAGTAAATGCACGATAATTGAACCAAAAGCCGAGGCTCCAGCTAAATATATGGCCTAGTTATCCTCCTGAGTCCTGTCTCTCTCTACACCATACCAACCAAGAAGTCTGTCGGCTTAGATGGTTAACCGCAACCTCAGAATGGGGCCATTCTTATTACTCAGGAGTTGCTTCCTAATTTCCTCCCTGACTTTGTCTTCCCTGTGTTCTGCTTCCTCCTCAGCTTCTTTTTCGAACATATTTTCATCGTCCACTATGATAGACTCTGGGGAAACCAGGACAAAGAGCAGTACTTCCTTGATGCTTGGGAGCAGTTCCAGTCCAGAGAAGCCGGCCTTACAATCGACAAGCCGCAGGCTCAGCACCTCAAGTTTGTCCATTGATGTTTCCTCGAACACCAACGATTCCACTTCCACTTCTGTGTAAACAAGCTCGAGCACCAAGAGGCTTCCGAACTGTCCACTCTGGAAAATGATTGGTCCTTCGCTCTGAAATCTGTTCTCCTTCAAACTCAGAATGGACAAGCTTGGCAGGTTCCCGAGGGCTTGCGTTGCTCAAGCGTTCCCCGACACCTCGGTGTATTCTAGCTTGATCTTCACAAGATTCGGGAGCAACATGGTCCATTTTGGCAGTTTTCTCAGCCAGCCCTGCAGCTTGAGGATCCGGAGATTTTCTGGAGGTGAGATTATGCCTTGCAAGCAGTCATATAGATTTCTTTCTGTTGAACGCACTGAAAGAGATTCAAGCCTACAGAGATATGAAATGGCCCAGCAGAACTCCAGGCTATTACCCATGTCGATGCCAAACACACCTAACTTGCGCAGGCTTGTGAGACATTTTATCTCCTCCATGATGGCATTTTCCCAGTCAAGGTGCACCGATCGCAGGGTGTGGAGGGATCTTAGCTTCCCAATTCCAACTGGCACCTTAACAGCATAAGCTCGCACCGGGCCCGTCGTGCAACAAGCCAAAGGTGTACACCATGATAACATCAATTGTTCTTCCCCGACAAAGAATTCATTCCCAGCTTTCAGATAGCATAGCTTGGTAAGCTTGATGATGGTTTTGGGTAGCATCAATATTACTGTGTACTTGATGTCTAGTGTCTCGAGTTGTTTCAGGTAACCTACCGAATCTGGGAGGTAACAGATTTCATCACACCCTCTTACAGAAAGGTATCTCAGATGACGATGCTCTCCGATGTGCTCAAGGTGATGGCTAGCTAGACCTTTTGCTCCTTCCAGGTCTAGCACACGAAGAAACCTCATCTTATCAGAAATGTAAAATGGTCTCCACTTTCCAAACACTGTCAATGACCGTATACGGGACAAATCCACAATGGTCTCCAACTGATGCTCATCTCCCTCCCAATTTCTGCTTATGACAAGGTGACGCACAGCACCCTGAGTGTTTGAGCTGTACCCTTCCTCCAGCCTAAAAACAAGATTTTCCTCCTTTGACTTTGCCATGACGATATCACGGATCAGATCATGTAGCTCACATGAGTCGTTTCCTTCTATGCTGCAAAGGAGATCCGAGTTGGTACTATCATGCTTCTCCCAACAAGCTCCATGAAGTGCCTTTCCGCTATGGATGTATCTTGCGCGTAACCTTCTGCGATCCATCTGTACACCAAACGCCTTCGGATAGGTGGGTGGTCATCAAGGAAGATGGACATATACAAGAAACAAGACTTGAGGTAATAGGGTAGGCCATCAAAACTTTTCATAAGGACCGATGTTATGGCCTTAAACTTTGTATCCATCTCCAACTCAACACTGATATACTCATTAAGTTTCCTCCACTCCACGACGCTTTTTGTTGGTTGATCTGCCAAGAAGCCACCTATGGTGACTATTGCAAGAGGAAGTCCATTGCACTTCTCTAGGATCTGTTTTGAGGTTTCAACCAACTCGGGATAGTGCATAGCCAAATCTGTGGTCTCATTCTTAAATACCTGCAATTATTTTAAACATGCTTATATTTTTATTACTCTATAGCTAAAATACATCAGATGCATGCAAGCAAGTCCATTTTGTTTATTTGTTAACACTGTCACATTTGTGTTTGAGTGGAGAAACGTAAACAATAGAGTGTTTTGCAGTCACTTGGCAATAAATTGTAGGCACAATGGGAGAAATCTCTATTTCATTATCTAATTTTCTTATTAGAGTGCGCATGACATAGTTCTGTATGGACAGTTTTATGTATGAAATACGGCATATGGTATACTTAAATGTGTAACAATGCATGGGCAAGAACTTACCATGCACATCTTTCAAACTCATTTTGTATCAAAATTGACATCTACATGTTTCTATCGATTCTCTCAGTGAATTTTTTAGTAAATTTTGAAATTCTGATTATGTAAAATTTCTAAATTTATAACATAGGACAACCAAGGGAAATACTAGGTCACCTGACCTGCACCAAAAAAAGGTGGTTGACTCGGGAAGTCAGGATCGAAGCGGTCTAGTACCGTGTTTGTATCAACCTTTTAGAAAGGAGCATATAGTTTACAGTTTGGAAAAAACACGTTGTAAAATAATGTTTACTTAACTAATAGTATTTTCTAAAACCGGCGTTCGTGTATAATTTGATAAGAGAAGTAACGAAGCCATGAATTACTACTCGGGTGCTAATCCTTTTGTTTTGCTGGGGACGGGTGCTAATCCTAATCTATCCTAACCCGGGAATTGCTTTATGTGGTTAGTAATTTAGTTTTGTAGATGGACAGTCAGAGGTATATCATTTGCAAAGATGACCTACTGCATGGAGCCCGAATTATATTTTCACAACCCACTCCAAACTATCTCTTCCAAGAGGGTTGGTTAATCTGAAATATGACCCTATGAAAACTTATCGAATCGAGAAAAGTGAATTATTTTGCTAATTGATAAGGTGAATTGTATAAGTACTATTTCTTGTACCTTTTCAGTGAAGAGGTTGCATGCATCGTTTTCTTCTAGACCATTGAGGAAGCGTATGTACTACAAGTAGGTCGTTGGCCGCCACAGCCTCGGGGTATCCCCGTCCTCCTCCGCAGGCGTTGTCTCGCACGAGAAGAATACATACCTCCTGCCTTGTCCTCCTCGCGCGCGTCGCCCTCGCCCTGCGCCCAAGTCCCCAAGTCCCAAGTCCCGCGCATAACTCGCGTCTCTCGCGGCAAGGGGCTCGTATAAATAGACTCGATCGCCGGGTTCGTAATCCTATCTACTTTCTACACTATAGCTAAAATACATCAGATGCATGCAAGCAAGTCCATTTTGTTTTTTTGGTAACGCTGTCGCGTTTGTGTTTCGTAGTCACTTGGCAATAAACTTTAGGCACAATGGGAGAATATCTCTTTCATTATCTAATTTTCTAATTAGATTGCGCATGACATATTTTGTGTATGGACTATTTTATGTATGAAATACGAAATCCTACTGCATAGGTTATTCTTAAATGTGTTTCAATACATGGGCGGTAACTTACCATGCACATCTCTCAAACACATTATTTATTAAAACTGACAGGTACATGTTTCTATCGATTCTCTTAACGAACTTTTCAGTAAATTTTGAAATTATGATTATGTAAACTTTCTGAATTATAACATAGGATAACCAAGGAATACTAAGTGAGGTGACTTGCAGCAAAAAAGGTGGTTGACTCGGCTTTCTCCAGGATCGAAGCGGTCTAGTACCGTGTTCGTATCAACCTTTTTAGAAAAGAACATATATATTACAGTTTAAAAACATGTCGTAAAATGGTGTTCACTTAACTAATAGGATTTTCTAGAACCGACGTCCTTCTGTTTTACTGGGGGAGGGGTGCTAATCCTAACCTAGCCTAACCCGGGGATTGCTTTATGTAGTTAGTAATTTGGTTCTGTAGAGGGAACAGTCAGAGGTATATCATTTACAAACATGACCAACTGCATGGCGTCTGAATTATGTTCTTACAACCCACTCCGAACTATCTGTTCCAAGACGGTTGGTTAATCTGAAATATGACCCTATGAAAACTTATTGAATCGAGAAAGTGAATTTTGCTAATTCATAAGGTGAATTGTATAAGTACTATTTCATGTACCTTTTCAGTGAAGAGGTTGCATGCATCGTTTTCTTCTAGACCATTGAGGAAGCGTATGTGCTCTAGTTTTTTGCAACAATGCTTTGCAATATCCTCTTGCCTTGTGGTGATGACAACAACCAAGCTTGATTTTCTTAATGCAAGTAAACATGGCAATATTTTATCCCATTCCATGGTAGAAGTGAGGCCATCAAGAACAATGAAGCATTTCTTTCCCAGTGAACCCATGCGCAACATATCAGTCAATTCTGTAACTCCCATTGAAGAAACATCGGAATCATCAGTGAAATACAGGGCGTTCTTCATTGCATCTAACTGAAATGCTAAGCTCCTGAGGAGATTCTCAAGCTTGAAAGGTCGTAAGACTGTGACAAAGGCTTGTTCTGCAAACATATGATTGACCTCTCGTCCCTCATAAATATCTTTGATCATAGTGGTTTTTCCAACACCGTCCATTCCCCACAGTGCAATGACCTGGAATTTTTGGGTGCTAGACAGTTCTAGAATCAGTTCAGTAATATCAGCTTTTTCTTTCTCTCGTCCAATAACCTTGTGTTTGAGCATCTCCTGGACCGTTGTCATTTCATCAAAATGTGTATCAGATTGCCCTTCTTGTATCTCATTCTCAGTGATGTACGGTAGCATTGTGCTGGACGCTGCCTTCGATGAATATGTTGCGCCTTGAGAACTCTGTACACAAGGAAACAATAGTTAGACACGTGCCAGGCTAGCATATGTATATGTCCTAAGCCACACAATAATAGTAACTAGACAGTAGTGAACCAAAATATATACTAAATACAGATCAAATAGCATGCATGTATGCGTGTCTGCTTTGTTCAATAAAGGGTTGCTTTTGCTAGGAAATTCTGAAAGCACACGAGGGACAGAAAAGCAGAAAACATACATGTTCATAAACACAAATTATCACGAGTCACATCAAAAGTTGAGCAATACTACAAGAGAACATAAAGCTAGTGAAAACTGACACGGAATATAAGGGTGCGTTTAGTTGAGTGGCTATGAAAAAGTGGTTGGGGGCACCCCCAACCCCCAACCACGTGGTTGGTGGTAGCCATTTTTCATGTTTGGTTGTATGGATTGGTTGACCAATTTTCTTGTTTGGTTGAAAAGATAAAAATTAATATTTATGTTTGTTTTAAGAGATTAGAAATGGTTAGTGTGATATGGTCACTTATTTCTTATTGTATTGGAGTAAAATATTAACAGGCGACATAACGTTTGTTCAAATATTAACAAATTTTCAACCGGTTACGCGGAACATATCACATGTATAGAATTCTGATTATAAGTGTAGCATTTGTCAGTATTTGGTCGCTCTGTCTATTTAGAAATTATCGGGTTTTCAATGATAAGAACTATATTTCTTTGCAGGTCCAGATGTAGCCATTTCTTCCATTTGTTGCCATCTATTCGGCGTATGTGGAATAGAGACATGTTTACACAGTTGCAGCAGGTCGTAAGATATATTTTGAACCACAGAGATGACAACGTAGTGTAGAGATCGTCTCCTTAACGTCTCAGGCATTGCTACCAGTTTTCTGCATACTTCTATTACATGAATTTTTTTCTCTTTTGTTTGTGCGATTGTAATGTATCCTACCTCTGGTGAATAGGCGTAAACTTTTATGAATCTTATCCCAGATCCATGGGCGGATTCAGCATCCCTTCTCCCTGGTCACTTGCCGGATGGATGTTCTCTTACATATGTATATCTTGATAGTATTTTTAGACAAAAGTTGGCATCTTAATTAAGTCTATGAATTTATATTTTGCCCACACTTCCAGATGTTTCAATGGGCGTAAATTATGAGATCAAGAAAGCATATTTTATCCGAAAAAAAATCTTCCCAATGTCTTTCCAGATTTTGGTCTCCGCAAGATGAAAGAATAACGGTTTTGCTAATTCTCAATCGACTGAGAATTTTCTTAGTTCTCAGTCGATTCCTCACCCGTCCATTTATTCGATTGATTGATCGCTAAATTTACTCAGCGTTCCGTGCGGTGTATAACCAGGCTATTGTGGGCCTTTTCCATTGAACGGGAAAGCTGTGTTGGGCTGTACATTAACTTCGATCGTTCTTATTAACTGGGCCATGTACAAATGCTAGTGAGTTTTCCGTTGTTTTTTTTCCTCCGGTAACTTATTCTCATAGCTAGTTTGAGCATGGTACGAACAAGTTTTTTTCTTTCACGGCTTAGGAACTATTATCATTCGTACTTATTTCCTTTTTTCTCCTTTTCGTTGTCTTTACGCATTTTGTCTTATTTTTTTTTTGATTTCAGTGTGGTACTTTTAATATTTTTCATTCACGGTTTTTTTTCAAGTTTGAAATTGTTTTTCTTTTCCTATCATCCTAGGCCTTTTTTGTGTGTTGTTACTTGTAATATAATGTGTAAATCTAAGGAGTTTTTTTATGTGGAATGGTGGACTTACTTTGTTCTCTATGGAATTAACGTATTTTTGTCCACTCTTTCCATGTCTTTTTTTCTTGTGATTGTCTGCGTCGCAACTGAATTTGATATGAGTTGCACATTGAACCAAACTGAATATTTTCCAGTTGCACCACGGTTGTAATGCACAGTATTGTTTGTCCACTCTTTCGCATGTCTTTTTTTCTTGGGATTGTCTAGGTCGCAACTGAATTTGATATGAGTTGCACATTGGTTAAAACCAAAAAAAAATCCAGTTGCAGCACGGTTGTAGCTAAATTTGTACAAACCTGTTGCAACTGATTATTCTACGGCTTTTGCTAATTCTAAGTTTGATTAGGCGCTTAGTCGGTATTCTAACCGTCCGATTTTTTCTCTAAGATTCGTGTGAGTTGTCGCTGGTCTTGTGCAATGGTAGCTAGATCAGCACCCATAGCACATGGCCCGTGTTTGTATAGATGTACAACCTCCCCCCTGGCTGTGCATGAAGAGGAAGTACATACAAATAAGTATGCTAATTCAAGGGCCGAAACAACCAGGTAACGACATCAATTTGTATCTCCGGCTGTTGAAAGAGAAGCTAGAAATGTTATTTGACGTGCCAGCCGATACGTGGGACGCCGCGGCACTAGAATATTTACCTATGAGAGTCGTGTTGATCACGATGGTGCACGACTATATCGGTTACGGATATGTCGCGGGGCAGGTGGTCCACGGAATTTGTGCATGTGTTAGGTGCATGGATGACACAACATATCGCCAGCTAGAGAAAGATCCCGGGTCTTCGAAAACCGTGTTCCCGGGGCATCGATGGTGGCTTCGCAAGGATGACCCGTGGAGAAAACGCGGAGATCTGTTCGATGGTAAAACCGAGACCCGAAGAGCCCCACGTTCAAGGAGCGGCGAGGGAATCGATGAGTTGTTGAAAAATTGGGAAGAGTGCCCTGCGCCAGGAAAGAAGCGAAAGGCGCCAGCGCCGCTGCTGAAGGTATTTAAAACGAGGTATGTTTTCTGGGAGTTACGGAACTGGAAGATCCTCTGCACGCCTCATAGCCTTGATGTCATGCATATCACGAAGCACGTGTGCGAGAGTCTGCTTGGCACCCTGCTCAACATGCCGGAGAGGACGAAAGATGGCCCGAAAGCACGGAACGACTTGAGATTAATGGGCATCAGGGCCGAGCTTCACGGAGGATGCTCTGATGATGATGATGATGATGATGATGATGATGATGATCAGTCGAAGGAGACGGAAGGTCGTCGCAAGCGCAGAAAGGTCAAGAAGAATGACTATTACTGCCCCCCTTCGTGCTTCACACTAAGTCAGAAGGAGATCGACCAGTTTTTCAAGTGCCTCCTAAGAGTCAAAGTTCCTTACGGTTACTCGGGGAAGATAAGCAGATACCTAGACGAAGCGAAGCTAAAGTTCAGCGGGATGAAGTCTCACGACTGTCACGTGCTGATGACACAGATACTTCATGTTGCAATCTGAGGGATAATGGACGAGCACGTCCGTGAAACGTTGTTTGGCCTCTGCAACTTTTTCGACGTCATCTCTCAAAAGTCGATTGGCGTGAGGAGACTCGCAAGGCTGCAGGAAGAGATCGTGGTGATACTGTGCGAGCTTGAGATGTACTTCCCGCCCGCATTCTTCGATATTATGGTGCATCTGCTGG
Organism: Poa pratensis; assembly: GCA_947311845.1. NCBI lineage: Eukaryota > Viridiplantae > Streptophyta > Magnoliopsida > Poales > Poaceae > Poa > Poa pratensis. Next base: position 858,792 of record CAMZMU010000119.1, on the reverse strand, counting down.
TTCATATCATGGAGGATATCATCCAACTCGGCCCGACGTTCCTACACAGCATGCTGCCGTTCGAAAGGATGAATGGTGTCATCAAAAGATTCGTTCACAACAGGGACCATCCATAAGGAAGCATAGCTAAGGTCTTTCTGACCCAAGAGTGCATCTCTTTCTGCATGAATTTTCTAGACATCGAGAACCCTGGTCTACCCGTCAACAGGCACCTTGGCAGGCTCGCTGGATGGGGTCACCGTGAAATGCCTGTCGACTTCAATGGTCGACGCACCGACTTTGATAGAGGAAATTTAGTCGCGCGACAACACATAGAAGTGGTCAATCCTTGGTTGGAAGAGCACGAAAGCTTTATTGCGAAGAAGTACAGTGACCGGGGCCAGCAGAGGACGGAGAAATACTCAAAGAGCACAACTCCTGTTTCACGGTTCAAGGACAAGCTTCTGGCTAATCCCCCGCAAATGCATTCTTCTGCAGAAGAAAAACTCATATTCACCTTGTCACAGGGCCCCGCGCACAACCTGATGACCTATCAGGTGTACGATATCAACGGTTACACATTCCACATGGAGGAAAAGGACAAGAATTGCGATCGGGGTAACGATGGAATCCTACACAGGTGACGTCAACGAAAGGTACTACGGAAGGATCGAAGAGATATGGGAGCTCGACTACGCGGGAGAGAAGGTGCCAATGTTCCGTGTCAGATGGGCCAAGGGCGTCGAAAAAGACGGATGGTATTTCACCACCATGATTATACCCGAAGCCAAATCCAAGACTGCCGGCGCAAACGTCACCTCGAAAATGAGCCATGGGTATTGGCCAGCTAAGTGGACCAATGCTTCTTCATCACCGAACCGGCAAAACCTAGCAGTGTTGTCGTCAGGAGAGGCAAAAGGAGCATCATCGGAATGGATGGAGTCCCCAACGAGCAAGACTTCGACCAGTACGGCGACCCAAAGATGGAAGATGACGACGACGACGAAGCAACATACACCACAAGAAGAAACAGGACAACGCTACCTAAAGGTCGCCGTTCAAGAGAAGAAGTCACGAGGTTCCGGGCTTAAATTATTCAGCCGCGACAAAGAAGGGCAAAAAAAAATAGTGAAACGCTAGAGCTATAAGAATCACGATGTGCCATGTGTGTGCATGCATTCGACGAACTATTGATGATGTAATATATGCACTAAATATGTTGTTAAAATTAATCAACATATTTTTTGAATTTATATTGATTTATTAAAAACATTGGGGGAGGGGGATTCGAAACTCGGACGGCGAAAAAAGACCACAGGCTCAAACCACTGGGCTATTCATGTATTCGTGATGTCCTTCCGCGCTGGACGTTTTTATATATGTAGTGTTGATTACTCGTGGCGCGTGGCGCACTCAAGCCTGGTGCGCCACGGCTATGCGACAACAATCCCCCTTATTTTCCCTCTTCTCCCTTCTCCTCCCCGCAGACAGTACCGGTCCGCATCGCCACCCCTCGGAGAGAGCCGCCGCCCTGGAGAGAGCCACCGCCGGATAGAGCCGCCGCCTCCTCTCGCGAAGGTAACGCCCGCGATCCTCGCTAGTTTCCTGTTCCGCTCTGGCTCGATTACGATGGCCCAAGCGGTTGCGTCACGGCCGATCCGCCGCCGCATCGCCACCGTCCTCACGCGAGGTCCCAGGCTCCCTACCATCCTCGCGCGCTTGGTGTTCGAGCAAATGCCACGCGCGCGCATCCGCGGCGAGTGCCCTGGCGCTAGCAAGCAGTTCGACGATCGAAGGAGCACCATCTCTCACGCGGTCCCAGGCTCCCTGCAATCCTCGCGCGCTTGGTGTTCAAGCAAATTTCGCGCCCAGGTGATGCAGAACTGGTTTATCCTGCAACTCTTACCGAATTGTAAGTTTTGTGCATTGATCATGATCAAACTGTGCATTGGTGTTCTATTCTAAATCAATTTGACTCCTTCTGAACTGCAAATTCTTTGATGAAAGTTCAGTGCATTTTGTTTGCGACAATGATCCACGGTCATGCGGATTTGCCACTGAAAATTGTATGTTGTTATAATGGGTCAAGTGTATGTTGTTGAAATGGCAAGATTGTGCCATTTTTATTTGCAGGAATTCAAATGAGTTGCCCATTTTTGCCGAAATGCTGATTAATTTCCGTTTCGGCGAAAATCGGGCACTCCTAGGTCAATGAATTAGCAAAGGTCATGCCGGATTTTTCTATGAATTTTTGTACTAACTAGTTGAATTTTTTTATTTAGTGCGAACATGTCGACCGGACACAACAACGACGAGGGCGGCACTTCTAAGCCATTCTTGGAGCTATCCGAGGAGATGGAATTAGCGGAAGAAGCTCAGGGCGACGACGTATAGATGGAGGACGTCAAGGAAGAGACCGACGACGACCAAAGCACTGACGGTGGCCCCAGGGATGATGCCGGCAACACCACCGCTAGTGGCGCCGAGGATGACACCACCGCTAGTGGCGCCGAGGATGACACCACTAATGGCGGCAAACGCACAGATGGTAGCCAACCGAAGAGGCGACGGAGGGATCGGCGCTCGAACTCACTCGGCACCGTCCGGGAAGAATTTACGGAAGTGAGCCCCGCTGGGCTTCCTTTGGCGCCCGACGCACATGTCAAAGGGTATGGTATCCAACTCGCGTGCATTGTCCGGGACACCGTCTCGATCAACACTGAGAACCTAAGGAGTCATAACCGAGGGCAGTTGTGCAAACTCCTCTTCAAGAAGCTGCACGCACGGTACAAGTTCCCGAACCAGGAGAAGTACAACAACACAGATCTCAGTGGGAATGCAGTAAACAAAGCCGCCCTCCCGAAGATGAGCACCGCCCTGAACAGTTGGAGAGGCCGGGTGAAGAAAATGCTTGTAGAGGGTAAAACTTTCGTGGAGATCAACGTGAAAGAGCTGATGATCAGCGAAGCTGACCTCCGGGAGTTCAAGGTAAAGTGCGAGTCCGAACCAGCCAAGGCTGCGAGTGCATGGGGGAAGAAGTTGTGGGACTTGAACATAGGTAACCACCGTCTCAGAGCCGGTGATTACAGAGGGAAGCAGCCCATTTGGGATAAGGAGGACGCCGAGCGTGAAGCTAACCAACTAGATAACCGCTTCGCCAAATACAAAGACAAGCAGGTCCAAAACTTTCTCAGGGCCCGGTACCGTCCGGACCCGAAAACCAAGGAATTAACCGCGGATCCGAAGGTGAAGGACTTTGAGCGTTATCTGGTAAGGAATACACAGCTTAATTAGCTTCAGACGATCAAGTCAATTGCATTCTAATTAATGAAGCCAAATTTCTAAATGGTTCACGTACGTTCCTTGTGCAGGAGGATGAAAGCGGTAGTGTGCAAGGATCTCAGAGCTCCTCTTCCCAGGGGTCGACGGCGAAGGGCCCGTGGGACACACATTTAACAGGGCGAGGAACCAGACGAAGGGGAAGCCGAAGGACACTAAGCCGTCAGCTGGCCGTATTGTCGGCTTTGGCGGGTCCATGAAAATGGGGGAGTATTATAATCAGGACCCGAAGACGCGAAAGGAGAGAAAGGAGAGGAGGGACCTCGAGCAAAGTCACGAGGTTCAAGAACTCAAGGACAAAGTGGCGCAGATTCTGCAGATGGTCGAAGACCAAGTGGCACTGAAGATCACCGAAATCCTTCCTTCCTTGTTGGCGGGGTTAGGGAATTGGGAAGCGGGAGGTCAACAAGGGCCTCCCCTGATTCCCAGCATGGCCGGCAGCAACTCGAGAAACGACGCGGCGCCGACTCCGCCAGTCAACACCGCGGTGCGGACGCATTCATGACTCCGCCCGCCAACACCGCGGCGCGGGAGCTTAATGCGCCCGGTAGGGAGAATACGGCGGCCGGCACCGTGCCAGCAAGCAGCCGCTCTGTCACTTGCACGCCCGCCGTCGGCGCCGGTCCCTCGACATTAGCCGAGCTCGACGCCATCAAGGTAACTAAGCGTCAGAGGCTCAACCGATGACTTCATCTCCTTGCCTTTGACTGGCATCTCTGAAGCCCTACATGTTTTTCGCAGGGCAACGTCGACGTTCCATGCACACTCCTACACTACGTGAACGATGAGTTGAAGGATGTTGCCAAGGGTACTACCGTTCAACCGGGAAACCGCGTGTTCCACGGTAGGCCGATGCCACCCCACTTGTATAGGGTTGAACTGGTTTGGGTGCTGCGGGGCTGCGACGAGGTGGAACCTCCCATTCAACCACAGGGAGCCGAAGACGGCAAGACGATGGTGCTCCGATATTGCTTCAACTGGCCCTTGCAATGGCCGAAGAGCCAGATTCGTTTGGGGGCGGGGGGCACCACCCCACAGACAACACCGTCAGTCGTTCCGGCGCCAAAACATGGCAAGACCGCCGCACCGCTACCGCCACCAGCTCCACGCGATGTGGCGTCTGATCCTGACATGCATATGGCATAGGATCCGGAGGACAACGATGGTGCCAACGTCGATGACTACATCGCCGCCAACTATGATGACGGACTTTTCATGCCTTCTATTGATGAACCCTACCGTGGCACAGATGCCCGCGATCAAGCTGGTCCCACGGAGAAATCCCATTGCAAGCGTCTGTTCAATTCTCAGGAAAAAGCCAAGCAGGGAATTATTTTCAGCCCCGGCACAATCCGTAAGGTGGCCGGTGAGCAGTTAGCGGTTGATGCCTGCTTACAAGGCGAGACCAAGAAGAAGGGGCCGAAGGCACGGAAAAGAAAAACTAAGAAGCAGGGTGTGAGCCAGCTTGCTCCGAATCTGATCCAGGCTCAGGACGGGCCACCAAGACCCAAGGATATTATGTGGAGGGTGCATGTGGCGGGTATGCCGATGCTAAATGAGCGCCAGCTCAGGGCCGCAAGTAGGGATATGCAGAGTCTGCATGACGGTATTCTGACATAGAAACGCGCCGTCTTCGAGAGAAAGATCCGGCATACCAGCTTTTCGTGGCCAAGGTGCCAACGGGCTACGGCTTCGTCGATGTATCCCCCGGTGATCTGTTATTCCTGCGGTTTTCTGACATCTTCGATATGTATCACCTGAATCGGCTGCACCATACCTTCGTCCGCCTATTTTCGCTCAGTACGGCGATGCAGATCATTCGTGATAAGACATCGGTCATCGCGATAGTGGACCCGTACTACATGCGTGACAGCGACTTGGCCGAGGCCGGGGCCAGGCGAGTCGCGACGGAGTACCTCCAAGGCATCATGCTGGCTCACAAGAGGAAGGATTACATTCTCATGCATTACTTTGCCGAGTAAGTCATTCGCTCGCCGCCGTAACATGCTTTCTAAGATTTCCATCGTTCTTTTCCAACATTCCGTTTGAATTGTTTTGCGCAGAGAGAAATACTGCGTACTCATCTCCTTCTCGCCGAAATATTCACGAGCCATGTATTTTGACTCGGGGAGTGCGATGAAGAAAGACTACGACAATATCAAGAGAGTTCTGGATGATGCTCTCACCGGCTACGCCGCATCAGGAGGCAAATTTGAGAACGAAAAGATCAGGGTCGGTCGTCACGTGTTCACCCACGTAATGGAGTTCCCCTGCGCCAAGCAGCCGGATGGCAGTCACAAGGAGGCCTACTACGCCCTCCATCACATGCGGGTACGGGACCAACATGACCTTACGCTGCCAGCTCATCACCAAGACTGGGCCCGAGGCTTGGCGACGATCCAGGATTCGGATATCAGAAAAGAGTTCTATCGCATACAACAGCAGTTTGTGGAAATCATCTTTCACGATGTCTGCAAAAAGGGGGGGCTCTTCTACGGCGGCATTGAACCACATAATAGTGAAACAGAAACTCGCCTATACATGCAGGGTGACGATAGGCCGTTCACGACGAAAGAAGGCTACCTCCCGTCCCCTGAGCCGAGTCGGAAGCCTTGATGTTTGCCTAGCTGAAGTTCCGAACTATCGATGAGCTTGTGTTGTAAACTTTATCCCTAGCTACATTAACTTGTAAGGCTACCCGTTTCGACAGTCGTTGAACTTAATTGTGATCGATGTTATATATTTATTACGGTTATGAACCATGCAATTAATGCTTAATTATGTTGCTTTTAATTATTGCGGCCCTACTTGATGTTCGATAGTTTTCAGAATGCCGATGATTAAAATGGTGTGGCCCACTACTTGGTACCCTGATGGTCCGGTGAGCCTTGTGATATGCACAAATACATGTCTTGTGCATCTTACTTGGCTCACCAGAACCATCGATGCGTGTGTCCAACCTAACTATGAGGCACAAATCCGAATCATTTATGTTTACTTTGGTATTTTCTCAAGAATGCCGATGATTAAAATGTTGTGGCACTGTGATGCCCTGATGTTCTAGTGAGCCTTGTGATATGCCACAAATACAAGTCTTGTGCATCCTACTTGGCTCACTAGAACCATCAGGGTTGTTTCTGTGTCCAACCTAAGTATGAGGCACAAATCCAAGTCATTCTTGTTTACTTTTGTGTTTTTTCAAGAATGCCGATGATTTTAAAGTGATGTGGCACTATGTGGCACCCTGATGGTCTTGTGAGCCTTGTGGTATGCACAAGTACAAATCTTGTGCATCCTACTTGGCTCACAAGAACCATCAGGGTTGCTTTGTGTGTCCGGCCTAAGTATATATGAGGCATGCTTTTTGAGTTGGCCCTATTTGGTAAGTGTACATCTTTCTGCACCCATCATTTAATTATTATTGCGGACTTGTGAACTCTTGCTATCCGTCACCTAATATTATTTGTTTTGTGTCTACAGATGAAGAAGTGCTACGTGGTGTACGAGTGTAGGGTTCCAGGAGTTTACGACGAGTGGGAAGACTGTCTGAAGCAAGTGAACAAGTTCAACGGCAACAACTACAAAGGCTACAAGAGTAGAGAGGTGGTGGAAGCGAGGTGGATGAACCACCTGCTAGAGGAAGAGAGGAAGAAGAACCTGATGAAGACCTTCATCGCAATCCCCATCTTGCTCACCGTGATTGCGGTTCTACGGTATTTGTTCGTAGTTTAGGTGACTAGCTACTTCCTTTGTAATGTGATGATGAACCTCCTTCTAGCTCGGTCTCGAAACCTACACTTGTCTAATATTTTGACACTTGTCGATATTTCAGATTCTAATTAATGTGATGAACTACGATTGTGTTGGTCTTATCACAGTTTCAGTTACAATGTGATCAACTTTGTCTATTTATACTGCTTTGCAAACTGTGTATACTGTACCGTATTCAAACTGTATACCCATATAAATACGCGTATAGTGTATTAAAAAAATCATGTGGCTTACCAGTGGCACACCAGGAAGGATACCAGTGGTGCACCTAGTCTCTTACCAGTGGCGCACCATATAGGTTACTAGTGGCGCAACTCCATGATGTGGTAACCAAAAGCGGTGTGCCACTGGTACCTGTTTTCCTAGTAGTGAGCATTGCAACAAATCCTTGCAAATTCACTTTTGTCAAAGAATTGCACCATAATGCTTGTATCCGGTATGAAATATCCATGTGTTTACCCGTTTGCTAGACATCTCCATGCACCCATGCCGTGAAGCCTCAAGGGAAACATCGCCGAGCCGGTGAACAGGAAGGCTTTGGTGGTTCACACTGAACGGTAGTAGATACGTCTCCACTGGATGACAGTTACCTCTCCTAGGGATCTGGCCAGAGAAACTCGTTATCGAGAAGGAATACAGTCGACGAGGAATCCAAGGAGGCTGGAAAGGTCTCCACTGAGAGCCATCATCAGAGTCAAGGTAGGAAAGAACGCAAGCTTGCTTAAAGAACGCAAGTTTGGATTATTTGCGAGAGGGATAAGGCATTTTATTTGATGTATTTCTTCTAGAAAGCTCACTGTGCAGCCAGCTTCTAATGTTGCATGGTCAGAAACATCTGAAACTTTTGATGGATGGCAATAAAATTACGATCCTTGATCTCAGGTTCAGGACTTCTTGTCATAGCAAACTGTAACCTATGCAAATTTTTGAATTTAGGAATGAAAGTGTGCACTGTTCCAAAACTGAAAAACTGCTGCGATGATTGCTCTGTATGTTTATATCCTGTTGCTTGCATAGCTAGAATGAAGCCTATTCTGTTGTACAAGTTTTAGCTAAACTGAACCATACTGTGATACCGGAGAACTAGCAGTTGTTGTAAACTCGACTATTAGTATTTAGAGAAGAGGGTTTACTCCGCTCCATTTGCAAGTGACAGTTAATTTCAGAAAAAAAAAATTGTAGCATGTTCAAATCCTGATGGTATATTTAGAATTCTGATTTGTAGGTGGATTTGCTTTGTCCATTGATAACTAGAAAAACATGTGTATCAAACAGAGAGCACATCACCATTGCATCTTGTAGGGAAACAACAAGAGTATCCTCACTAGTTGAGTATAGGATTGATCTGTTTTTAGCTGCAGTAGCATATTACTTGTTTGGTAGTGGAAATCATGGAGAAATCTAAGTAGTGTTAACTTTCTTTCTCTTGTAGATTGATAGTTCATAGCTGTGTAGAAATCATGGAGAAATCTTGGTAGTACTTCATCTAAATGCTAGTTCATTCTGGTGGCTTTTGCCAGTTTAGTTTTTTCAGCAAGTCAATTGTAAGACACAATCCCAATGTGTTATGTGCTTCATCAAGTCAAAGTGCTACTGCCTAGATACTAGCTTTGTTCTACCAGGAAAGCTGGATTTTATTTATCTCTAGACATTTTAGTACACACTAATCCCTGGTAGTTGATACATTCATGAAATTTCGTGCATATTCTTCGAAAGCATTAGTAACAGAAATTAAGCATAGGTAGATCCATTGAGGATAATGCAGCAATAGCACATGTCCTGTTATTCTTGTGACGCCTTCAGATTTCTTAACACTGAGTTTTGAGTATATGTAAACATTTTCTTGATTTCAGCTAGTGGTGCTTCCAAGGAAGTATTCAACAGGGAGAGGAGTAGCTGATATTCTCATGGAGTTGTTTGCATCTTCACCATGAGTAGCTAGCTAGTTCTGCTATGATGTTTGAAGAGATATATGCACGGTTAGTCACTGAACTTGGCCGAGATGAGCACTTTGGTCACTAAACTTGCAAAATGTTGTCCGCGGGTCACTCAACTTGGCAGAGATGAGCAAACTGGTCACAAACCATTGACTGAGCAGTTGACCATTGACTCTGACCATTTTTTTTGCAAAAACACCTCCGTAGAATCACAAAATCACATTAATGTCTCTCTACAGGGTGTTTTTGCAAAAAAAAATGATGTGATTTTGTGATTCTACAGGGGTGTTTTTGCAAAAAAAATGGTCAGAGTCAATGGTCAACTGCTCAGTCAATGGTTTGTGACCAGTTTGCTCATCTCTGCCAAGTTGAGTGACCCGCGGGCAACATTTTGCAAGTTTAGTGACCAAAGTGCTCATCTCGGCCAAGTTCAGTGACTAACCGTGCATATATCTCATGTTTGAACTAAACTTGCCCCTTTCTGTAATTAAGTCTGCACACTTGTTAGCTCCAGATTGAAATATGATAGGAGTGTTTGAATTATGTACATTTATATTTGTTAGTTATGCTGCCATTGTGTACCAACTGCAGATTTGTTGTACTGGAAGGAAGTGTCATGATGATTACTGGTAGCTCCCTTGCCAACTATTGTATTGCTATACACAGATTTGTATGTGTTATTAGCTATTGTACTGCAGCCTTGGAAAAAAACGTTCATCTTTATATTCGTAGTATCGATTTTAGTGCAAAGATTGGATCTTTACTTGAGTGACTATGTCCATGCATAGATAAAGTTTCAGTTTTTATCATCAAGTTCTGTACATCACAATCCCCTCGCATCCCCAAAAATCAAAGTAACCAAAGGGGATTGGGATTTGTGGGGAAATTTGGGGATTGGAGGGGATTGGGTGAAAGGGAGGGATTCACCTAATCCCCTCCCATCCCCAAACCTCCCAGGGGTGGAAATACCGGAGAGGTAAACAAGGCCTAAAAGAAGTGGACTCGTTCCACGCCTAGGGGCTATTATATCCTAGGTGGAATGGGAGGGATTGGACATGGAATTTCGCCTTCCCCACCTAGTCTATACACATAACTTGATATGAGCAGGACGCTCCACGGGAATCGAGCTGATTTACCTTACATGGGTATTTAATGCCTATATTTGGGTGATATTTTTTAGGACGGGTGAAAACCTCCGGCTGAGGTTGGTCACAGTGGAGAGTAACATAGAGTAGTAACATGCTGATGTTACTAGCCTATGTTACTACCTTTACAGTGGGGAATAACCAATATGTGGTGTCATGCAAGACTTTATTTATTAGACTATAGACTCATTTTGTCTTGATATGTGTGATGTTACAGTAACTAGCTAAGTTACCACAAGCACTTCTCTCCTCATTAATTACCTGCCACATAAACAAACTTGTCTTGAAATGTGTGATGTTACTAGTTAAGTTACTTGCACTATGGCTAGCCTGATAGCTAGACACATATCTATGTAACATATAAATAGGCTACCTGTGTCGGCAGACAAATAAAGCAAAGGCACTAAAGTCGATGTATCCTAATGGCTCTTGATAGCCGATATTTTGAGCAAAATGAAATAATAAATAATACTAGTAAAATGACGCGTCCAAAATTGAAGTAGTACCTGTTGGTAGAAAGCATAGATTGTCTGATCAGCTGACAATTGCTTGAGCTCTGACGCCGTACTTTTGAGGCCAGAGCACAGGCTTGCTACTTCAGCGTGCTCCGTGGACACTACGATCCGGCTCCACAGTTTACTTTTGAGAAAGCAGGTTCTAATCTGGTGCCATTCTTCAATGGTGGATAGATCAGTAAGCACAATCAGGTACCTCTTCTCATTGACATATCCACCATACTCGTGAGCCAACTCATGCACGGTCTTTGCCTCCTCTAGCAAAACATCAACCAACTCTACGGTGGCTGCTCGAAACTGTTTCACTACACTCTGGACAAATTCTTTCGGGTGAAAAGGACGCGTCACCCTTACCCACGCTCGGCATGGGAAGTTGAGTTTGACAATTTGATTCTCGTACGCCTCCGAGATGATGGAGATATGCCCATCGATGCCACTTGTTCCCCACAATCCGATAACTCCAATTTGGTCCGAGCCCAAGGCATCCTTTTTGAGGATCAGCTGGGCAAGATCCAATCTTGATTGAGGCTGCTGCCTGGCGGCGTCCCTTCTTGCTTCACCAATGCCGAACATGGTAGCAGCGGCGCTGGTGGAGTTATCGGGGAGTTTAGCGGGTTTAGAGCCTCCGTCAATGAGGCGGTACCGCACATTCCTCTGACTCACTTCCTCGACCTTGGCACGCAGTTCCTTCATCTGATAGGCCACTTGGCGCCGGTTGAGGAGCGTGCGAGGGATGCGCCACCATGACTGCTTTTGAACACAAATGGCAAAATCCTGGAGGGAATCCTCGACGTCGTATGCGACGTCGCGAACCTGCTTCACCCAGGTCCTGAAAACCTTGTTGTGGCCGTCCCACTCCTCGTGCGCCACCATCAGGAACGACTGCATCATTTCCAGCTCGTCGGTGACGAAGGTCTTATCGCGCTGGACTCCGAACTGCAAGGCCACCTCCTCCGCCACGGCGGATTTGGCGTAGGCCAGCGTCCCGTTCAGCACGGACTTGCCGATGCTCACCGCCGTGGCCTCCATGCTCAGTACGGACCAGTTGAGCTTGCTTCTCTCTCTTACTCCTTTGAGCGTTTGTGTGTGGAATGGAAATGTCTGGGAACAGGTCTCACGCTGTCAGCTCTGTTTACATAATGCAAGTGCGGTCGCCTCCATGATTGACCTGCTCTCCTCACAAGCTCCCTAGCAAGATGATGGTACGTCTCTTGCGTGGGTGGGTGGATCTGATACAGCTAATCCTGCTGGGTGCCGATCAATAACAGCAACATTGGGTAATTAAAAACAGGTTATGCCGGCCAGCATTCAGCAAAAAAACAAGAGTAGGTTGTCACCCTTTTCTAATCACGACTTGGTAGGCCTACGGTCCTTGAAAAAACTCTTAGCTTATAGAGTGGAGCGGCGGCCACTCGTTTATTAATTCTGCATCAATCTTTCATTAAAGCCAGAGACAGCGATCCCTCAACAGCTAGGCTAGTCACCAAAAAAGCGCCAGTCCCCGACCAAACCGAGAAACGCGACGTACATATCTAGAGGCTAGAGCATCAACAATTGGTTATAAAGAGGTGATCAGGGCTAGCTGTCAGCTAGAGTAAGCTGACATGCACATTTTTAATCAAGACTTTGCCAGGTCTAAGTCGTGGCATGTGCATCCCAATACTCTTATTACGACTGTCAAAAAAGTACTCGTTCTTTTATAAGCTACCCTCTAATGTGCACTTGTTTTGCTGGCAGCATTGTGTTGATGAAGCGGCCCAAACCGACTTTACGCGTACGCTTACGCGAGACTGGTTCTACAACTGACATACAGCTTGTACCGTATATGTGGCTGGCGGGTGTCTGTCTCTCTCGCAATAAGGATACGAAATATCGACTATTTGATCGTTGTTGTGGTTATAGGTTCGTAGGCAAGCAACGGTTCTATTTACGAATGCCCAAGCCACGTAAAGTATGCAAAAGATAAAGTAGAAAGCGTCTAACTTTATTTAGCAGGAACAATGTGATATGGTCAAGGTAATTTTAGTAAATTGTTTATAAACTGTGGGCACGATGGAGACCATCGGCGCAATACCACATCATGGCGCATTACATTTTTTTGATGTTATTGAGTGCATCTTATATTATGTATATATATATGGTTATATATTAGTTACACGGCGATACTAACACTAGTAGGAAAACCCAATTCTATGGAAGCTTATTCTGGGGCGCACCTTATAGCCGTGCGCCACAGTATAAGCTTCTGTGACGCACCAGCCATGGTGCGCCACAGAATAGCCTTATTCTGTGGCGCACGGCTATAAGGATGCGCCACAGAATGGTGCGTCACAGAAGCTTATACTGTGGCGCACGGCTATAAGGATGCGCCACAGAATAAGAGCGGGCCCCACACCAACGCACGGGTGTGCCACTTTTGACCTTATTCTGTGGCGCACTGGTCAGGTGCGCCACAGAATAGGTTTATTCTGTGGCGCATCCATGCAGGTGCGCCACAGAATAAGGTGCTCTGGCCCCACAAATAATTGGGGGAACTATTCTGTGGCGCACCTGACCCAGTGCGCCACAGAATAAGTTATTCTGTGGCGCACCAGTTAGGGGTGCGCCACAGAATAACTGTACCAGATATTTTATAAGGCCATCTCCACCCACTTTCCCCTACCCATTTCTCATTTCCTCTTCTTCCTCCTCTCTTCCTCCTCTCCTCCCAACTCGTGGTGCTCCTCCTTCCCATCCATTTTTGACCATATATTTCTCCTTTTTTTTTAGTTAAACTTATTTTGGTTGATAGACTCCTCCATACATAGTCTCCTTTCTCCCATCTTCTATTTTGGATCAAATCTACAAGGTGAGAAAGGTTATTGTGCTTTGACCATCTTGTTGGAAATGTTTGGAGGTACCTTGAGAGACCCTTGAGATTGCCGGAACGTCGATTAACTTCCGTTCCGGCAACTTCGGGTACTCCATATGTCCCTTTTTTAGCAAAGGTCATGCCGGATTTTTTCGTGAAATTTGGCATGACTTTGCTAAAAATAGGACATGTGGGGTATTAATTGTGCTTGTGCTTCCGACCATCGTGTCGTTGAGATGCCGGACTGAGATGTGTTGTGTGTGTTTGTGTGTGCATGCATGTTGCGGCTCTAATTAAGTTATGTACTCTCGTTTCTTCTCTATGTATAGCGCGTAGTCAACCATGGTCATAATGATGAGCTCCAGTCAAATCAGAACATACAAGGACCAAGCGAAGGCGGACATGATTCGGTCCAACGGGAGGCAGATAAGATGTCCGTGTCGAAAATGCAAACATGAGAGGTGGATACACCCTGATTCTGGATTATTGGAGGAGCACCTGCTCAGGCACGGTTTCATGCCGGAACAAGCCAAACAAGATCATCGTCATGACGAAGGAGATGCCCGCGGCGGACAAGATGATGACGAAGGAGATGCCGGTGACGGACAAGATCATCATGATGACGAAGGAGATGCCGGCGGACATGATCATCATGACGAAGGAGACGAGCAGACCCCGCTAAGTTTGGGCTTGCAGGATGCTCATTTTCAAGAACTGCTTCTCAGTCAGACGAGCAACGACAGAGAGAAAGCCAAGCTAGCGCAAATGGGGATAGACGGGATCACTCCGTTGTATCCTGGGTGCCGGCCTCAGGATACGCGCTTGCAAGTAACGCTTAATGCTATGGAGATGAAGTCGGGAAACAGTTGGACCGACAAGAGCTTCAACCAGAACCTGAAATTCTGGCACGATATTCTCCCCGAGGGTAACACATTACCAACTACTATCGAGGAGGCCAAGAAAGTCCTGTGCCCTCTTGACCTACCGCACGAGAGATACCACGCCTGCATCAATGATTGCGTAATTTATCGGGGCGATTACGAGGACTTGACCAAATGTCCGGTGTGCGGTCACGGACGGTACAAGAGTGGAAAGAAGAAAAATCCTCGAAAAGTGGTATGGTACTTTCCTATCACTCCCCGTCTTCAGCGGTGGTTCGTGGATCCTAAGGAAGCAAAGCTCATGCAATGGCACGCGGAAAGGGAGAAGCCCGCAGAAGATCCGGAGAAGGGCACCATCCTGACACACCCTGCAGACGCTAGCAATTGGCAAGCATTGGACATCGCCTTCGAAGATTTTGGGCGCGACGCAAGGAACGTCAGGCTGGGTATGTGCACAGATGGAATGAATCCGTTCTTCAATGGCACACATAGCACCTGGCCCGTGTTTGTATGGCCTTACAACCTTCCCCCGTGGCTGTGCACGAAGTCAAAGTACATACACATGAGTATGCTTATTCAGGGTCCGAAACAACCAGGTGTCGACATACATCTGTATTTCGAGCTGTTGAAAGAGGAGTTAGAAACGTTATGGAAGACGCCTGTCCGTACGTGGGACGCCTACACTAAAGAATATTTCAATATGAGCGCCGCGTTGCTCACGACGGTGCAGGACTATCCTGGAATGTCGTCTGTATCGGCCCAGGTGGGCCACGGATTCTGTGGATGTATCAGGTGCATGGATGAGACCCCGCATATCCAGCTACCAAGAATACAAGGGTCTTCGAAAACCGTGTACCCAGGGGCTCGAAGGTGGCTTCGCATGGACCACCCGTGGAGAAAACGCGGGGATTTGTTCGATGGTCAAGAAGAAAGAGAAACAAAACCGATCCCGAGGACCGGCATAGAAATTGATGAGCTTTTGACAAATTGGGAGGAGTGCCCTGCGCCGGGAAAGAAGCGACCGAGGGTAAAACCGCTGCTGGGTGTATGGAAAGCGAGGTGTGCTTTCCATGACTTGGAGTACTGGAAGGTCCTCCACACGCCCCATAGCCTCGATGTAATGCACATTACGAAGAATGTTACCGAGGCTGTTCTTGGCACTCTTTCAAACATGCCGGAAAAGACCAAGGATGGGAAGAAAGCACGATACGATCTGAAATGGCTTGGCATCAAGAAAGATATTCACGGCCCCGATAGTGATGATGATGATAATGATGACCAGACGGAAGGGACTCAAGGTCGCCGCAAAAGGAGGAAGAAGAGCGCGGTTGTGCTTCCACCTACCTGCTTCACTATGAGTCCGGAGGAGCTCAAGCAGTTCTACAAGTGCCTCTTAGGAGTCAAATTTCCTTACGGTTACGCGGGGAAGACAAGCAGATATCTGGACGAAACAAAGAAGAGGTTCAGCGGGATGAAGTCTCACGATTGTCATGTGCTTATGACGCAGATAATTCCCGTTGCGATCCGAGGGATAATGGACGAGCACGTCCGTGATACGCTGTCTGCACTTTGCAACTTTTTTGACGTCATCAACCGTAAGTCGATCGGCGTGAGGCAGCTCCAGAAGATACAGGATGAGATCGTGGGGATACTATGCGAGCTCGAGATTTACTTCCCGCCCGCGTTCTTTGACATCTGCGTGCATCTCCTTCTCCACGTCGTTGATGACATACTGAAGCTCGGTCCGACGTTCCTGCACTACATGATGCCGTTCGAAAGGCAGAACGGTGTCATCAAAGGATTCGTTCGCAACAGGGCCCGTCCAGACGCAAGCATGGCCAAGGGCTTTCTGACCAAAGAGTGCATCACCTTCTGCCAGAGTTATCTAAGCACCGAGAACGAGGATGTTGGTCTGGCCACCAGGCCGCACGTCGGCAGGCTCGCTGGTTTTGGTCACCGTGAGGGCTACCGCTCACTCCCTGTCGATTGATGGTCGACACGTCGACTTCGATAGGGCTCACCGGGTCGCGCTACAACACTTAGAATTGATCGAACCTTGGGTGGAAGAGCACAGAAGCATAATCGAGAAGAACTACATCGACCTGGGCCGGCCGAGGAAGAACGGAGACGTAACCAGAGAGCACAACTCCAGCTTCACGCGTTGGTTCAGGGAAAACAACTGTCCGAATCACGGGTCAGAAAGCCAAGTACGGAAGATGAAAAACTCATATTCTCCATATCACAGGGCCCCGCGCAGAACGTGAAGACCTATCAGACGTACGACATCAATGGTTACAGATTCTGCACCGAGGAAAAGGACAGGAGTAGCGAATATCAAAACTCAGGAGTAACTATGCTATCCTACGCCGATGACGAGGCTACCGTCAAACAAAGATACTTCGGAAGGATAGAGGAGATATGGGAGCTCAACTACTGTGGAGAGTCGGTGCCAATGTTCCGTGTGAGATGGGCCAAGAACGTCGAAAAAGAAGGCCGGTATTTCACCACCATGGTTATACCCGAAGCCAACTCGAAGAAAGCCTCCGCGAAAAATGAGCCATGGGTACTCGCTAGCCAAGTCGATCAATGCTTCTTCATTACCGACCCGTCAAAGCCTAACCGTGTTGTCGTGAGGAGGGGCAAGAGGAGCATCATCGGAATGGAAGGAGACGCCAATGAGGAGGACCTGGACGGCGATCCGAAGATCGAGGAGGAATTCGACAACTACTTCGACATGCCTACTACTAATTCTAAAGAAAAAAGGAAGACCTCCCTACCTACCAAAGGTTGTCCGTTCACGCGAAGAAGTCTCAAGGTGACCGGCCTAAGCTATTCAACCGCCAAGAAGGGAAAGAAGAAATGCTAGTTTGGAACCGGCCGGGACGAAGATCGAAAACTTTTTTGTGTATTATATATAATTTGTTTTGTATGAGAGACAAGCATATGGTCTATGTAATTTGATATATATGGCACAGTTTCAATATTTGTATTAACTGTTTTTTATTAACATGTGTGTAAAAACAGAAAATTTAAATAAAAAACCAACTATTAACTTTTTTTTATTAACATGTGTGTAAAAACAGAAAATTTAAATAAAAAAACAACTATTAACTGTTTTTTATTAACATGTGTGTAAAAACAGAAAATTTAAATAAAAAACAACTATTAACTTTTTTTTATTAACATGTGTGTAAAAACAGAAAATTTAAATAAAAAAACCAACTATTCTGTGGCGCACTGCTAGGGGGATGCGCCACAGAATAAGGTACCTTATCCAAAAACTGGCGCCGCCGTTTTCTTCTTCGTTCTCATTCTTCTTTCTTCGATCTCTTCTTCCTCTCCCCATAACCCGCGCCGCCGCCGTTCACCCTCGCCGGCGCCGCCTCCCTCATCCGTGCCGGCGCCGCCTCCCTCGTTCGCGACCCCGCCGCCTCCCTCGTCCGCGACCCCGCCGCCTCCCTCGTCCGTGACCCCGCCGGACTTCGACCCTGAGCCGCACGGGTTCCTGCCGCGCGTCGCGGGCAGCGGCGAGGCGTGGGCGTGGGCGCTGGAGGTGCACGCGCTCTGGAAGGACCTGACGCGGCGCGTGTCCCCGACCGTGGCCGCGCGGCCTGACGCGCGCACGCTGCTCCCGCTGCCGGGCAGGGTCGTCGTGCCGGGCGCCAGGTTCCGGGAGGTCTACTACTGGGACTCCTACTGGGTCGTCAGGTCCGTACTACTCCACCTCTTTTTCTTCTTCCTTGCGTGTACACGTCGATCTCCGCCGGCCGGCCCGGGCCCTCCATTATTGGTCGCTAGCAGCTTAGTACTTCCTCGTCACGACACGAACGTCGGAAAGCTATGGTAGTTTCACGTGCTCTTCCGCTTGCCAGCTAGTCATCTCGTGCATAGGCCTGCTCGTTTGACTCGATCGGCCTTGCGTGGTGGAACTCTCCATTTGGCCAGACTTGCCATTTTCCTAACATGTTCTATTAAATCTTGAATGTTCATGCTACAACTACACGCACTTGGGCGAGCCAAAGGCGTGCCGCCATTCTCGCCCGTCCATTACTGGGTCTATGAACAAAGTTTGTTGTAGTAGACATTGTTGGAGTAAACATACAAATTGTTGTTGTGCTAAGACCTTAAAGGGCCGACGCACCAGAGCATAACCGTGGCCAATGATGAGAACGTAAATGGGAAAATAAAACCAACAGAAAATATAGGTGGTGCCCTCCTATATTTTGCGGATGTTCTTGTGATGTTGTTGACCGGGGATGCATGTGTTGTTGTGATGTTGTTGGCCGGGAATGCCGGCCAACATGATTTGTGAAATGTTTGCAGGTACCCCGAGAGGCCCTTGAGATTGCCGGAACGTCGATTAACTTCCGTTCCGGCAATTTCGGGTACTCCATATGTCCCTTTTTTAGCAAAGGTCATGCCGGATTTTTTCGTGAAATTTGGCATGACTTTGCTAAAAATAGGACATATGGGGTATTGTGCTTGTGCTCCGACCATCGGTCGTTGAGATGCCGGCCGGAGGTGCCGGCCGTAGATGTGTTTTTTTTGTTGGAAATGCTTGCAGGTACCCCGAGAGGCCCTTGAGATTGCCGGAACGTCGATTAACTTCCGTTCCGGCAATTTCGGGTACTCCATATGTCCCTTTTTTAGCAAAGGTCATGCCGGATTTTTTCGTGAAATTTGGCATGACTTTGCTAAAAATAGGACATATGGGGTATTGCGACTAGTGCATGGGCCGAGGGTATCTTAGTACTTATTAGTTAGGTGATTTTTTTATCTTAAATTTGTTATACTAACTTTTTGCCTCTTTTTAATGCAGTGCAAACATGGCCGACAATGACGAGGCTGGGGTTTCTGGAACAAGGGGCGAGGAACCGATGGAGCAAAATATTATGATTCCGAGTTTTATCTCAGAGGCGGTGACAAAGACGTTCATGTCGCTCTTTACAACTATATGTGAGTCTGTCAGGGTTTGGACTGAGGGAGGGAAAAAAGGGCCTGCCCCAGTGCTCAGCTTCGGCTCCAGACAGTACCCAATACTGCCTCCAGAAGATACAGCAGATACAGCAGAGAAGAAGAAGAAGCACAGGAAGAGGAGTAAGCTAGCTCCGAAGACGAAACGTAGCACCCCGGGGTATGTCTGGAGTGATCCCATGATACCACCCCGTGCGGGTGACTTGTCATCCCGGTTGCATGAAGCTGGTCAACCGATACTGCCTTCAAAGCTGCTCCACCTCGCAGATGGATGCATGGCCCCTTTGCAACTTGCTATCTTGAAGCTAGAGGACAACCTTCTTAAAGACGAGAATCCAAACTACCCGGTGTTCACTGTCAAGGTGCCAGACTTTGTTGACTTCGTTGATGAATCTCCAGCGGATCTGTTCTTCATATCGTGCGAGGACGTCTTCAACTTGTTTCACTTTAAACGGCTGGACTATAACTTGGTCCGCCTATACGCGCTCAGCCAGGCGATGATGATCAGGAGAGAATAAACCCCGTACGTCAAGGTAGTGGATCCCTACTACATGCGGGACAGCCAGCTGGAGGAAGGATCACCGACACGGGCCAGGGTCACGGAGTACCTACAGAGAATCATGCTGAACATGAGCACAAAGACCAGCCTTCTTCTGCCTTTCTTTTTCAAGTAAGTCCGCATCTAGTCGCCGCTGTCGTATCTTATGCTTTCTTATAGATTTCTTCTGTTGTGTTGATCCTTTCCAATATTCCATTTCAATTGTGTTGAGCAGTGACAAGTACTCAGTACTCATCGCCGTGCACCCGAAGTGGTCAACTGCCACATATTTAGACTCAGGGACGACGCCGAAAGACTACACTAGAATTAACGGTGTTCTCAATGAGGCTCTCGAGGGCTACGCCAAAAACGGAGGTTCCTTCGAGAAGAAAGGGAAACATGTAATTGACAACACACACAAGTTTCACCATGGGACTGGGTTTCATTGCCTCAAGCAAAAGTCTGGCAACGTGGATGCCTTCTACGTCCTCTTACACATGAAATCGTATGTCCGGGATGCAGTGATAACGGATTTGCCATATCGTCTCCAAGAATGGGCCACATATGATGAGGATCTCACCGATGATGACCTTAGAGCAGACTTCCATCGCATCCAGTTACAGTTATCGAAAATCATCCTGGAAGATGTCAAGACAGCAGGGGGGTCCTTACACAACGCCAGAGGTAGAAACCTTGCTTCTTTCTTTTCTATATTAGATGAATAAATCATACTCTAGTTATATCATGCATTAATCAAATATATATCGCAACCGATTTTCAGCGTTGTCTAAGTGGGAGATCGAAGAACGCCTAGATAAGCAGAATGACAGGAGGACGTGGATGATGAAAGACGGCATTTATCCGTTTCCGGAGCGAATCAGGAAGAAGGATCCATCATACGGGTTTTTCTCTATTTGATCTTTTTGTGGTAAGTTGATATGCACGAGAAGACACATCTCGTGCATCCTACTTGGCTCACTCACCCCGTCCCTGTAACCTATGTGTGCCACTTCTAAGTATGAGGCATTAAATTTTTTCAATCTTGTTTTGTCTTTGACTAAATCTAGTCTTTTGAATCTTATTTTAATTATGTTCCAATTCATTCTTGTTTATAGTTTTGTATCCTCTAGAATGCCAATGATTAAAACGTTGCGACACTATATATGTGATTCAGGGGCGACGTGAGTGAGACCTGTGTGCCTTCTACTTGGTTCCACAAGGTTATCAGGATTCCTTGTGTGTTCTCGATAATATTCTACGTATATATGAGGCATTAACTTTTTTTAATCTTGTTTTGTCTTTGGCTACCTCTAGTTTTTCAGACGATGCGATATACTTTTAGTTATGTTACTTTAATTACCTAGCTCTAGTCTTATTTATAGTTTTGTATTCTCTTTAATCAGAATTCTTGCTTTTATTTGACTAACACTTTCATCTTTGTCTTGTGTACAGATAGATGACGAAGTGGTACGCGGAGACAAACTCAAGGGCCTCTCGGCAAACCGTTCCCGGGGCCGCTCCGCTCGTAGCGCTCGCGAAGAAGGCTAGATGAGATCGTCGTGTTCCCGCTATTGCTCACCGTCAACGCCGAGATGTAATCTATTCGATCCTAGTGTAGGCGGTGAACACTTCATTTTGTAACGTGGGCAACGATTCGATGAACTTTTGTATATCTCAACAATTGTGTAAAACTTCCGCACTTTTGTATCAACTTGTGATGACATATATTAGTAATGTGTTTGTTTTGATATATCTGTGAAAATATATCTCTGTTTCTGCTATATCTGTGTAAATATGAAATATACATGTATTCTGTATTATACTGGTATTATACTGGTATTTGTATGAATATACGGGTATAGTACTGCGCAGTAATTCTGTGGCGCACCCAGGACTATTCTGTGGCGCACCCTATTCTGTGGCGCATGGTTACACGGGTGCGCCACAGAATAACTATTCTGTGGCGCACCAGGCTCGGTGCGCCACAGAATAGCCGCTATTCTGCGGCGCATGGGTGGTGCGCCACAGAATAGCTTATTTAGTGGCGACTATTCTGTGGCGCACCACCAATGCGCCACAGAATAGCAAAATGGTGCGCCACAGAATAGCTTTTCTGTACTAGTGTAATATAAGATGATCCCTCCTAAAATACCATTAGTGTTCTCCGTTTAACGTGCACCACCAAAAGGTTCTACGTTATGAGGCAGGCCGTGACGATCGGGTGTCAGACATATCGTCGTTCGCATACAGTGGGTGTAAGACATGTTTGCACACGCGTATACGCTGAAGGTTATTATGGCGAGACTAGCATGTACAAACATGACCTCGGAACACAGTGACCAAAAGGTTAAGCACGAGTCACATAGTTATTGTGATTGACATAGCGATGTTTACTTTTGAAGTTATGCTATCGGCCGTGACGATCGGGGGTAGTATGATGGATGGGGGTCATGTAATCACTAAAACAATTTGAGGGATGCTCGTTTTGAGTGGGACTTCTGCTAGTTTTATTTTATTAAAACTTGAACCCATATTTATTATGAACAAAGTCTTATGTTTTTGCAAATTCCATTGTAGATGTCTCGCCCCACCTTTAACCTAGGCCTGTTACATGACAAAGAAAAGCTTAAGACCAATGGGTCGAACTTCATGTCCTGGTTCCGCAACCTGAGGATCCTTCTCACTCCCCACAAGGTGGCCTACGTCCTAGAGGCCGCCATTGGAGATCCCCCTGCGATCACCGCCTCTGAGGAAGATAAGAAAGCCTATCTGACCAAGACGGATAATTCCGCTTTTGTGCAGAGTGGCATGCTCTATGCAATGGAAGCTGACCTGCAAAAGCGCTATGAGAAGATGAGTGCTTATGAGATAATTTCTGATCTCAAAGCTATCTTTGCACCACAGGCCAAGGCTGAGAGGTATGAAGCTTCTGAGCTCTTCTTCTCAGCCAAGATGGAAGAGCACAATAGTGTGAGCGAACACTGATACATCCCAAACGTATATATAATTTCTGATGTTCCATGCTGATATTATACCAATTGTTACATGTTTTATATACACTTCATAGCATTTTTATGCATTTTCTGGGACTAACCTATTAACAAGATGCCACAGTGTCAGTTCCTGTTTTCTGCTGTTTTTGTATTTCAGAAAAGTTATTCTGGAAATATTCTCGGAATTGGACGAAACAAAAGCCGAAGTCCCTATTTTTCCAACCCACACACGGAGTCCAGAGGAGAGACGGATGGGCGCCGTGGGCCGGCCATGCCAGGGCCCGGCGTGGCCCCTCCCCCTACCCGCGCCGTGGGGTGGCGTGGGGCCCACGGGTGCCTCCAGCCGCCGCCCTTTCGCCTATATATTCACTTCATCGGGAAAACCCTAGACACCCGAGCCTCCATCCACGAAAAGTTCCAGAGACGTCGTCATCGTCAACCCTAACTCGGGAGGGTTCTGAAGCTCTTCACGGCACCCTGCCGGAGAGGGCAATCATCACCGGAGGGCTCTACATCATCATGCCCGCCTCCGGAGTGATGCGTGAGTAGTTCATCCTTGTACTACGGGTCCATGGCAGTAGCTAGTTGCTAGTCTCTCCACTTTGTGCTATCATGTTTAGATCTTGTGAGCTGCCTATCATGATGAAGATCATATTCTTGTAATGCTACTTGTTGTGTTTGCTGGGATCCGATGAATATTGATACTTTGTCAAGTTGACTATCAATCTATCTTATATGTTTTTTATGATCTTGCATGCTTTCCGTTACTCGTAGATACTTTGGCCAAGTAGATGCTTGTAACTCCAAAAGTTAGTATTTATGCTAGATAGTGGGTTCATGCCTCTGGTAATCTGGGAGAGTGATAGCAACTTCTAAGATTGTGAATGTGTTGTTACCACTAGGGATAAAATAATCGATGCTTAGCTTAGGGGCACGTCTGTTAAGTCTAATGCATTTATTTACATTACGCACATTACTTAATGCAATTATCCGTTGCTTGCAACTTAATACTAACGGGGAACTCGGTATGACAACCTGGAGGTGTATTATTAGTCATAGGTGTAGTTGGATAACGCTCTATGTATCTTGTCGTAATGCCCACATGAATACCATAGTAATCATCATGTCATATATATGCATTGTTATGCGCTCTCTATTTGTCAATTGCCCAGCTGTAATTTGTTCACCCAGCATGTTAGTTATCTTTCATGGAGAGACACCACTAGTGAACTGTGGACCCCGGTCCATTCTTTTACACTGATAAATACAACCTACTGCAAACATTGTTTCTTTTCATTTTCTGCAATTAAATACTATTTTCCACACCATACGTTTAATTCTTTGTTTTCAGCAAGCCGGTGAGATTGACAACCTCACTGTTTCGTTGGGACAAAATAGTTTGATTGTGTTGCGTGCACGTTTCATGTTGGTAATCGTAAACGGCGCCGCCAACAACCTTCAGAAGTGATTTCTTGCTTCTACTGGTTTGATAACCTTGATTTCACACTGAGGGAAAAAACTCGCTGCTGCACTGCTTCATACCTTCGTCTTGGGGTTCCCAACGGACGTATGCTTTACCGTCATCAAGCACGTGGTCAAAATGTCTGGCTACATTCAACGCCTGAACGCTCTGGAATGCAAGATTCCTAATGATATGGCGATTGATAGGGTGCTGCAATCGTTGCCCCCTAGATTCAAAGGCTTCGTCATGAACTACAACATGCAGGGCATGGCTAAGAGTCTGTCCGAGGTGTTCGTGATGTTGAAGACTGTTCAAGTGGAGATCAAGAAGGAGCACACGCTGTTGATGGTCAACAAGAACATCGATTTTAATTTTTTTAAGAGCATTACCATAGGGAAAAATCCCTACGGTGTCGTGGATTTTAAATTAATAGGGCGGCAAAGTAACGAGAGTTACATCAGGGGGGCTCTTAAAAAAAGGAATAAAAAAAGAGAATAAGATCAAAAGTTTAAGTCTAGGATCCACTGTAAGAGTGGTTGAACTAAGGAGTCTTTATCCCGATGTCTATGCAGCATCAAATCAGACTTAAACTTGACCTTCCACCTTTCCAAAGAGGGTTGCACATCTTGAAATATAAGCTCATTCCTCATTTTCCAAATGTTCCAAACCGCGCAAGCAAAAATTTCCTGAAAACATGGTCCAGCGAAATCACTCTTGGCTTGTTTAATTCTGTCCAGCATGGGTCTGGATAAGTCCCATTGCCACTGGATACAATCCCAGCATCTGCGTGCAAATTGACAATCAAAGAAGAGATGTCTCCTTGTCTCATACTCACTGCTCGTGCACAGGACACAATCTGTCCCCTCGTGAAGCTGCCAATGTTTTCGGGTCATGAGATCTTTGGTGTTTAATCGATCATAGAAGAGGAGCCATAAAAAGACTCTTAGCATGGGAAGACATTTGGACTTCCAAATTGCTCTGAATAACGGATCACACTCGACACCAGCAAAAATAAATTTGTAGTACCGTGCAGCTGAGTAGTTACTAGTGTTCCAGGGAAACAACCTCAAATCCGTCTGTACCTCATCCAGCGTATAGCCGTGGCAAATGTCAACAACCTGCTCATATTCTTCATACGCCTGGGCAAAGAGTGGCAGCGCAAAAGCATCGCTGGGGTGAGAAATTACAGCCATATCAGCAACCCACGAATCCTCCTCTAAAGTAAAAGAATAGAGGTGCGGGAAATGGTCCGAGAGCAGAGTATCTCCATGCCAAAAATCTTTCCAAAACAGAGTGGAGCTCCCGCTTTTTACATCCGAGCGGGTGATGCTACGATAAATATCAGTGAGACTGAAAACGTCACGCCACCAGAAAGAACCCCGGACAGACTGAGCATGCGGTTGTCCAGGCTCATATAACATCCAGACAAGCTTAACCCAGGTCAGGCTGGACGTGTTGACCGAGCTTTTCAGCTCGGCCCGAGTTTTCTTGGGCTCGCCCCGAGCCTGGCTCGGCCCGTTAGTGGGCTGGACCGAGCCGAGTTGCTTTTCCTGGACCGTGGCAAGCTCGGGCCGAGCCCAGCTCGGCTCGGTCCAGCTCGTTTGGCTCGTTTTTTTCTGAAATAATGTTAATGGGCATGTTCAGTGTGGCATTCTGCAGCCCACACAGCAAAAACATAGCATTTTTAGCCTGTTACGGTGTTGTTCGTGCAGCACGACTCGATAAGGCAGACGCTAGGTCTTCCGCTCCGCCGCCGCAAGCAAAGCTTCGCATGTTGCCGTCGATGCCACCCATGTCCTTCTTCTGCTGCTATTCCCCGCAGGGCGCTGCCAACGCCGCTCCTTGCCTCTTCTGCTCCTCTCCCCCGCCGGTCCTCTGCTCGCCAATCTCGACTTCATCCTCGCCGACCTCGAATCCATGCTCCGCCGCCGCCAGGAAGCATTGCTGCGCCGCCCCGCATGGTCGTCGTTACAGGAGAAGACTGGCCCCACCCGTCAGTGACCCAACATGGCGAGGCTCGCGAGCTGCACCGAGCTTTCCACCAGCTCGGGTCGAGCTCTGTTTCTCGGCTCGCCGGCAGTGTCGAGCTGGCTCGGGGCTCGCCATTTCTGCCCGAGCTTTTTGCTGGCTCGCCCCGAGCTAGACCGAGCCGGCTCGTGTCCAGCCAGAAACCCAGGGGACATCAGCTCCACAAAAAAAATTTATGCAGGTGTTTGAGTAAGGGAGCTTTATTCTGAATCTCGAGATTCATCACACCAAGGCCTCCATGCTGTTTAGGTCTGCACACCAGAGCCCACGAAGCAAGCGAATGCGGAGTCCCAGTGTTCTCTTCCTTTGCCCACAAGCAGTGACGTCTTGCCCTATCAATGATGGCTTTTGGCAACTTCAGTGAACAAAGGTAGTGTGTTGGGAGAGAAGAGAGAACTGACTGAACCAACGTCAACCTACCTCCATAATCCAAGAATCTAGCACATGCATTCAATCTCCCCTCCATTTGATCAGCCAACGGAGCAAGATCCTGAACAGTAGGTCGTGTAGTGCCAAGAGGCAGCCCTAAATATGGGAAAGGCAAGGTTCCAATCGCACAACCAAGCAAGTTCGCCAGTTCTGCCAGTCTGCAGTCATCTATGTTTAATGGCATCATGCATGACTTGGTGTAGTTAACGCTGAGTCCCGTGGCAAGAGTAAACGTGTGGAGCAAAGATTTCAAAACACTCAGCTGAGTAGGGCAGGCTTGTACAATGAGAAGGGTGTCGTCTGCGTACTGGACAATGGGGTAATCTGTGTTTGGAATTGGGAGTGGAGCAATCAGATCACCGGATGAAACTAAATGATTTATTATTGCCTGAAGAAGATCAACCCCCCTCAACAAAAAGAATCGGCGATAGGGGACACCATTAAGGAGAACCGAAGAGGTACCGGTGGCAAAGATGGAAGAGATCCAGCTGATCCATCGATCATCGAAACCGTGGCACTTAAGGATTTCAAGAATTGCTTTATGCTCAATCATGTCAAAAGCCTTGGTGAAGTCAAGTTTTAGGATCACCGCCTGTCAAGTTTAGGATCACCGCCTGTCTGCCCGAGTGATTAACTTGATGAATATACTCATAAGCCCATGCTACACAATCTTCTATTGTTCTAGATTTGAGAAACCCATATTGGTTAGTGTGGACCACCCTCAAAATCTGTCTTTGTAATCTGTTCGCCAGAAGCTTGGTAAGAAGTTTGAAACTAGAGTTCAATAAAGATACAGGCATGTAATCATTTGCACTCTCTGGAGAATTTATCTTCGGGATTAAGGTGATGAAAGCATCGTTAATACTCTGAAGATTTACCGTCCCATGCCAAAATTCCTCACATAACCTGTAGAAATCGAATTTTATAATAGGCCAACAAGTCCGAATGAAGAGGCCATTAAAGCCGTCAGGTCCCGGCGCTTTGTCAGTGGGAAGATCAGCGACAATTTCATCGATTTCAGCCTGAGTGAATGGAGTGGAAAGAATATCCAACCCCTCATGCGAAGGTAGATAATTTGCAAAGTTGAAATTTGCATCAATATCCACAGACGTCCCAAGTCTCTCCTTGAAAGCTTGCCTAAGGATCCCAGCTTTCTCATGATGATCGGTAGCAATCGAACCATCTTCCCGTGCTAAAGAGGTGATAGAGTTTTCTCTGTACCTGATAGTTGCCATCGAATGAAAATACACAGTGTTTTCACTCCCAAATTTAGCCCAACGGGCTGTACATCTTTTTCTCCAATAAATCTGCTTGCATTTGAGAAGGTGTGCAAGTTTGTTCTTCACAATATTCCGAAAGTTCCACTCTGTGATATGGAGAGCACGGGACTCCTCCAGTTCGTCCAACATGAAAATGGTACTGTTACAATTCTCTACTAACTGGTTCAACACCGAGATGTTGGTGCTCCACTTTCTGAGGCTTTTTCTCAAGAGCTTGAGTTTGGAAGATATACATTTAGCACTGTCCCCTGGACAGTGAATATTCCAAATGCTTTGTACAGTCTCCATGAACCCTGGCATGTGAACCCAATGGTTCTCGAATCGAAATACTTGAGCTTTGGGAATATGAGTGCCAATCGAGATCACACACGGCACATGATCAGAAGTAGGTCTAGCCAAAGGATTAACGGCAGTATTGGGAAATTTAATAGTCCAATTATGCGATGTGAAGAACCAATCTAGCTGAGTGAGAAGGGGTTCAGCTTGCATGTTACTCCAAGTGAAGGCCCGACCTTTAATTGGAAGCTCAATTAAACCCAAGTAGCTAATCACCTCATTAAACATTTCATTGCCATCTAAATTCGCCCCAGACCTGTTTCTGCTATCAGTGTATCTATAGAAATTGAAGTCGCCCACAATAAGCCAGAGATCATCATCAGCAAAATTTAAACTGAATAACCAGGCTATGATGTTTTCCCTGACAATTCCTTCGCATGGACCGTAAACATTTACCAAAGTGAATTTGTCCAGAGAGGCTCGTGCTGTAAACTGAATAACAATTCCAAAGCTTTCCTGTTGCAACACTTGGCCCAAGAACAGAATGCTAGCCCAGAACACAAGCAGTCCCCCAGAGGCACCATCAGAGGGAACATATTCAAATTTATCAAATCTTTTGGGAATAAATTTGCGAATAAAGCTGAGATCAATCTCTCCTCTTTTAGTCTATAATACTAGATCAAACCTGTCTTATTGGGATACTTTAAATCTGGACCGTTCAATATTCGATTAAACGGCTCAGATCGTCTCAATGTTTGACAACTCAACATTGTCCAGTTTGGACCGTTTTGCCCTTCCACCAACCACATAATACGACCAAATTGCCACTACCTTTTCGTTTTGCTAATTACAAAGGATTGCCACTGCCAAAAAGAAAAGAAAACGTTTGACGGGCACCCGGCCGGCCATGCATGCATATGCCCGTGCGTGCGCTCCCCGGCCAGCCGTGCGTGTGTGACTGTGTCCGCCCGTGCGTGCACTCGCCGCCGGCCGGTCGTGCGTGTGTTCGCCCGTGCATGCACTCGCCGGCCATGATTTAACTTTGCCGAAGGGTCACGGTCCATCGGCGCTGCGACGCTTTGTATGTCGCCGTTCCGTCTGCCGGACAGGGCTTCACCGAGGTGGGGAAAAAGCTGCGCGGGGTGGAGCTCCATGGTGGCGCGGAGGGTGGAGCTATAGAGATAAGAGGCGGCCGGCTGCCGGGAGGGAGGAACAGAGAGCAGTTGTCATTGGCGGCGCTCGATGCAGGCAGAAATTCCGGCGCGACGGAGGGCAGATGGGACCCAGGCCGCCCGCTTCCTTCGGAACGGCCTTGCCGGTGGTGCCGCAGCTTTGCATCTCGCCGTTCCGGCTGTCGGACACGATGGCACCACCGAGGCGGGGCAGAAGCAGGACGGGGCGGATCTCCATGGCGAGGCTGAGCTCCTTGCTCCCGAGGAAGTTTCCGTCTCGGGGACTACGTGATCTGGCGACGCGTGCTCCGGCCAGAGGAGATGTCCTCCCTCCCGAACTCACAGCCGGCGTTAAGCTTTGACGTGCTCGGCTGAGAATACTCGGTGCGGGCAGACAACGTGATGCTCAGGTAATTGTGGGCACACAATTTGTGGGAGGAGGTCGAGCTGATCGAGTCGCTCATGTCGATTCGATCCACCGACAACGGAGGCAACGAAGAAGACCTTCGGCTACCCAGGACCAGGCCGTCCATCCAGGAAACCACCCACCTTGTACGCATCTCCCCATCCCACCTTACCTCTTATCCTCCCCTCGATAACTCATCTCATCACCATTTATGATGGCTGATTGTGTGGGCTGCAGTATACAAGCGGGGCTACACGGTGGACGAGAAGATCAAGAATCTCGACGCGGAGCAGTCGCGCTAAGGGGCTACCAAGAAGACGCGCCTCGGCCCTGCGCAGGAGGCCGTCAATGCATGCACCATGAGGATACCCAAGCAGCGCAAGATGTAATCCAACACAACCCGTGCTTGCTCCTCCTTGGTTCCTCTTTTCTGGACGCCTGTAGAATTAGAATTTCCTGACTAGATAATCTATAGAAGCTGCTGAACCAGTGGGGTTTTCCTGCCTTGCTGCTTGTAGCACCCTGACTAGCTTCAGCACTCCGAATCACGTGTAATACTCTGAATTTCTTATTTTGACGTGTAGTACCCTGAACTTGATGGAATGTATTCAGCGTGTAGCTCTGCATTTGAAGTCACTAGCTAGCGAAAATTTGTGATGGTATTGTTTGTGGTTTCGGTGCAAATTTTGGTCATAGTGTTTATGATATGACAGGAAATAAGAAAAAAGAGCTCTTGTGAAAAGGGGTAATTTTGCGAATACTAATACACGCGTTTATATGGGAATTGATTTGACTGGTCACTTTTCATATTATTTTGAATAAGATCATCCTGCTGACCTGTACATAAGATCATTGACAATGATTTTTTGAAAAATATATACAATGCGGTATCACAGGTTTTTGGAGATGAACTCCAATGTAATTGTCAAAACCAATGATATTATCAACATGGAATCTAATTTTTGTCTACATAAATTTAACATACATGTTTATTTTAATCAGTCTATGTATAAATTACTACAATCACAAACAAACATTATATAGACGTGCGTTGCACGTGCAATTGTACTTGTCTCTTGAAAACACAAAATCGAGGTAAGGCTTTCTTCAATTTTGTTATAAACTAAGGGCCATTTTTCAGAGCTGTTAAGACCTCGAATATTCCAACACAAAATTTTCCAAAGACGGTTCAAATTACTCATAGATAAAAGATAGTGCAAACCACATCAATGTCAAGCTTACACTGACACAACCAAACCAGAAGACAGAAACACACCATAAGTTTGGGCCGACTGACAGGCAACTAGCAAACTGACTGACTCTCATTGGCCTGGCAGGGCACTCAAAAACACTGACAATCACACTAGTAAAACGAGATAACTTGCAGCTCCACTTCAACATGCTGCTTAGGTGTGGCGCTCCTGACGAAGGCGAGCTTCCGTGAGCTCTTCTGGGTCAATGTTGCATTCATCAACGCCAATTCTCTGCATCTCTGTTATCTGCAGCACACCCGGGGTGGAGGCTCTAGGCACTGAAGAGCTGCGACGTCTTGGCCTGGAATCTGTGCGGACAGTGTGCATAAAACCAGCGTTATGATTCCGCGGACTGCGACGAACTTGAATAGCAACAGTAGGGGTTACAATCTGACGTGTACGTGAACGGGCCCGAGATTCTGGTCCAACCATAGCAGATGTACCCTCAGAAGCAGAAACCAGCTCACTGTCCATCACAGGCTGCATATATTTATCAGTATTAACCAATGAAACTGGATCATGAACAAACCCCAAATCAAAACTCATCAAATCAGCTGTGTCCGGAAGTTGCGCAGCAAGAGGGACCACAGCACCATCTCGCCCATCATCAGCTGAAGTAACAACGTCAATTTCTTCCAGGACCACCGAACTCACTGTGTTCTGAAAAACTGTCATCTGGTCAACATGCAGTAAATAGTGCAGAGGGAGTTGAGTAACCAGCCCCAAAGGAGGTCTGAGTGAGATAGCACTGGCCATCAAGCAGGACTGAACTGTCGTCACAAACTGCAAAGTGAACTGATCAATTGTGCTAGCTGCTCCCTGACCATCAGCTGGCATGATGGCACGGGTGTACACTTGCCTCATGATCCATCCTAGGTAAGAGTAAAAACAGTGAAAGCTAGGAATTACAAGACTTTGTTCAGTACCACCAGCCCTAACAAAAAACAGAGAAGAACTTGTGTCTCCAGTAAGCAGACCAATGGCAGCTTGCTCGTCTGCCACATGCTCGTCCCATGCTTCAAACGCATCATCAGAAGTATTATCAGAGCAGGGATCAGGAGACGCAAACCCTAGAGGATTCATATCAGGAACCGAATCAGCATTGAAGGTTAATTCCTTCTCCAACGCTCCAAGCAAGGACTACCTTTCTTAACCCAAACCTTCCTTTTGGAACAGTTAGATGCCAGGTGACCGAAATCATCACAAATTTTGCAGCGAATCTTTGGACATAGCCCAATTTCATGTCCCAGCAGATGACAGAAAGAACAATGCTGTTTAAACGGGCATTTTCGGGCCATATGACCCCACCCAAAACAATGTAAGCAACGAACATCATTTGTGCAATTTCTTTTTAGATGCCCTAATTCCAAGCAACGATAGCAGCACCTTAAAGGACCTGACAAGGCTGGGTCCAAAGTGGGAGATAAAGGATTAATTAACTTCGTTGCTTCGACGGTTTTTTTTTGTGTAGCATGTTCCTGTGTCGACGAGGCGGCCCAACAGGCGGAGCATCTAGAGCCCAAAAGGATGCAGTCCTGACAGACACCAGGGCAATCATTAATCAGATGGTCATGTAGCCCGCATTTAGCGCATCGGCCCAGGAATTCATAAACCATATCTTTGGGCGGCATCACATGAATATTCAATAGGGTCATAATTTCCTTATCAGTGTAACGAGCAAACCGCAAATCTTCCAGATGCTCAAGGATGGAAACAGGCAGCTAGGCACAGAGATTACGGACGAAATTAATATTATAGAACCTTCCATTTTCCTGTGACGAACTAGCCGAATTAATTGGGACGGAGAAAGAACCCAAATTAAGCAAATCCGGCTTCCCGGCGGTGATCGCCGGAGTAGCGATCTGAGAGGAATCCACTGGCTCGAAAGAACCAAATTTAATCTCTTGACGAACATTAGCCCGAGGAATGGATACAGCATCCACTTGCACACTGCTAGGAACCATAAATCCAAACTTGGCCAATTCTTTGGAGGAAGAAGAATCCTTTGATGCAGTGCGCTGAGAAGAAAATCAAAATTTGGTTTAAGAGCAGTATGCGATCTCTGAGAAACCTCCAACAATTAAACAGAAGAATTCCAAGAATCATCCGAACGAACATAAAAACCAGAAGAGCCAGGGTGTACGCCTCGAAACAGACTAAAATGACATATGAAATCAGGCCAAATTCGATCACGAAGACCATAGATGAAATGCCCCACATGGCTAGAGGCCACCGAAAATCTGAATCTCCGATCCGAGAGCTTGTAAACTTTGAATCCCAATGCTGTACCGCCAATACATGATTGCAAGGCAAGACCAACCGATTACTCATTCAGAAGGAACGAGGCCGAAGAGAAGGACATGACCAGAAAGAACTCTTTGGAGCCAGGGGAGAGAGAAGTGCACCGAAGAACCAAAACGTCGACGAACCTACGCCTCGACCGGCAGCAAGGGAAAGAAGAACTGGAAGCCGAGGAAGGATGGTAAGCCTGTTGCTAGATCCAAGGCTAACAAACATGGTCCCAAACCTGGCGTGGAATGCTTCTACTGTAAGGGAGATGGTCACTGGAAGCGCAATTGCCCCAAGTATCTGGAAGACAAGAAGGCCGGCAAGATTGTCGCAAAAGAGAAAGGTATATGCGATATACATGTTATTGATGTTTACCTTACATGCGCCCGGAGTAATACCTGGGTATTTGATACCGGTTCTGTTGCTCACATTTATAACTCTTAGGAGGAGTTGCGGAATAAACAGCGCCTGGCGAAGGACGAGGTGACGATTCGCGTCGGCAACGGATCAAAAGTTGACGTGGTGCCTGTTGGCACACTCCCTCTACATCTACCATCGTGATTAGTTTTGGTTTTGAATAAATGTTATTTTGTGCCATCGTTGAGTGCAAACATTATAAGTGGGTCTTGTCTGTTACAAGACAATTATTCGTTTAAATCAGTATCAAATGATTGTACTATTTCGATTAATGATATCTTTTATGTTAATACTCCTGAGAGTAATTCTTGTTGAATCTCGATCATAGTATTCACATCCATAACATAGATGCCAAAAGGATTAGACTTAGTGATGATACCGCCATGTATATGTGGCATTGCCGTCTTGGTCATATTGGTATAAAGCGCATGAAGAAAATCCATATTGATGGACTTTTGGATTCACTAGATTTTGGATCTTTTGATACTTGCGAACCCTGCCTTATGGGCAAAATGACCAAGACACCGTTCACCGGATTTATGGAACGGGCGTCGGACTTATTGAGAGTCATACATACAGATGTGTGTGGTCCAATGAGCGTGTCGACACGCAATGATTAACGTTACTTTGTAACCTTCACTGATTATTTGAGTAGATACGGGTATATCTACTTAATAAAACACAAGTCTGAAACGTTTGAAAAGTTTAAAGAATTTCCGAGTGAGGTTTAAAATCAACTCAACAAGAAAATCAAGCACCTTCGATCCGATCGTGGTGCCGAGTATTTGTGTTTTGAGTTTGGCACATATCTGAAGGCCCGTGGAATTGTGCAACAGCTTACGCCTGCTGGGACAGCAACGCAACGGTGTGTCCGAGCGACGTAATCGTACTTTATTGGATAGTGTATGGTCTATGATGTCTCTTACTGACTTGCCCGTATCGTTTTGGGGTTATGCGTTAGAAACAGCCGCATTTATTTTAAATAGAGCTCCATCCAAATCCGTAGCAACGACACCGTATGAGATATGGCATGGCAAGAAATCCAAGTTGTCGTTCCCTGATCTCCTCCCCAACCTCGCTGCCGCTGCAGCAAGGGGCGCCGCCCCGGCTACCTCCTCCCGACCTGCCACCGTCGCCGCCCACTGCAGCCTCCCCGCTGCAACCCCGCTCGGCGCAAGCCCTCGCGGTCCAGATGCGGCCCATGCGGGCCCAACCATAGGAGCCGCCGACGCGTCCTGGCCGCGTCCCCTGGACGCGCCCCGCGACGCTGCCGCAGAGCCACGGCCCAGCGCACGCCCGCGCTACCGCGACTCCCGGCGAGGTCGACCTGCCATCCGGATGGCCAGGCCCTCCCCGCCCCCGATCCGGGCGCTAGGCCCCGGATCCACCACCTCGCAGCCCGTGCGGTCCCGGAGCCGCCGCTCCGGCTTCCAAGCGCCGGCGAGGCGTCGTCGCCATCCCAGTCGGTCTCGGCGCCCGCCCACGCGAAGACGGCGAGAGGACCACCCCGACGCCAGTTGTGTGGCGTGCGGGGAGGCCGCCGCCACCGCGGCGCGGAAGCCGGCGGCAGCAGCGGCGGGGAGGAGCACGAGAGAAGAGGTCTGGCGGCGGCGCGGTTGGGTCGCCCCGGTGTCGCCTGGGAGCGACACGGGAGGCTGGGCACCGTTTGTAGATAGTAGCAAGCTGCATAGGAACTGAATACCGTCGCTCATACAAAGGCTGTAAATAGACGCACCGATGACATGGATCCCCCTGTCGCTGCATATTAGGTTCACAAAGCAGTCAAGCAAGCGGTCCCTCCACCGGACGGTGGTTTCAGTTCTGGCTGCTATCAGCAAAACCATCTCTACGACTGCTGCTGAAACTCCAGCGCCTGCTCCGCCACCGTGATACACGGGTCCATTTCCAGGCTCGCTGCTCAGCGGAGGCGCTCTCGGCAGCCGTGCAGCACTGGAGACAGGTACTTCGCGGCCGTGATGAACAGAGCTCCGCCGTCGTCCAAGGAACGTACATATGTCAGCCATTAGGTTGGATGTTCAGGTTCAGTTATTGTTGTCACTGAGCAAGGTGGCTGTCGTCGTGGGCGTGTGACCACTATCCTGCTCCCATCGAGTTCACTCAGATGTATGGCATGGAGACACTTCATTCATCAGGGTATCCAGTCCAAAACTTTGTCGCCGCCGACACGCTCCAGAAGCTCGCCGTCCTCGCGCTCTGGTGCCGCCTCCGCAGCGGTTCCCTCGACTGGCTCATCACGCTCTTCTCACTATCCACGCTCCCCAAGGACCCCAACACGCTCGATCGTCATGGGCATCCTGCTCCTCCGCGGCATGTACGGCGCCACATCCGCCGGCAGTGCAGATCGTCGTGCTCCAGTGCTCCCACTCGCACTCCATGCAGCCGCGCATCTCCAACCTCTCCGGCGTCGAGATATACTTGCTGCAGTCCTCCAGGAACCCGACGCCGATGCTGCAGTCTTCCAGGAACCCGACGCCGAGGGGGGCAGCACGTGGATGCAGACGTGTTAACTTGTCATTGGTGCGAACGTGAGGCCTCACATATATAGCCCTGGCTTACATCTCTTAGGGGATATTACAGGACAGCCCAAAGATGAGGCACAACAGACAGAGCATCACACCTGTTATTCAACAAACCAAAGCGAGCCAACCAGCAGAGCCAAGTTTTAATTTGGTGGCAGCAAAGAAAGAAAAAACTACCTCTAGCAGCCGCACAGAACAACAATGTTGGCGACGCGTAGGCTTTATGTTAACCCATTACAATATAGTAACAAGGAACGCAATAGATAATAAAACAGGTGAGTAGATAATAAAAGATTGATTCTCCAGCGGCATGGCAGCCATTCAGTCAGGATACGGAAGGCAGAAGTAGAGCCCCAGGTTTCCGAGCTCAAAACACCTTCAAAACGGGCCGGTTTTTGTTCCTGTCAAGCTGGATCCGAAACTCCTCCCTGAGTTTGTCTTTCACCGGTGTCCCTGAATTAACACGAACACCGAGTCGTACTTCCTTGATGCTTTGCAGAAATTCTAACCCAGAGAAGGCAGTTTCGGTTTCATAAAGGCGAAGGTACAGCATCTCAAGATTGGGCATTGATCCTTCCTCGAACTCCACTAATTTGATTTCCATTATAAAGTAGGCAAGCTCGAGCACCGTGAGCTTTCTGAAAACGCCACTCTGGAACTGGAGTACATCGGTCTTAAGAAGGTACTCCGACAAACCCAGAATAGATAGGTTTGGCAGGTTCCCAAGGGCCTGCATGGCTGCACTGTTCGACGATAGGCTGGTGGATTTTAGCTGCAGCTTCACGAGATTCTGGAGCCCCTTGATCCATTCCGGCAAATTTTCCAGGCTGCCCCGCAGCTTGAGGCTCTGGAGGTTTTCCGGAGCTGTGGAGATGTTATCCAAACACATATTTAAGTCATCATCATCTGCTTCCACTGACAACGATTCAAGGCGGCTAAGACTGGAAATGGCTGAACAGAATCCCCGACCATTTTTCTTGCTGATACCGACCACTCCTAGATTACTCAGTTCGGTGAGACCTTTTATCTCTTTTACAATGGAATTTCCCCAGCCAAGGTTTACATGCCGCAGTGTACGCAGTGCTTTCAGTCTCCTGATCCCTCTTGGCACCATAACACCAGAATAATCTCTGTCCTGAATGATTTCCATGCAGCAACTCAAAGTGCAAAAATCAAGCCTGCTGAGGTCATTCGCGCCTGGAAGCACATTCGAGCAACAAAATGCACATACAAAACACGATGTCATACAAAAATGTCGATACTTTGTGTAACAATTTTTCCGTCTTGATCTCACTCTGGCATGGACATCACGTAGCTTGGTAAGATTGACTATTGTTTTGGGCAGCATAATTATTTCTGTCCCTTTTATGTCCAGTGTCTCGAGTTGTCTCAGGTTCCCCCCCCCCCCCCCCCCCCCGAATCTGGCAGGTAAGTGATGTCGTTACAACCTCTTAGAGAAAGGAATCTCAGATGAAGAAGCTTCCCGATGTGCTCAAGGTCACGATCAGCTAGACCTTCCGTTTCTTCCAAGTCCAGTACCCGAAGAAACCTCATCTTGGCAGAAACGTAAAATGGCCTCCACTTCCCAAATACTGTTAAGGACCGTATGCGGGATAGCTCCACTATGCTCCGGAACTCAATTTCATCTCCCTCCCAATTGCTAGTTATGGCAAGGTGACGTACCGCACCATGGGTGTTTGAGCCACGTCTTCCCTCCAGCCTGAAAACAAGATTTTCTTCCATTGACTTTGAGATGCTGATATCTCGGATGAGATCATGTAGTTGGCAAGAGTCAACTTTGTTCCTGCTGAGAACTGATTGTTGAGTTGGTAGTATCATGCTCCTCTCTATCAGTTCCATGAAGTATCTCTCTGCTATTTCCACTGCAGATTTGTCCCGCACCTCCCTTGAGTAACCTTCCGCAATCCATCGGCGCACCAGACGTCTCAAGCTAATTTCGCGGTCTTCAGGGAAGATGGAAAGGTACAAGAAACAAGCCTTGAGGTAATAGGGTAAACCATCATAACTTTTCATAAGGACTGTTTTTATGGGTTCAAGCATTGGATTCATCTCCAACTCGGCACTAATATGATCATTCAGTTTCCTCCACTCCACAGCAGTTTTTGATGGTTGATCTGCCAAGAAGCCACCTATGGTGACTATCGCGAGGGGAAGTCCACTGCACTTTTTCAGAATTAGTTTTGCTGGTTCAACCAGCTCAGGATATTGCTCAGCCAAATCTGTACTCTCCTCCTGAAATCATGTAAATATCATTTTTTTTAGTACTGTAGAATTAAATTATGTCCAAACTAGGTTTATTAGTGTATTATTCAGGGTGACTGATCACTAGGACATAGCTGTATATGCCGTTTGTACTCGTTCTCTACATGCAAAATGGATCATCGAAAGGAGGCCAAATACATACAATACAGGGAAAGCAACAGATGATACAGCACAATCTAGTTTACCACCTACAAATGTTGCCTCAGTCTCAGATCGTTAGAGAAGAGAAGCAAACTCGGAAAGAAACAACATAAAGCTATAGCTGAAATTGATAACCAACATCACTGTAAAGAGGGGATATGTTTTTTGTTTCATATTTTTGTGGGCTGAACATGTTTTCGGAAAATATTTTAGTGAACCAAAATCCCACATTTTATACCAGCCATTTTGCACCTGCCCACCAAAAAGCATGTGGTATATCCACAAGCGTGCAAATTGAAACATCTAGGGTGGCTGCCTATATTCTCATCAAAACTTGTTCAATAATGGAGTACATATAGATGAAGATGTCTTTTAGCACCCGGGTATAACTAAGAAATGCCAAAAGTCTGAAGACTTCTTTGATTAAAAGGAATTTAATAGGATTTTTGGAGGACTCGTGTCCTTAGGAATTTTTTCTTTGTAGGACATTTGACGTGCAGAATTTAGTCCTTAGGAAATTTTCCTAAGGATCTGCTCCACAATCCTGTGTTTTTTCTATTCTTGTGTTTTGAGTAATCAAAGAGGCTCTTAACTGGGCTTACATGGTGGATTGACTTAATTTGCACCTAATTTGCACGGACCACCAACTAGAAGAAGTGGTCAGTTGCCTGTATCCAATTAAACTAAACACTCTAATGCAACATACTTGGCGATGATTGGATGACTGGTCTATACGATAAAGCCAGCCCCATGGGTTGCAACTTGCACAATGGAATCCCACTTGCCCCATGACCACCAACTAGAATATTAAAACCAATTACGATTACACGGCGATCTTCGTGTTCAAGAACTGGATACTGAACCAAGTATGATGCTTCGTCACTTTGTACCTATGTAACCAAAGAAATAAGATTTTCTTCATGAATATTTGCATCACTTTGTTGTTTGTATCACCAGGGGCGGAGACGGGCCCCGGGAACGTGGGAGCGGCATGAAGGGTGGAGATTTATTTTTTTATACATTTAAGCTATTTTTTTTGAAACGAGGCAAAAGCTTTGCTTTTTATATTGATATAGGAGAAGACACGGCCGAGACCAAAAAGAAAAAAGTCATACATGACAGGGCGTACTAGACGAAAGAAAAGTAGCCCCCTAGGATCCAAATCACCCTACTCCGTCTATTCTCTCAGAAAGATATATCGTCATGTCTTCAAAACGCAACTACGCGGCGCGATCTGGGGGTCGGGAAGTAGATCAGGCGGAGACGTCCAGCGCCGACGGAGCCAGGAAATCGCTTCCCCCTGGGCCAGCAAGGCCAATCAAAGCTTCATCCGCTGCCGTCATGGACAGCAAGTTCAGCCTCAGGAGGGTCCTCAACCCGTTGATTGCCGAATCAAAGAACGGAGCCTTCTTGCAGGTGTTCGTGAATTCTTTCATAGCCTCCACCAAGGGCATATCTCCAAAGTCGAGCCTCATTTTCTTGTGGAGGACACGCTGCGCTTTGCCGACCGCAGGGAGTTGAGGCTTCGCCGCGAGCTTGCTGCTACGACGGTTGGGGCCGGGCAGGGCCGCATCAGCACGTGGCATTGACGGAATAGGCGTGGGCAGCAGCGGCACAGCCGGCAGGCTGAACAGATCCACGACACTGCGTATCACGATGCCAGATGAGGGAGCCGTACCCGCAGCGTCAGCAACCTCATCATCATCACTGTCGTCATCAGTATCGGCAGCGGGGAGGTTTCCAATCGTAGCAGCCTCCGCGTCAGCGTCAATGACGTCCGCGACGGGCTGAAACTCCCTCCTCGCCCAGTCGCCCACCTCCTCGCCGTCCAGCAGTAGCACCTGCTGATCCAGCTCGGCGAAGTATGGCAGGAGCTGCTTCATCTCCTCGTCCTCATCATCCTCACTGGAAAACCCCCCGTCGCACAGCGCATCGCCAGGCGAGATCAGCACCGTGGCGAGGTCATCCACGCTCTCAACGTCCAAAAGGAGCTCCTCGCCGTCCAGCTGCATCACCTGCTGACCCAGTGGGTCGAGGCAGGGCAAGAGTTGTTGCATCTCCCCTTCCGCAGTCTCATCCTCTACCTCCACGCTCTCTACATCCACGCTAGGATGTCCCCCCTCGCACGGCGCGTCGCCAGGCGAGAACATAACAATGGAGAGGCCTGGGTCCGGAGAAAGGAGCGGGTGACTACTAGTCAGCACAGGGGGGCACTCCAAAGCCGGACGAGAGACCTCCGGCAACACCTCCCAGACGCAGCCGTTGACAGGCACAAAAGCACCTCCGACTCAGCCGCCTTGCGGTCGTCGTCCTTGCCACGCAATTGCAGCAGCCCCAGGTCGGCTCTCTCGTTCTCTGCAGAGAGCACTTCGTCCACTTTCATCTTGTAGCCCCTCTCGATGGGCAGCACCACCCACGCCGCAGAGGAGTAGCACATATCCATCTTCGGGCGAGCCATGAGCACGTCCGCGAACGAGCGAAGCGTGCTGACTGGCGTCGCGTGTAGCCGAGGGAGGCTAGCCGGCCGGACCCTAGGCACGGACGGTGGCGACGCGTGGCTGTACTCGTGACATTCAGGGCCACCTCCGTGCCGGCGAGGAGAGCGCTCGCGTGAGCGCTGGCTTGATTGGCTCCGGCGAGAAGAACCGCTCGCGGCCCGTACAAGCTCCCGGCGAGAGCGGCGCCGTTGATCATCAACACGCCCTCCTCCACCATGGTACGTCATGTTGCACAGCCCGGGAACGCGAGCAAGCGTGGGCCTGTCGGGGGCGACGACGATGGAGCGGAGGCGCGGCGGGAGCGTCTTGGCCGTGGTGGAGGGCGTGGGCGTGAGCTTGTCGGTGGTGGAGACGACGATAGATCGGAGGCGAGCCGGCGCCCTGCCGGTGGTCTTGCTTGCAGGTTGGGGCGGTGATGGCGAAGCGGAGGCAGAGTGGGGTGGGCGGCGAAGGTGATCACGGCACCCGCTTGCCCAATGCCCAGACTTCCCGCAACGGTCGCACCGGATCGGGTCGCGGCAGGCGTAGGTGTCATGGTCGCGGGCGTCGCACCGACGGCAGCGGCGAGAGGAACTTCCTGGAGGCTGGGCGCGAGTGGAGCGGGAGCGGGATTGATGCAGTTGGTTGTGGCGTTGAAGGTGGCGTGTCCGGTGCGCAGAAGGACGGTGGTGAAAATGGGGGTCGCTGCCCCTGACCAAAAGCCGGGCTTCCCGCTTCTCCCGATGGGAAGTGACGAGCGTCCATCCCTCCGCCAAAGGGGCAGGGCTATGGCTCCTCGCCGCCGAGCTAGCCGTGGCAGGGCGCTGCAACCTGCCTTGAAGAGGATGCACGGGGGAGGCAGCGTAAGCATCAATGCTCGGGGCCGGGATGGAGAAGGTGACCCTCTTCTTCGGTCTAGCGGCGGGTGGCGCATTGCGGGGTCGCAGGATGCCAGCACGGGGAGGTGCCACGCTGGGGCAGCCTTGTGCTCGCCAGGTCGTCAGCGCCGCATTAACGCCGCGGCAGACGAGCTCTGAAGGCGTGGCGAGGGCCGGGTTTGCCTCGTAAGCAGCAGGGGCGCAGTGACGATGCGCTCAGCCGAGCGCGAAGACGGAGAGCAGCCCGTGATCTTCGATGAGATCCGGCGCGCCGGCCGGGCGGGGAGGCTGCTGGTGGAGGACGCCGATCTCGATCTAGATGCAGATGCGGACCCGGGCGGCGCACGGCCGAGAAACGCTGGTCGGAAATTGGGTGGGAAGGTAGCGGGAGGTGGGGGCAGCTGGTAAACGGTGTCGATCTGGTGGTGGGTGGCGCGGACGGCCGGTGGCGGCGCCGGCGTGAGGCCGCGCGGGCGGTCGCCGCGCGTGTCACGGGTGGCGAGAGCAATGGTCATTTTTTCCCCCACCACTTTGATTTTGGCAACAGGTGCTGCCTTATTTTTAAGCTATTTTAGGTTTGGCATGGGGTGTTTCTTCCCAAGCTTCTCCCTCCTAACACCTAAAACTGCAATGGCCCTGAGCTGGGTTAACTCTTGGTCTTGGCTCCCTCATTGGGTTACTGGGTATCACGAAATCATGTTAATAGTAATACCACTAGAATTATTCTCCACATGTTTGAGTTTGAAAGTTTATATTATCCACGTGTTTGTGAGAAAGACATCTAGTTGAGCGAGTGAAGGAAGTGAGTGATCGACTTTTAACAGTATAACATGGCAATATGGGTGCATGATTAACATCCTTGGTTTAGTTCACAAAAATATTCAAAAGATTATGATTTCCTACGTGACACCGCTAAAATGTTTTCAGAACCTACACTGCAATACTATCTCTCTCCAAAGCCAAGTATTAAATTATTGTGCTTATAATAATTTAATTCAATTAGGTTAATAAACATGCGTAATATACTTTTGGTACCTTTTTGGTGAAGAGGTCATATGCGTCCTTATCTTCTAGACCATTGAGCAAGCGTATGTATTGAGGTTTCTTGCAACAATGCTTAGCAATATTCTCTTGTCTTGTGGTAATCACTATGGTCCAGCTTGCTTTTTCCATTTTATGGAATCGTTCCATTATAATATCCCATTCCATGGTAGACGATAGGTCATCTAGGACAATCAAACACTTGATTTTTGATGATAGCCTATCCAATGATTTAATCAACTCTTCAACAGTCATCGAAGCTATATCCTTTCCTTGGTCGCCGGCAAAGTCCATCACATCCTTATATTTATGAGCATTTGCATGCAGTTGCATAGCTAGACTCCTAAGGAGCTCCTCAAGCTTGAAAGGCCGTAAGACTGTGACAAATGCACGCCTGGCAAACATGTCACTAAGCTCTTGTCTTTGGTACACATCTTTGACTAGAGTGGTTTTTCCGAGACCACCCATTCCCCAAACTGCGATGACCTCAAACTGTTGAGTAGCTTCTTTTAAAATGAGTTCCATAATATCATTTTT
The DNA here is from genome assembly GCA_947311845.1 of Poa pratensis. Taxonomy (NCBI): domain Eukaryota; kingdom Viridiplantae; phylum Streptophyta; class Magnoliopsida; order Poales; family Poaceae; genus Poa; species Poa pratensis. Next base: position 814,960 of record CAMZMU010000119.1, on the reverse strand, counting down.
TTTCTTTTTCTCGCCCAACGAGCTGAAATTCTTCCAAAACACCTGCTATCGTGCTTGTGCGAGGGAGCTTCTCTTTGACCATCCTCTCTATTACATCATTAGATTGGTCGTCTTGTATCTCCGTTGTGGGCAACGATGTGCTGTTTGTAATGGTAGCGGTGGAGTTCGAAATAGACACTGGCGCCTTTGCTGAATATGTTCCATCTTGTGAACCCTGAATAAAAGCTCACAATAGTTAGTCATATAAATGACTTAGCTCGGTTGACGGACTGATAGTCCACGTGGACACTCCCATATATAATCCCATTGTACCAGTTTTCATAATTAAAATTACTAAGTTAAAGAGTTATTTGACTTAACACAACGAATCTAAGATGAAAATCGTACTTTTACAAATAAAAGCAACAAGAACCACAAGAAAACCATAACTCGGAAAAACCACCAGTAGCCGTTGTCGCTGAACAAGAGGCAAAAGAGGCATGCAAATGGTGGGGACTGAATGGTTGTGCGGCTGTATCTCCTACTGTCCTACATATGATGGTAGGCTCTAATAAAAGCTTCTATTGTGGAAAAAATAACCAAAAGAGAATAATGGTACTACTGTTGTCGTAGAAAAAACAGATTTGTTTCGGAAGGAAACTTATCCTAATTAATGTCTTTTGACGAAGGATATGTTATAAGATTAGCAACAGATTAGTGTGATGAAATTTTTTTTTACAAACGAAGATTACCTGCTGGTAGAAAGCATAAATGGTCTGATGAGCAGACAATTGTTTGAGCTCTGTCACTAGTCTTGCTTGGCCTGAGCATAAGCTTGCAACTTCAACTTGCTCTGTAGATATTATGATACGGCTTTTGTTTTTGTTTAATAGGAAGCAAGTGCTGATCTGTTGCCATTCTTCAATGGTTGATAGGCCAGTAAGAACTATTAGGTACCTGTTGCCATTGACATATCCACTGAACTCCTGAGCCAACTCTTGCCCCGTCCTTTCTTCCTCCAGCAGAACACTAACACCTACAGCTGCTCTAAACTGTTGCACTATACTCTGGATGAATTCTTTTGGATGGAAAGGATGCGTCACCCTGACCCACGCTCGACAAGGAAAATTCAGTTGGACATTTGGATTCTCATAGGCCTCCCAAATGATGGAGGTATGCCCAATGGTGCCACTTGTTCCCCACACTCCAATCACTCCCAGGCCTTCACCCTCCTTGCTGATCAACTGGGCAAGATCCAATCTTGATCTTGATTGATGCTGATTCGCGGCATCCCTCCTCGCTTCATCGACGCCGAACATGGCAGAAGCGCCATTGGTGGAGTGGTCGGAATCTTTGGCAGGTTTAGAGGTGCCGTCGATGAGGCAGTAGCGCAGATTCCTCTGGCTGACGTCCTCCACTTTGGCTCTCAGCTCCTTCATCTGCTTGGCGACATGGCGCCGGTCGACGAGTGTTCGAGGGATGCGCCACCAGGATCGGCCGTGGACGCGGAGGACGAAGTCCTGGAGGGAATCCTCGACGTCGTAGGCGACGTCGCGAACCTGCTTCACCCAGGTCCTGACAACCTTGTTGTGGCCGTCCCGCTCCTCGTGCGCCACCATCAGGAATGACTGCATCATTTCCAGCTCGTCGGTGACGAAGGTCTGGTCGCGCTGGACTCCGAACTGCAAGGCCACCTCCTCCGCCACGGCGGATTTGGCGTAGGCCAGCGCCCCGTTCAGCACGGACTTGCCGATGCTCACCGCCGTGGCCTCCATCAGCACAGAGCTTCTCTCCCTCCCTCTTGCCGTGAGCGTTTGCGTGTGGATGGATGGATGGATGATCTGAGAAGAGCTCCTAGGCTCTCAGCTTAGAGAGAATGGATGTCTATTTGCGACCTGCTCGTTAACAACTTGCCTTTTAAAATCAAGACTTGGCGCCAGCTAGTCTCATGTCGCATACTCGTTAGTTAATTCTGCACCATGCACTTATTGCAACGATACAGCGATGCCTGAACACACTCCTATATAGAATTTCAGTAGACGCCACAGTAGCATGTACTCCAATTAATACAATATACACAGCGACCAATTAATACCATTCTTCCGTTGCTTTACCTAAGTGCATGCACGTTGTGGGTTGTCGGTACTTGCGTGAGGTATGTGAGCTAGTTTTGTACCCACGAACAGCCCATCTGTATCCTATTCTCAAGACCTCGCGTCGGTGCTGAGTAAAGTTGGCACTACTTTTAACAGTGGAGTGGAGGACTGAGTAATTAAATTGGCACTACTTGAACAGTGTAAGAGTGGGCACTACTTGGCCCATCTCAATGATTTGAGCAAATTAATACTGTATATGTGACGCGCAGATCTTGAGGCCGCCATTACCGGGGTATTTTTTTTTAGATTTCCCATTACCGGGTATCAGATTAATCTAATTTGAAGCGGAATCCCATGCTCAATCGAGTTACGAGTCATCACATATTAACCTGTACTGTAAACACTGAATTACTGCCGACTCAAACCACGGTAACGCTTCCCACAAAATTCGGTGCCAACAGCCGCTCTCCTTGTCTCCAATTCCGTGGAGACACACAAATGCAAGAGGTTCAGATTTGAGACCTTTTGGTTCACAGAGAAGGTTTAGAGACTGAATGGATGTCTACTTGCGACATGCTCGTTCACAACTTGCATTTTAAAATCAAGACTTGGCGCAACTCTCAAGCCCACGCAGATTTGGTTTATCAAGTGACTCGTTAGGTTTTTTCTTTACATCATGCGACTCGTTAGTTAATTCTGCACCATGCACTTTTTGCAACGATACACAGCGATGCATGCACGTTGTGCATTGTCGGGAGTCGCGTCAGGCACGTGAGTTAGTTTCGTACCCACGAAGAACCCATCTACAGCATAATTCTATATCCTACTCACCGTCTAAGCAAGCCTTTCGACGAGCATTTGCGTTGGTGGATGTGAATCTGATATAAAGTACCTCGTGCCGACCAAGCGCATCAACGTTGATTAAAAAGAGGTCATGGTTAAGCTGTCAGCAAGTTCGCATGCACATTTTAAATCGAGACTTTGCGTTGATGCCGAGAAAGTTAGCACTAATTTTAACAGTGGAGCAGCGGGCATCAGGAGTGTTGGGACCTGCGTGAGGCATCACCACCAAGAACGCGCCAATCTCAATGATTTGACCAAATTAGAGAGATGCGAGTAATAGACTAATCAAGTTTGAAGGGGAATCCCATGCTCAATGGAGCTAAGGGCCATGACATATTAAACTCGACTAAATTAGGTAAGAGCTGAATTACTGCAGACCCGAACCAAGCTGTAGCTTACCACCAAATCGCCGCCGTGACGGTCCTTCCCGTCCGGCGGCCGCTCTCGACGAGGCCCGCGCGTGGGTCGCAGCGCTCGTCCCTCCGCCCGTCGAGAGGCCAGCAGCAGAACCCCACCGCCGCTGCCGCCGCCGCCATGCCTCATCTTCTCCACCGTCCTGGGGATTTCTGAATTCGCGGGAGGAAGAGGGGTGGGGGAAAATATGACCGGTGGGACCCCAATTGATGGTATCGGATTTTTTTTTAACACCCATTATCATAGGGAAAATCCCAAATTTTTGCAATTTAAAGAAGGTAAGAGACGTGGTTAAATTTCCCTAAGGTTTTTTTTTTTTACAAGTCCTACGGTTAAATTTCTAATCCACATTTGAAGTGGTTGAATCCTAGCTTCTTTAACTCGGAATTGATGAAGGTACAAATCTGCTTGGAATTTAACTTTCCATCTCCCAAACGAAGGCTGCAACATCTGAAAAATAAATTCATTACGCATCTTCCACATGGTCCATGTAGCGCAAGCAAAGATCTCCAGGAAACAGGGACCTGTGAAACCATCTTTAGCTGATCGTATTATGTTCAAATTGGGGGTATATCAGAATTTATTTGCCAACCAGCAGATCCCTATCAGATCTAAGTAAGGTTTTAGTGATCACATCATTACTGTGTTCCAAACAGAGTTGTGGCATGTGGCTACCAAACAGCCAGTGCAGATTCTCAATATTAGTCAAAAGGAAATTCTGCACCATAATTATACTCAGCACAGTTGATTTGTCAACACAGCACTATATCATGCTAGTAACCATTAACAACAATAACCTCAACATGATAAGCTGTTGAAATGTATGGACTACAAGTCTACAACCGCATACATTTTCATCTTCTACTCGGGTTCGTTCCATCATCAGCCAGAGGGCGGGCTGATTGCTACAACAGACAACTAGTGTTCCCATGCATACGTATACATACATCTTAAAAGTACAAGGTTTCCGGAGAAATGGAAAGCATCCTCCTAGAGGGGAACGGAGAGTGACAACGCATCTAGAACTTGAAGTCCTTTTTTGATGATTTCCCGTCCTTCTCGTGCTTCCTCTTCCTCTTGCTCGCGTTCTGCAAAGATTGAGAGAAAAAAAGATAGGGTACAGGTCAGCGAAACAGGCATTTGCCTCGTAGCAAAGGAACGCAAAAGAGTGTACCTCCGCCACCATGTCGCTGAAATCTTCCTTCTGGTTCCGCAGCTTTTCCTCCTCGCGTGCTTCTTCGTATCTGTTTCATGATTTTCAAGGTAAGGTGACTTGAAGATATTGGCAAAGGTTGATAAACACCAGTAACTAAAAGTGAACTTACTTGGCTGCCAAAACATCGTCCATAACTTCGAGCTCCTCGGGATGTATGGTGACATCCACTTTATCGGACTTTTGATTCTTAAGAAGATCAACCTGCCAAAGAGAACCACAAGGAAAAGTTCAATAAATCGCTAAAACATATGCGTGGATCGGCAGTACTTGCATACGTGCAGGGATATCAAAACTTACCCTTTTAACCCCAGCTTTATCCTGTGCCCCGACAACATACCTGTAAAAGAAGCAAAGATACAAAAATGAGTTCTCCATATGGTTGAATCCATACATGAAACCACCAGAAAACATTGTACAGCTAGCTAGGTTTCTATTAGTGTTACATACGTATGGCTTGATCCATAGAGTGCCCCAGGTGCAATTCTTTCCTCCTTCTGCTCAAGAACCTTCAGATGAAAAAGAACAAAATATTGGTTATGAACTGCAATGAGCCAAATTAAAGCTCTGTAACGAGATTTGGCCTGAAATTCCACAAAACTGAAGAGAAGTCCTCACCTGGTATAGCTGCTTTTCGGTTTGCCTTTCAGGCTCTTTCCTCTGTTGCTTCCGAAGTTCGATGGCATCAGGTGTTTCGATGCCAGTGGGAGTGCTATTAACAAAAGAAGAAATGCCATAAGTTAGACGGTTAGGAAAGTGAACATAAGCAAGCCATCAAAGGATTATCGTGTAGCACCTTGACATGGTTTCGACAGACTGAATGCCTTCCTCCATGTCTTCATCTTCCATTGGTTCATCTTCCTCTTCCTCCTCCTCTTCTTCCTCCTCTTCCTCTTCCTCCTCCAAGTCTCCCCAGTGCTTACTGCGGTCAACAGGCTCCTCCTGGAATACAATGTAGCACAACAGTCAGCAAACTAGTAGCTGCAGTTCAGAGCACAAGAACCCAGGAAATTTTGGGGGAGACAGCTGGATTATACATACATCATAATTAGGTTCATCCTGCTGTATGATGCCAAAAACATCTCCATAAAGGGGGCGCCCATGCTGTTAGTCAAAACAAGTAAATAGATCAGAAAATATATTTATTAGTTGATTAGACATGCATTTAACAACGGGCCATCAACAACAGCCAAGCCAACAAAACGCAATTGGACGTAGTATACCTCATCGACAGGGGCTTTCCCCATTCCCCAGGTCGGTAACCAAAAGTAGCACCAAGAGGAATTGGAGCATTCAGACCAGGAATCTTCAGCGAAGGGTAAGAGGGTGGAGGACCGTATCTCTGCCAAATTATTTGATGTCAGTTGACAGTTGGCTAGTAACAGAAATAGCAGTCAACCAGAAGAACAGTTTTGCATGGAGATTTTCTTTAAAAAGAACAATACCTGCATGTTTATAAGCCATGGAGGTGGCGCACCATCAGGCATACCAAGAGCTTCTTTAAGTTCTCGGGACAGCATACCTGGCTTCATTTCCCTCAGTTTGACCTGTTGAGTGCATACATGCATAGCATTGTGCTCAGTGAGGCAGGTTTGAAGACACGCACATCTTCGTTTCCGACATATCAAGAAGAGAACAAAGCAAAAGTACCTCAAACTCTTTCCCTTCGTAGTACAGGTCACCATGACTAGTTAATTTTGGTTTAGTTTGATATTTGAAGAAGGCATCATGCAAAACCTGCACACAAAAAAATGTGGTGAGACTTGGCTTTCCTGCGTGTGTATCATGCCAGAAGTGAACACGTGTCTGAAATTTGAACATATGAAACAAACACATCCTACTATCAGTCAAGTCCCTTTCACATGAACATTATCATATTAGTACCCTAAATGTAGGGACACGAGACAACAGGCCACAATAAGTGGCAGGTGCAGACATTAGGTTTAAACACCTGGCAAACGGAATATGCATGTATATAGAAGTATAGAAATACGGAGGAAGCCCAGGAAATATACTATATAATATGCATCTGTATTGCCCATTATGGGAAAATGTAAATACACATCGTGGGCTTTCTGTATGTCTTAGATAGGTCTTAATCAGAATTTACTGACCTGATAATCTATATCCATCTTGCCCATTTTTGGCTGCATACGCTCCCGCTGCTTTTGCTTCAACTTTTTGCTATCCTCTTTCTCGATATATGCCTGAAATGCATATAGAGCCACTTAATATTTGTGAAATATGAATTAAAGCGCAAATAACGAACAGCTTCTATATTACCAAATTGACAAGGGGGATGCAATGTCCCTAGCATTGGTACAAACAACCAAGATTGTAAGCTACCTGTCTTATTTTTTCTATTCCAGTTGCAGCAATGAAGTCAGGAAGTTGGAACGGTTGTTTCTCTATACCTCGCTTGCCCTGAAAGAAATAACATAGTGATGTAAAGTCGATAGACAAGATACATATAATATGAACTATGGAAAAAGCATAATTTGAGGTTTTTATTATGACATGAAAAATAATTTGCATTCTGCAGTGGGTTGGCTGGGCAAATGTGATACTTGTATGTGCAAGCTACAAAGGAGGGCAAAAGGTCAAGATTCTAGGTAGACCATAATCTCTTTCAAATAAATGCCTCGCATTAATTAACTAGATGAAACACCTCAGATTTATAATACAGTAATCACTCAAGTACTGTACCACCAAGCCCTTGCTCCAAGGAAGTTGCAGCACTCCTGCAAGAATTAATTACATGTATAAGAGGGAGGGGAAAAACCTTATCGACTTTATGTTCCCTCATCCCTTCTAATAACACCCACCCGACTGCAACGCCTAGCCACTTTACATTGGGGTAAACTAGCATGAAATACATGTTGGCCCAAATAGTTGTGTTTCTGAGCTTCCACTTTTACATGATGCAAGAACGAAACCTAAGTGAAGTATTACCCATGCACAGGCCATCCCACGTGAGGGCTGGGTTTTGAGTGAATTTGGGGCTGGGCATGTTACAACTTTTAATAAATAAAACTTCTGTAACAAATTCAGGAAAAGCATGCAGTGTTTATTGGATATCAATCAAGGGAGCTGCTCCGGCGACTTTTACAATTGTATTTCAAAGAAAAATGATGGTCTGATTTGCATCTGCCTACCACTCCACTAATATCAGCATTGTTTTATGATTGGTATGGTTTATTTCTCAGATGTGTGTGCTCCTTGAATAATTACACAAAACAGAGTAATCTTATTCATGGTAGATGCATCACGAACCTGCAAGAATTTCCTCTTTTGAGACCAGTGTCTTGGGACAGGTACAGTATTCCTGTAAGACTTCAGATGGACAAGTAACTTGGGATCTGACGCGGTCGCATCCCATACCTAGCAGAAAAAAGTAGTGTCGCATCAGTTAGAGCTAATTAATAAACAATTTAGAGTTACAATGTACAAAAATAAAGAATCTAGTGATGGCTTTTCTTCACTTAATATGACCATGATTATTTCTTATGTTCACACCACCAATACAAGCTACCCTGGCACATGTTTTTGCATGCGTCGTAGCCTTCTACAACAGAAATATATCTTAATTTTACTTGTAGCTGGGAAAAGGCACAAGTTGCTAACAAATTTTTCTAGCGATTCACCCTAAGATAAGCTTCGAAGTTGCCTTCAACCTGACTACCTATTACTTTACTCAGATAAAACAACAATATGCAACCAACGGTAAACTATGTGACTAGACAAGACGTGTTCATGATCAAAATTCGAACTAATGTAGCATGTAGCCCTGTGTTTGCTCTCCAGGCGCAAGGATGGATTTCATGGAACTTTGGTTTGTGGCTGTTGGGTGATACTTGTTTGAACACCTTGCTGTTTGTGGCTTTATTGATAAAGCCGGGCTTAGGCCTTCCGTTAACAAAATCAAAACTAATTCGATGACAGAATTTTAGTTTTATCAACTAATGATTATGTGCAGTGGGGCATCCTTTCTCAAATTTGTGGATTCACTTCAGATCTAGAGTTATATACTAGCATTGGCAGCTCTTGGCAATGCAACACTAGATGGACAAGTGTCCTAGGATGCAACAGCAACACATCCAATTCAGACACATACATGTACATCGAACCGCCTGGCGCACTTGATATACAACACAAAGGAGGGTGGCTTACTTCAACGACGTCAGGTCTGTTATATCTGCTTCAGCTCTGCAATCTTCATCCTTTGTTCGAGCTTCAAAACACGAATAACTTATGTTCAGCGAATCACAAGACATAAGAAGCCCAGGTAACAAGTCATTAAACGGAGCAACAGGCAGACAGAGATAGAGAACAAACTTTCTTCTTCTTATTAGAGATCCCCCTTCCTTCTTCTTCTGCTGGGCGTCCTGCTCGTCGTCGTCAGAATCCGACCCCGACCCCTTCTTCGCCGCGTCGGCGCCGGCCTCATCCTTCTTCTCCCCATCCTGCCAGCAACTTACAAACTAGTGAGTATCGACTCCACACCGCAAAGCAAGCTGGGTTACGAATTTCACAGGGTTTTGCTGCTCGACGACTCCAGATAGAGATCTGAGGGGAGGGGGTGCGTTGAGTCGAGTATACCTCGGCGGCGGCGGGGGTGTCCTTGAAAGTGAACTTGTCGAAGATGCTCTTGAAGTCGGCGAGGAGGCCGTCGGCGACGTCGCCGAGGTCCGGCTCCTCCGCCACGTACTCGACCTCGATCTCCACCTGCGCGCACGGCACAACCCGAAGTCAGAGCCCCAGCTACGTCAGGCGAGCAGTACCGCCGCTAACCAAAACCTAGGGGTACTTCACGTACCGGGGGTTTGGAATCGGGCTTGCCCTCCTCGCCCGCGTCGGCTTCGGCGTCGGCGGCATCTGCTGCGGCGGAAGAGTCGGACGGGGCCTTGTTCTTCTTCTGCTTCCGGCGGCGGCGGCGGCGCTCGCTCTCCCGGGATTTCTTCCCGGCGGCGGCGGCGGGGGGCCCGTTGGCGAGGTCGGAGCTAGGGTCGGCGGCCATGGTGGTCGGCGATGGGAAAAGGGCCGGAGTTGGGATGGCTCGGGGTAAAGTTAACGAGAGGCGTTCTGCCTTCATTGGGCCTGTTAGCTCTTTTCGGCCTGGAAAGCCCACTACATCTTTAGTATGGACGAACTACTTGTAAATTTGATAAAACTAATTTGATGTTGTAGATATTGATATATTTTTTCAAACTTGGTCAAAACTAAAGTAGTTCCACTTGGAACGGGGGAGTACTATTTTCACAACCAAAGAATGGACTATTACCTGAGGGAGAGAAACCATCTCACGAAGCTGTTATAAAAGCTACTATAGGCAATCTGAAAACAAAAGTATACGGCACAAAGCCACAAACGCAGCATGTACACATGAGATCAGATCACGTTTTCGTCACAGACACGAGGAAAATGCATGTAAAATATACAGGCAACCAGACCAAAAAACAAGTTACATCCGCCCAATGTAAAAAATTCTATACTATCTGAACTTGCGCACAAATTTATCTTCCATATACTGTCAACAAAAACATGTAGATACAGGTTGATTTTACAACTTTGCATAGACCTGCTTGTATGCACAAAGGCCTAACTACTACCTCTCTCTAACCTAATTAATCCCTATCTGTGTAGTCTTATTCTGTAGCTGGCAGGAAGGAGGGAAAAATGAATCAATTTCCATATAAACGAATGTGAAAATGGGCGGGTTTAGTAGTGTTGGGACCGAGGATCTTGATGTTACACGTGGCAGCCGGTCAGTTTCAGGTTCAGCCAGCATGGAAGCCGGCAGATCGGTAGTTGTTCGACAGCTTTGGTAGCTTGAGAACCGCGAGCACTCCGGCTGCCAGCGAGAAGACTGAAGCCAGGGCGAAGGCAGGGACGTTCCCTCCCCCGAAGAGGGCATCCCATGGGCCAGCTCCGAGTGACACTACTATCTGCAGAGTAGAAGAATGTGGTCGCAAAGCTCAGCATATGAACGGCGATGTAGAAGTAAATTATTCACAGAAAAAAGGCTAACCTGAGGAGCAACGATAGCGAGATTTAGAACACCAGTAGCCAAACCTACATATGGGTATAAACATTGTCAGTCCACCACGATCACTGAAGCATACTGTAAGAATAAATGATGGTGGCACAAACCTTGTCCACCTCCTGTTCCTGCGGTCAGCTCAGCAGTCACGGAAAAAGGAACGCTGTATGTGATCTGTAACACACGAAAAAGCAGAATATAAGACATCTTCCGACGTAATAAGGCACAAAGTGTTCAGAGTCTGGTACTAACAGAGAGTGGCAATCCGAGAAGAGAGAAAAGAATCAACGCTGAATTCTTGACTGTTTTATCTGCTCCGATGATGTGATGAAGTTTACTTGAGTATAGGTCAAAAGAGATCCAACTTAGCACTGTCGTAGCCATCATGCAGACAAACACTATGAAGTTGCTGATTGTCCAAACCAATCTTGCACCCATCATCCGGCATAGTGGATCAACAAGGAAAGAACCAATCCCAAGGACAACCTACATGAACAAGCCAAATGTTACAGCCACCGACTTAATTCGTTGCAGTCACATACAATTGCTATGTTTTAGAATCACCATGAAGTAACTAAGTTTCCAGAGCATTTGTAGTATGACCATCTAAACTGCGGTGTCTGTTTAAGTATACATCTACCAGGAATACAAATGCATCTACTGGTCATACAAAATTATGTCAAACAAATTGATCACAGGTTCTTACTGAATTCAATAGCAAACCAAATGCACCTTCTCGGACACCATCGTCGTAAGCTTTCCTTTCACTCAAGTTTCCATTTGGGTCCCCGTGAAAAACCTCACGCCCCATCCAGTCAGTGTCAAAAAGAAAAAAAGGAAACCATGACATCTGCAAAACAAATAAAACGTGATGAACACCATCAGTTCCCAGCAAAAGTGTGCGAATCTATCTATGTAATCCATTTTTATGGCATACCCATGTGAGGGCCATAACCAGAAGCACGGAATACATTCCAGCAGGTAGATGCCTCATGCTAGTCAAAATGTTAACCAAAACCGCTCCTGGTCCATCATTGAAAGCTTCAACATTGTCTTCGTTCGAGTTGGAGCCCGCATCTCTAAGATCCTCAGCACTGGAATTAGCCGAGACATTGTTTGCGTCCGCGTGACCATTAGGAACTCCTCCATTGGTTTGTTCACTCGATGCACCATCATTATCTCTAGAGCCATTAAGTAAAGGAGCTGAGTCAGATAACCGTTGTGCATCCTTTGGTTCCAGTGGGATCTCCTCAGCAAAGTAAAGGGTGACAGACATGCAAAACAAAAGGAATACCTGCACAATAGATAATTGGTCAGCTTACTCGACTTCTGCAGATTGCAGCCAGCAGTTCATTTGTACGGTCATATTAAACAGTCTCTGAGAACTTACAACTGCAATTAAGAAAGCTGCTTTCAGATTACCACAAGCTTCGCAACAGGCTCTTGTCATTAGAAAAGGAAACCACCTACATAGATAACAAAGGTAGGAAGATCAGCCTTTTTAGCAGGCAAATTAACTGCAGTTGAGAAGAGGAGAACCTAGAAATGAACTTGACGTAGCAAGAATCACTAAATAGCAAGAATCACACACAAAAGCAGGATATTGCATCATGAAGGGAAAATACATGAGCTGCCATTATTGCACAATTATGTTTGGACAAGTCCCATTATGAAAGTACGTTAACATCAGCCGGCTATCTTTGTTGGAAAGATGAAGGTGGAAAAACAAATTTCGGCATTTACCCTATGCTACTGCAAAACCATAAGCTCGTACAAAGCACATTATCAAGGCATGAACAGCAAATATACTATCTACAGATACAGCTTGGCTAGCATAAGTTGGTGGGAGTCTTTCTAGATAGTGGCAAGCTTTCAGATATCACCAACAGCGCAAGTAACCATTTATGTCAAGTAGCATAAATTTGATTCCTTCAGGATAATGGCATTTGCCAACTATTGGAAATAAGTTTCAGGGTAATATGAGCACAAAATAGCAGACAACACAGCATACTTGTGCCAGTTCCCGCTTGCACCAGCCGAAAAGCCAAGAATATTTCCGACAGCCATCCATGAGCAGAATATTGCATTTGCCGAATTAGATTGACCAGGACCTGCATAATAAGGTATCATTCCATGACTGATACTTTAGGGGTGAATTCAGCACTGGTAGAGATTCTAACTGAATGTATTAACCACCTGAAAGATCAGCTAAGAGGGCACGAGCAGGTCCCTAGATGTACAAAGAATGAACAAAAGTTAGGAGAACAGTAATTCAACTCTCTAACAAGATTGACAAAGATATGGTGCAAATACATGAGATCATATATAAAATTTCGGAGAGGCTTACTTGCACCGTATTATTCGCAAGGTCCAGCATCCAGAATCCAAGAATGAAAATAATAGCAGCTCGATATCTTAGACCTTTGTACGTACTGCATACACGGTCATCAGCATTTTAGTGATGATACACTTGACGGGAAATAGTTAGCAAAACAGCAAAATGAATGATTACCTGCAGTGTTCAGTGGTATCCCCTAACATGTAACCAAGGTCTGCAGAAAACCCGATCAAAGTTACCTACGTGTAAAGTCTACCTATTAGAGCGGGGAAAGAATGGGGGGGAAATATGATAACCTATCAAAGATGATATAAATCACAGCAGCACATATCAACACGCATCCAGCCAAAATGAACGGCCGCCTCCTTCCGTACTTTGAGCGGCATTTGTCACTCCACACACCAACACAAGGTTGAACCTGGTGTCAGAGTATGGCCATTTAGCAATCTTAGTATTTTCATACCGACAGTGAATAGAATCAGCAATAGTCTCACCGCAGAAACTTACCACAAAACCGGTAATGGGGCCACAGAGCCAAATGAATGATGCCATGGCATGATCTATCCCTAGAGTCTGCATAATAAGATCAGGAATAAGCAACAGGTGAGTACAGAGAAAAATAATAACAGTGTGGAGCACGCTTGAAACATAAACAGCCCATGTCGCGCGCACATACGGACCGTATCGGGTATGGCATACCAGCTGTCTTCCATTCCAGACAGTAAAGCTAAAGCAACATTGGCATTTCGTCACGGCATTCCAGAGAAATGCTCAGAGCTAGAGATGAAAACACGGGTTGCTGTCTACTCTAGCTAGACCCGAAACAAAACAGCGCTGCCCTCGTGTTTTTTCACTTGATCGCTAGTATCTCAAGAAGTGACTGCATTTGGTCTACTATATCTGTAAATTTAGGATCAGTATTCCTGCCTATATATGTATGTAAATGTAAGATGAGTATTCCTGCCAAACAAAACTTGGGCAGGCGTCGTGAGATCGGTAGTGAGTTACGATTGATCAGCAGCAACAGAACCTCGTCCAGCTGCCTTGTCGGGTAAGAAGTTGCAACTACACACACACATACATACATACATACATACATACATACATACATACATACATGTAGCGCCGGTATTTCCATCCACACATGTCGTTGGTGGCGTCACTCTGAACAGAAACGGGGAACAAACCGCTCTCCCTCCCTTCCCTTCCGACCCTGCTAAGTACTAGTAAATGGCGAAGGCATACTGAAACAACTTGGCGACCTCCTAGCCAGACACCCATCGAGACGGCGCTCGCCCTCGCTGACACTGAATGCTCCGGCGAGATCTAGCGAGGCAGGCATGCCGGGCGCAGCTGTGTGCGTAGGGAGCGGTGGAAGGAAGGGTGTACCTGGATGTAGGGGGCGAGGAGCGAGAGCTGGAGCGCCCACCCGAACTGCACGCCGGCCGCGACCATGCAGGCGAGCACCACCCGGGCGCCGCGCTCTCGTCGCCGTCCCGGGGCCGTTGGCGGTGTGGGTCCTTGGGCGAGCCGCGTGCGCGGGGGCTGGAGGTGGTGTTAGAGTTGAGGCTGACGAGCTCCATCTCGGCGTCGCGGAGGTGGCGGTACGGGACCCCCGTGGCCCCGGAGTCCATGGCCGGCGGGCGGCGGCAGATCCGGGTGCGTGGAGGAGCAGTGGGTAGGGTAGGGGCGGCGAGATCTGCGTGGGCTGGTCTGGTACTGGCAGCGGCAGCGGCAGCGGCAGCAGTAGCGGTAGCAGTAGCGGTAGTAGTAGCGGTAGTAGTAGGAGGGGTAGCGGTATGGTAGCGGTAGTAGTGGTAGCGGTAGTAGTAGTAGAGTAGTAGTAGTAGCAGTAGTAGTCGTAGCGTGGTCGTGGTAGCGGTAGCGGGAGCAGTAGCAGGAGCAGGAGCAGCAGGAGGAGCAGTAGTAGCAGTAGTAGTAGCAGGAGCAGGAGGAGGAGGAGTAGTAGTAGCAGGAGTAGCAGTAGCAGTACCAGTAGCAGCAGCAGCAGCAGCAGTACTAGTACTAGTACTAGTAGCAGCAGCAGCAGCAGTAGCAGCAGTAGTAGTAGACAAGTCGCAACTCACAACAGCAGAGCATCAGTGATGAACTATGGTTCTAACACTAGAGAAGACAGGGCAGGAATGAGATAGTACAAAAATGGGACCGCTCCAGGTCCTGTAACGCGCCACCCCAACACTACATACATACACCAGTGCTACATCACTATCCGTTCCTCTGCAAACAATATAGCCGGAGCCAAGTACTGGAAGAAGATGAATGGCAAGTCAGTCTCGCAAAAGAAACCCCGGTGCTTATCCTCGACTGATCAGTGTTAACAGGGATGGGGTGGATGGGTCTGTGAAGCATGCTATTCAGCCATTCAGGTACAGAGGCGCCGTCCTGGAGCAGTCAAACCGTGTCATCTGCAAACACAGAAAGCAGCATGGCATCAGCTTTAAACACTCTCCTCAATCTTCAGCAAACAAAACCAGATGATCAAGATCCCACTGGCATAAAATATTGGGAGAAACGCAAGCTGCGTGCAAAACTACTTGGGGGGCAAACCGCTTCGTAAATTTGCAGTGCCAATGATGAAGAAACTGAAACTGTCTTTCCAAAGGAACCCAGGTTTATTTATATGCACCGACAAAACAACAACGAGCAGCATCGCCCACCGGCTTGACATCTTACAAAGTGAAGTACAGATCCACTGGGGCAGTCGAAAGTACCTTTGGAATGGCTTCATAAGGCTCAAGCTTTGTACTCGTGGACGTGCAGCCACTTGGTTGATGACCATTTGTTCCCTTTAATAACAGGACAGCCCCCTGCAAGAAAAACACCATATAAAGAAGCTTGTATGACGATAGTCCAGAATACACGCATAAAAGGCAACAGTTCAAGTTTTAACAGAAAATGGCTTCCCCATAGAAAATGGAGTTCCAAAATGCAACTTGCCTGAAAAAAAATGGAACTAATAAGAACAGCGAACAGGGTCACTGAACTAACCGTGCAAACTTAATGGGTCTAGAGTGGCGTCTGGTTTCATGCTCCAGAAAAGCAAAGCATCTCCCATCTTTGGTTTGACAGCGAGACCTTTTCTGGCACACTCTGAAAGTTCGTTGTACCATGGCAAAGAACTGCTGTTCACATTTGCGTCGGGGAAAATAGTCTCACCCCCTTCTTCAACATCCGATCTGTTCCAGTTGAGAATATGTTTTAGGCATGTTAGCAACACGGTTAGGATGACATGCAGCCAATGTGTTGGAGGAGCATGATACTATATACATACAGATACATGAGAATAGTGGCCATCCTCTGACCACCGTTCTTGGTGTTGAACTCGTCAAGGAAATAGTCGAAGTGAGGCTCGTACTTCTGCCCAACTTCATAGTGCAGGACTTGGAGTCCCTCTCCGTGTTCTGTAAGCCAGCACAAGTTAACATTAGCAAACAAACCTAATAAAAATTAAAGCACCATAAATTAAAAACCGCATTGCTGAAGACAAAAATGCCGTACTGCTCACGTGCAGAACAAAGCTATACATGCCTAAGTATGTTATACTCCTATAGTGCTATCTATACCAAAGAAATCTCACCACAAATTTGGCTTGACCACAAAATAAAAGAATCACTTTAAACAAGTACAAACCTGCAGGTATGAAGGTGTAGTCTGCTATCCTCCTTTCGATGGCCCTGATAACCTTGTCTCGTCCTCTTTGAAGGAACATGCCTGAACTTGTGCGAACCCTGCTGTCCTTGCTTTTTCCAGTAGTGCTATCAACCACAGTCGATTTCACCATGCGAGGCTTGGCCAATCCAATCAAGTACTCACACTCTTCCTTGGACTAATGAAATGAGCAAACTATCAGCAGGGTCAAAACAGGATTTACTAATTAAAGCCGTTAAGCCGCATTCGCAGAAGGATATTGTTTGGTACATATTGAGAAGTGAAGAATAATAATGTGTAGTTGGAAATGTTAGTTAGCACAGATGATACTAGTTCATGCTGTCCACATTCCCGTTCTTTCAGAGTAAATAATATTTGAGGCAACGGTATGCAATTCGGCCGAGTACCCAAGAAGGAAATAAAACATAAATGCAGCTCAACGACATGCTTAAATTGCCATAGTAGAAACCTAGATCAATAATCAAATCTTAAGTTGAGCGACACATCTTTTCCGGAGGAAAGCGCGGCTCAAAGCCAGCATTTCGCAAAAAGGCCATCAAAAGTGGAGGACGATACGGGTGGATGGATGGGATCCCAACAAAAATGCATTCTTTACACAGTGCGGCATGCAGGAGCAGGAACGAATGAATCATAGCAGCGCAGCGGGAGTGATTTCTGACGGGAGAAAGGACTAGAGGATTACCAGGAAGTTGTGGTAGACGAACGCCCTGGGCTCCCAGGAGACCACCTCCGTCCACTGCGCCCCCGCTCGCCCAGCCCCTCGCTGCACCCAACAAGAACGAGGCCACCGGATCAGCTCGGATCCAACCAAATGTGGAGACATACCACTGCATCTGTAACCCCTCGCGGGCAATCGATCGCTCACCTGAGGTCGCGGCGCGCGCGGTTGCGCGCGGGGTGGGAGGACTCCCCGCCGGCGCTGCCAGACTCGGTGTCGGCGGTGGTGGCGAGGTTGGTGGGGGCGGAGACGGGGAGCGAGAAGACGCCGAAGGCGATGAGGGCGAGGAGGCAGGCGGACGCCACCAGGGCGGCGAGCGCGAGGGCGTACGGCGAGGCGCGGCCGCCGGTGCGCGCGGAGGAGAAGACGCGCGGCGGGCGGATCCCGCGGATCAGCGGGCGCGTCGGCGCCATGGGGGCGGGCGAGTGGTAGGCGGGCAGGCAGATCTCCAAGAAACCACTGGGTGGCTGATGGCTCGGCTAGCTCGCCGGTACGGTGGTGGCTGGGAAGGGAGACGGTGGACGGACGGGCGTGGGTGCTCGTGTGGTTGTGCCTCCGTGCAGTGCAAGCGCCGGAGTCTGGTCGCTGTCGCCGCCGCGGGTTTGCGCCGAAGAAACCAGGGGCGGCGTCAGTTTGCGACGATGGGAGGGCACAGACATAGTAGAACATAACCAAAATATTCCAAATTCCAATTCCAGGTCTCAGAAAAAGTTTGGATCTACTCCCACTTCAGTCTGCCCTTGCATTTTTTTCTTCAATTGTCGATCTATATTTCTCCATCTTGTGTCAGTGGTATTTCGACACGGATGGACACTATAAATCACAATGTGTTCTTTGGGTGACATCGATGATATTGAGAGGGCACAGAAGATATATCTCTATCATAGGAAGGAGTAAGTACCATTCTTAAAAAATCTCCTTTTCATTACACACTTTAGAGCATCTCCATCAGGGGCCTCCAAATGACCCCCAAAGGTCCAATGGGGTCCGGACTGCAAAATCGCCCAACAGCGGCACCCCAAAGGGTCGCCCCGAGCGATTTCGTGTCCAGCACCTTCGAGAGGGCCTCCAAATTTGGAGGCCCTCTCGGGGGTGCCGGACATGGGGCGGATATGCGCCTGACAGGGGTGACCCGCCCGTCATACACACAGCCCGCCGCGCCCAATTCCCTTTCTTCTACATTTCCTGACAAGGGCGGTAGAAATAATTTTTTGATAAAAAGTATTTTTTCAAGTCTAGCTTTATGAATGATTTAATAAGCATTCAGATATTTTTTTCCTCTTGGAAAGATTCATGTCATGTTTTACATTACAATATGAGCTACTCTCACATGAATATGGAGTTCACGAATTTTTCTATCTTCGATGACTTGGCTCCAAGTCATTTTACAGCTATCAAACACTATTCACTTTATTTTGCATGGCTAGTCATTTGGATGAATATTGTTGTTATGTCACTACGATGATCATACAAATATTAAAACTGGCACAAGAGGGAGCTCTCTCACGACATGTGCATTTTTGGCCGTCTGATCACGCTCTAAGTCATTTTTAGCTTTCGGATGTGTCTCTGCCTCCCGCGTGGGCCGCTCCTGAGCGCATATCCCAGGCTCGCTACTCTGGAAAACAAATCGCGCGCCTCCTGTTCGATCGGGACAGACGGTTGCGATAGGGCCGCATATGCAACAACAAAAACGGCACACATGGGCAATGCCCAACTCCACTCACCTCTTCGCACTCCTCCCGACCTCTCTCTGAGAAACCCTATGCCGCCCCCATGCCCACCAGCTTTGATCGATCTGAAATTAGCATGCTTGCAAGAGAGTTTAGACTGAATAAACATCCTGGCCGCCGGGTAGTGTTATAAAAAAATCATAGGACCGCCAACTAAGTTGCTCATGAACTTTGTCAATTAGGCCGTAGAGAGTTGAGTGGGGATGTGTTACAAAGTACGATCCCGGTCTGCGTGTCAAAATCGGCTTTGAATGATTGTAATCAAACCATTATTATCTGATTAATATATAAAAGTTTTTTTTTAAAGAATGAACCCGAAAACAACGCCACGGGCGCAATGAGATTCGTGCAATTCGGGAGACGAGACAATAGACAGAAAAGTGAGTGTGCACCAAATTTAAAAAGAGCTGGAAAAACGAAGTTTTAAGCGGCAAGAATAAAGTGGGCAAGTTCAGGCGCGGCGTTGCAGCTCGGACTGTGCCGCTGTGTGCGTTGCGTACATGGTAGAATTGACATGGGAGCGCGCGAAAAAGGAAAGAAGAAGCAAATCGAGGCAGCTCTGAACTACTCCTAACACACACGTACTCGGACTTGGTATTCCAAGAAAGGAAGAGGCCACCGATCGAGTATGGAATCTCTGGCATCTTCTTTTGGAAAGCACATCCATGGATCCATCTATAAAACCAGACCTCTTCTTCTCGATCTTATGCACACAAGCCAATCAATCGATCCATACGAATCGATCGAAGCTTCGCACGCACACCGTCAGCCGACCATGGCGGGATACCTGCCGGGCTTGGACACGATGCCGCCGGCGTTCACCGACCCAGAGGCCCCGTCGGAGGCGGCGGAACAACAGCAGAAAGAGAAAATCCTTTTGCCAGTAGCGGCGGCGGCGGAACGGCAACGGAGAGAGAAAATCCTTTCGGCAGTAGCGGCGGAACGGCAACGGAGAGAGAAAATCCTAGTGGTGGCGGAACAGCAGCAGAAAGAGAGAATGCTTTCGGCGGAACGGCAACGGGGAGAGATCTTTGCAGTCCTTGCCTGCGCGTGTGTGGCCGTCGGTCTCTTTGCACTGTTGGTCTTCGTGCTCTACATTGTGTTACCGCGCGACCCGCGCTACTCCGTCGCCATCGACGCCGTCTCCGGCCTCACCACCAACCGGACGGACCTCGTCCTCGACCCGGAGTTCAACCTCACCCTCCGCGTCGCCTCCCTCAGCCGTCGTCACCACGCGTGCCTCGACCCCGGGACCTACCTCGAGGTGGCCTATCGCTGTGTCACGCTGGCCACCAGCGCGATGGCGGAGCAGCCGCAGCAGCTCGTCGCGACGGGGACAAGGGTGCGCGTGCCCGGAGCCGTGCTGGACAGCCTCACGGCGGACATGCGGCATGGGGAGCTGGTGTTCCAAGTCACCATCAGGTGGTCCGGTGACAAATACACCGACGACGTGCTCGTGGCGTCGTGCGGGGCCCGGCAGGTCGGAGCCGCCGACCACGACCTGGGGACTAGCTGCGATGCGGTGCACTTTTGCCCGGACACCAAGAATGATGCTTCACACTAAATTCAAAAACTGGCGGGAATACACTCAGATGCACGGTCACGATGTAGGCGTAGTATCCGTTTCTATTATATTTTAGTTTTTGTGATAATACAAAGTTCGAGTGAAACGCTGCCGCTTTTTGTAATTTTGTTTTTCAGTTCATCATTAATTTGTTAATTAACAGTTAACGTCACTGGCGGAGGCAGGATTGCCTAAATTTGGAGGTTGGGGGGCCGGTAAGAGTAAAAACTGCAAAATCTGCACTGTTCATAAATTTCTAGCTGTAAATCAATGGTGTTAGGGGGGGCCAGGGCCCCTGCTGTCCCCCTGTCTCCGCCCTTGGTTAACGTGTCGGAGTTGCTACTGTATTGAGAGCTACTGTATTTTCACTTTTTCAATTCATCTTTAATTTCAGCTAACGTGCCAAATAACTCCAGATTCGCTACTACCATCTATAATTTTCACACCAATATCATATGAGATTCAGAGCTCAAACCCAAGACCGTTGAACACGACTGTTTTGCCAGTGAAACACAAAGTATACTGAATCCCAAATATAATCATCTATTACAGAGTCAGGTACACATGCACAGCTATTTCACTGTCTTCTATTGAACCTTGCTGCATTGTGGCCCCATAACAACATACATGATGAAAGATGCAATCACACAAACATCTTTTTTTTTTTTTGAAATAATCACACAAACATCTGATAACACAAAAAACCTCTCTCCCACGCGATACAGTACACGGATAATTACTGAATAGAAGGACGAAGGCAGTTAAGAGAGAAAACTGTGCAAATCACGGACGAATAACTCTAGCCATAATTTTCCTTCTGGATGATAGTACTCAGTCATCAGTGGGACGACGGAAGCCTTTCTTTGAGGTACATGAGAACAGCCTTTGTTCCTCGATCCAGAATAGGCCGCCTTATGCTGTACAAGAAACCAAAACGAGTATGAGCATTTCCTTTTTTTCCACTTTTCTGCTAGCCCCAGGCGGGAACTACATCCAATGCAAGTTTATTTGTAACTTATGCACTAACAATGTATGTCGCCATTTTCCTTTGTGTCAACTCTACAAGCATGCTTATCCATCGCAAAAAAAAGGAGAGAGTATACATGCTTACCTCCTGAGGGGATTCCCATCAAGTCTCAGCACCTGCAGGGTAGGCTCAAGTAAACCCTGCCCATAAAACATCCGGAATAAGATAACGGATCATAGAGAGTTGCACTGAGAGATAGAGAAGTACACAACTTGTAATTAGGAAGTACTATTTGTTTTGACATTTAGACATGCTGGCTTCTTCAGGATTTCTCCAAACAGAAGTTCACGAGGACCTAATGAGTTTCTTAGATTCATACACAGAGGTCAGATAAAAGCTACTACTACTTAGAACAAGACACACTAGCGGCTGTTGTCACGGCCATGAGTAGAGAGCTATAGCAAAAAATTCCATAATTAATGGTTTCCTTGAAAAGATGAATTTGGCACAAAGTTTTAATGCTAAGAAACAACATATAACAACAATGACAAAAGTGTGGATCTGAATATGCATATTTTCATATTTCCAAATTTATCAGATTTTGTCATTTTTGTGTAGCCCATAATACACAGTATTTGAAGGTGACTTTTGGCACGTTCACTGAATACACTATTGTCTACCTCCAGGATTTTTTTTCAATTTTTTTAAACTCATAAATATTTTTATTAATTTTTTTAAACAAGAAGGATCACTGGAGCCCGGAAGCACAAAACACTTTCTGAGACTTGTAGACAATCATATATGGATAAGTTCTTAAAGACAACAACATACCAACTCGGCTGGGAGCGCTGTTATATTATTGTCTGACAGATCAAGTTCGATGAGAGCAGTAAAATCCTTGATACCCTGTTTAAGTGCAGAAATTTGAATAGGCATATCATGTGCTGCTTGTAAAACTAGAAAAAAATACTCTTCCTTAAAACCATGGTAATTACCTCTGGTACAGTTGTAAGATGATTCTGACTGAGGTTAAGAATTCGTAGTTGTTTCAATCGCAAAAGGCCAATAGGAAATTCCAGGAGTTTCATCCGTCTGCTTGCAAAGAAAGGGAAAATAAGTTTTCTTAGAATGGTCTTTGTAGCTTACATGACTTGTATACAACCCAACCTAAGGTAGAGTTCCGGCAGCCGTGGTAATGAAGAAACCACAGAAGGTTCAGTTATACAGGATGCATTGCCACTTAAATCCAGTACTTCAAGTTTTGACAAAGCCTCGAGATCGGTGGACGATATCTGCAAGAAAATTAACAGTTATAGTTTGCAAAATGATGTTCATTATGCTATTGTTGATTTTCATGTAAACCTTAATACTACATTGTCCATCCATTTTGTTCTGTAAGTCATTCTAGCTGTACTTAAGATATATCCCCAAGAAAAAACACCAGCCATTGTACGGATAATTAACGTGTAATTTTTTTTCCAAATTAACTGAGAATAGCTCATAACATGAAAGAAAAGCAGAAGGCTGGAATATCTTTAATTGTTAAAACAAGAACTATTGTAGATTCAACAAGCATCGATTGATCCAAAACTGAGGAGGACATCATGGTCCCTCTCGAAAACAGACTATGCAACACAGATAATCCCTCTCGAAATAAATGAGAGAAATAACACATACTGGACATATGTTCATCAATTATTAGCTGGAATACAAGCGTACGCAGATAAGATCATTATATTACCTCTGTCAGAGGATTATTGTCCAGTTTCAATGAGGAAAGGCTGGGAAGGGAGGAAACTACCATGCCGGGCCACTTTTTCGACGGCCTAATATAGTTGGGGCGGCTCAAATCGACGGCGGGACGTTTTTCACGCGCCGAGAACTAGAAATGAGGCTGTAATAAAAACTTAACATTTGAGACTACTGTTGGAGTATGATATCGAGGTCGCGCCAAATTTATATTTTTTTGCCAGATATATGAGATATACGTACGTTTTTTAACCTAAATCTTAAAATGACTGTTATTTTAAGTGCGATCTTTTAAAGAGGTTTGCTCTATCTGAGAAATAAATAGAAGTGCTTTGACACTTGACCTGACCCGACGTGGCTCTTGTGATTCTTTCCACGACTGGCATTCAACAGCTGCTCGGCCGGCGGCAATGGCGATCTGAACACCGAAATCATCCTCTGCCGCCGCCGCCGCCGACGACGGAGGCATGGAACGGATTCTCAATTCCGCCAGGGAGTCCGGCTCCCTCAACCTCTCCAACCGCTCCCTCAGGTCCATTCCCCCTCCCCGCCATCCTCTTTCCATCATCTGTTCTTGTAGCTGGATCTCGATCCATTCAACGCTGCCGCGCTCCACTAGGCCCATCGCGCCGTGAACCGACAGTAGAAACCAACGCATTAGGTGATTCTCAACACCGGCAGCCAGCCATGGTCAGATCCAGATGCAACAGAGGTCATTCCAGTAGTAATGTACTAGTATATAGATGTGTCGTCGCACTTAAGAGCTGCGGTTTTGGGACATTTTTTTGTTACCATTTTATCGCCTGTAGCACTGTCATTTCACATGCCCACTTCGTACTTTATTAATGCACAACCTCATTCTAAGATCACGGCGTGCTCAGATGCCTGATTTACCTAGTTTACCGTAACCCACATTCACCCAACAGAGCTTGTTCAATGGATTTCTCCTGTTTCGTAGCTGTTATTTTCACCAAAGGGAGTACTATAATAATTTGCCCCATCTTCAGGTAACTGTTAATTTCCTGCTGACAATTGCAAGCCGTGCAACTCGTCCCATCAACGAGCTGCATTTTGGGAAAATTCTATGTTACCATTTATTATCTTCGCATGCTCACTTCTTAATTAACATAAGTACAACTACACTGTAAGATCAGTGAGGGTAAAAGAACTCTACACTGTGAGATTATGCCGACAAACACAAATTGTTTACTGTAAGCAACATTCACATGGAGTTTTCTCATGTCTCGACCTTAGGTGTAACACTTCTTCTGTCTTTTCTGTAACTGTTATTGCCCCGCTGACGGTATGCCTCTACGTGTTTTTTCCTTCAATGTAATTTCTAGTGAGGTGCCTGGGGAGGTGTACAACAACTTGGACACAGGCAGTCAGGACGACAAATGGTGGGAGGTAAGCTGCGCATTCCCGCTCCCCTTACGCGATGCCTATACTATAACAAGAAATTTAAGTTTACCAAGCCTTGCTTGCATTTCAGGGAGTGGACCTCCAGAAGCTCATACTGGCTCATAACAACCTGGAAGTGTTAAGAGAAGACCTTAGGAATCTGTCTTCTCTTGTGGTTCTGAACATAAGCCACAACCAGATATCTTCCCTTCCTGCAGCTATCGGAGAGTAAGTGGTGGATTTTTCCTAATTCGGTAATTTCGGCAATAGGTGGACCCTTAGATTATCATGTAACTTTATGGCAATCTTCTTTCGTTGCAGCCTTCCTTTGCTGAAATCACTGGATGTCTCTTTCAATCAAATAAACACCATCCCAGAAGAGATTGGCATGGCTGCTGCTTTAGTCAAGTAAGTCCACTATGTACCTTTTGTTGTTCACTTACATTAAATGATTCTCATCTATATGTGTGGTCCGGGCTGTCGCATGAAATAACTTGTCATCTTGTACATTTTGTGTATTGTCTTGCTGAACGTCTAATGGGTCCCGCCGTCCCGGTCATATTCTTTACTCCAGATTTATCCCTTCTTCTGGGATCACAATTACTCAAGAATAAATATATCAATTGTGAATCTTATAGTTAGTGAGCATTAATTATAGGTTCACAACGTTAATTTATACCATTTGTGGGTCGTAGATATTGCTGATCAGCACATAACTCGAAATTTTACCTGGGATGCTAAAATAAATTTGCCGCTGTTTTTGCAGGGTTGACTTTTCAAATAATGGCCTTACTGAGCTGCCAGCTAGCCTTGGCAGATGCTTGAACTTGTCAGAACTCAAGGTAAACTATAATTACGTATTTCTTATTTTCACCATATTTTTCAGTCTACTGTTGAGCATTACAGAATTATATCACTTGTTCATTCTCTAGTCTGGTCATACACTGAATAATATATTGTGTTGTCTGTAGGCATCAAACAACAAAATATCCAGGTTACCAGAAGAACTTGCTGGTTGCTGCAAGCTAAGTAAATTTGATCTGGAGGTACATATCCCTTATGCAGTGTTAAGTTGAATCTTTTGTTTTGTCGCGTGCTTGTATTTGTTCAGAAAAACTTAAATTGCTACAAAATGTCAGGGCAACAAGCTTGTGCTCCTTTCAGAAAACATGTTCGCATCATGGACAATGTTTACAGAGCTAAATGCCGGTATGCAAACCAAATACTATCAAATTTACATTATTTTGTTGATTTTTGCTTTCCCTGAAACTAACATCTAAATAATCACAGCAAAAAATCTGCTTACAACCATTCCAGCTAGTATTGGAGCACTTTCAAAATTAATTCGTCTGGACCTGCACCAGAATAGTGAGTGAATCTACCCTGCTATGTTTTGCCATGTGTACAAGAATCGTTTTATTAGCATTGACAGCTTTGTACCTTTTTTATACCAGAAATAACCTCAATTCCTTCTTCCATAAAGGGATGCTCTTCTCTAGCTGAGCTCTATATGGGGTTAGTGATCTACTCGACTTCAGAACATAGTTGTGTTTTTCTTTATTCTGCATTATTTTATGATGTAGATTAACTTTGTTTATATTTTCTGTTCTAGAAATAACTTATTGTTGACAATACCTGCTGAAATTGGCATACTGTCAAAATTAGGAACAGTTGATCTTCACTCCAATCAGGTTTATTCCATTCTTTACATGCATAATTTCAATCTGGCACTTGAAGATTTTCTCTGGTTCACATGTATTTTGCTTCATATAACAAATTATAAGATACTGCAACACCCTACGAGTTTAGTTTCAGTCCCTAGTCGCTACTGATTATTTAGAGTTGCATGTAATGAACAGTGTAAGACTTTTCTGTTCCCTGGTGCCAAATAATCTTTTCTCACAGTTTGGAAGCAGTCTTACATGTACAGTCCTGTTGTGAGCTCTCATTAACTATCTTATTACATATCTAAGGGAACTGTGTAACATTGTCATGATACAAATAACTGATGTAAAGATCGATCCTAACTATACTGTTATTTGAGCATTGAGAACACTGAACGTTATTTGTTACTTACCAAATTGCAAATCTTGGCATCCATTATACTAAAATAATATCATATAAGAAGCAAGATCCTATTCTGTTAATATTTTATTTTCTGATAAATGTGGATCCTATTCTGTTAATATTTTATTTTCTGATAAATGTGCTACTGTTATCAGCTAAAGGAGTATCCTGTGGGAGCTTGCAAACTTAAGCTCGCATTCCTTGATCTGTCAAACAACACATTATCTGGTCTGCCACCTGAACTAGGTTGGTTTTTTGCTGTGCAGTCCTTCCTTCCGCAGTGTCATTCCTGTTGTCGCCTGTTTGGTTAAATATTAATGATCCACTGTGAAGCCATGATCTCTTTTTGTGTATGTAATTGCTTTGGTGTCCTGTTATTGTATATGTATATTGGATAGACTACAGTTCCAAATTCTTGCATGTGTGTATGTTTGAAGAACTGAGTACATGATGTACTACTCTCTCATTGAACATTCTTGTTTTGGACACTCATGTATGCATTGGATGCAATTTCAAGGTACAATGACAACCCTAAGAAAGCTTCTGCTCAGCGGAAATCCTATGAGGACACTTCGTAGGTATGCGATGCTACATGTCATGTACTTTTAGTGTTGTGAAGCTGTTTGTTTGGATTCTCAGCAGAGTTGACAGCCTACTAATCCATATTGGTTTCCAGTTCTTTGGTTACTGGACCAACATCAACATTGCTGAAGTATCTGCGCAGCCGCCTTTCATCTGACGAGGAAGGTAACTGAAAATGCTGAATCGTATCTGTTTAGTTCTGATTGTTTAATCATACCTGTTTTAAATTTGATTGTCATGTTTTATATTTTGTATTGCTTGTTTGGTACATGTATTATCTTGAGATTTGGATTTAAAAAATGCTTCACCGCTACTAAAAAGTTTCTTAAACATAATTCTCCTGCAGCATCAGGGTCCAGAAGCACCCCAACCAAAGATGACCAGATTTCTGCAGCAAGACGATTGTCTCAGTCTTCAAAGGTACTTCGGTTATTTTGCCAACATACTTGCAATCAAAAGGTAGATTGCCTTTAAAAAAACTGAAGTGTTTCTCACGTCGGTCTTGAACCATACGAGGGATCATATTCAGAGCTATCATTGGTAACGCAACTAATTCACGTTTGTTTTGTTATGTGCTGTATTCTTAAAATAACTAGACCAACCACAACTAGCCCTTGGTGGCATTTTTTATAGGAGAAATAACTTGAGGCACCCCGCTGTATTCTCTTACCTCACCTTTGTATTCTTAAAATGACAGAGAAAACCAAGTAGATGGATCGTGATAGTAAATGATCATTTAGTTTTCCTGACCCCTGATTTGAATTGACTGTACCAGGAGTTGAACTTGAGTGGTCTTGGTGTGACCAGTGTACCACCTGCAGCTTGGGAGACAAGTGATGTGATGAAACTCGATCTTTCTAAGAATTCAATAGAAGATCTGCCAAATGAGTTGTCATTGTGCTCATCACTTCAAGTGAGTCTTCATTATAAGACAATGTTGCCTTGCATTGTTATTAACCATGTTTAATTTAATTCCATGGGATTTATGTATATAATTGTTTCAACCTTGTACTTCTTCCTTTCCAGGCTTTGATTTTGTCTAATAACAAGATAAAAAAGTGGCCCGGCATGGTAGTTTCCTCCCTTCTCAGCCTTTCTTCATTGAAACTGGACAATAATCCTCTGACAGAGGTAATATAACGATCTTTTGTGCATATTCTTGTATTCCGGCTTATAATTGATGAACATATGTCCAGTATGTGTTATTTCTCTCATTTATTCCGAGAGGGAGTATCTGTCTTGCATATTCTCAGATACTGGACCATGATGTCCACACTCCACAGTTTTGGATTCGTTCGATGGTTGTTGAACCTACAATTGTTCTTGGTTTAACAATTAAAGATATTCAAGCCTTCTGCTTTTCTTTCATGTTATGAGGCTCAGTTAATTTGAAAATTTTGTTACATGTCAATTATACATACAATGGCTGGTGTTTTTTTCTTGGGGATATATCTTAAGTACAGCTAGAATGACTTACAGAACAAAATGGATGGACAATTAGTATTAAATTTGACATGAAAATCAACAATAACATAATGAACATCATTTTACAAACTATAACTGTTAAATTTTCTTGCAGATATCATCCACCGATCTCGAGGCTTTGTCAAAACTTGAAGTACTGGATTTAAGTGGCAATGCATCTTGTTTAACTGAACCTTCTGTAGTTTCTTCACTACCACGGCTGCAGGAACTCTACCTTAGGTTGGATTGTATGCAAATCATGTAAGCTGCATAGACCGTTCTGTCAAAACTTAATTTTCCTTTCTTTATGAGCAGACGGATGAAACTCCAGGAATTTCCTATTGGCCTTTTGCGATTGAAACAACTACGAATTCTTAACCTCAGTCAGAATCATCTTACAACTGTACCAGAGGTAATCACCAGGGTTTTGAAGGAAGATGTTTTTTTTTCTGGTTTTACAAACAGCATATGATATGCCTATTCAAATTTCTGCACTTAAACAGGGTATCAAGGATTTTACTGCTCTCGTCGAGCTTGATCTGTCAGACAATAATATAACAGCGCTCCCAGCCGAGCTGGTAAGTTGTTGTCTTTAACAACTTATTCATATATGATTGTCTACAAGTCTGCTATACTATAGGGTGGTTTTTTCTGTTATGCGTTTATGAACTACTAAAAGGTTGCATTAAATGCATGTCCGAGATCTTGTCTGGATGTGCTGAGACTTGAGAGGACCAATCAGTAATTAAAGTGCATCATGTACTGACTAGACAAAGAGTAGAAAATGTTAGTTAATAATCTATATTTGCAAAATGCTACAGTATATTCTATTATGTAGTACTTCTGTTCACTTGTGCACATTGACATAGAGCTTAACTGCAAGACCAGTTTTTTTTAGATGAACTGCAAGACCAGTTTTATGAAGCAGAGCTGCTGCTGGTCTGATGTCATATGTGGTTTCTTAGCCGTAAACATTTGTGCCAAATACATATTTCCAAGGAAACTATTAATTATGGAAAATTTTGCTATAGCTCTCTACTCATGGCCGTGACAACAGCCGCTAGTCTGTCTTGTTCTAAGTAGTAGTAGCTTTTATCTGACCTCTGTGTATGAATCTAAGAAACTCATTAGGTCCTCGTGAACTTCTCTGATGCTTTGCATCTCAGCTGTAGCAAATGAGAATAATGCAGTTATACTGTAGGCAACTTGCCATTTGTAGTTATATCTTCTTGTAGCTATCTATTGGCATTTTTACAAAATTTCTATTTGAAGAAATCGTGAAAGATGCCAGCGTGTCTAAATGTCAAAACAAATAGTACTTCCTACTCACAAGTCATGTACTTCTCAATCTCTCGGTGCAACTCTCTGTGATCCGTTATCTTATTCCGGATGTTTTATGGGCAGGGTTTGCTTGAGCCTACCCTGCAAGTGCTGAGACTTGATGGGAATCCCCTCAGGAGGTAAGCATCTACACTCTCTCCCTTTTTTTTGCGACGGATAAGCATGCTTGTAGAGTTGATACACAAAGGAAAATAGCTCGACATACATTGTTAGTGCATAAGTTGGACAGAAAGTTGCAAGGGATGTAGTTCCCGCATGGGGCTAGCAGAAAGGAAAAAAGAAGGAAATTTTCAGACTCGTTTTGGTTTCTTGTACAGCATAAGGCGGCCAATACTGGATCGAGGAACAAAGGCTGTTCTCATGTACCTCAAAGAAAGGCTTCCGTCGTCCCACTGATGACTGAATACCATCATGCAGAAGGAAAATCATGGCCGGAGTTATTCGTCCGTTATTCCCACAGTTTTCTCTCTTAACTGCCTTCATCCTTTTGTTCAGTTATTATCCTTGTGCCGTATCATGTGTGAGAGAGGCTTTGTGTGATCAAATGTTTTGTGAAATTGCATCTTTCATCATGTATGTGGGCGGCTTTATGGGGCCATAGTGCAGCAAGATTCAATAGAAGACACTGAAATAACTGTGCATGTGTACCTGACTTTGCAATAGATGATTATATTTTGGACTCACTATACTTTGTGTTGCACTGGCAAAACAGTGTGTTTGACGCTGTTGGGTTTGATCTCTGAATCTCACATGATATTGGTGTGAAAATTATAGATAGTAGTAGCGAATCTAGAGTTACTTGGCACGCTAGCTGAAATTAAAGATGAACTGAAAACGTGAAAACACACTAGCAACTCAGGCACGTTGAACTGTAACAAATTGAAAGATGGACTGAAATCGAAATTACAAACAGCGTTTCATTCGAACTTCGTATCGTCATAAAAACTAAAATATAGTAGCAACGGATACTACGACTAAATCCTGACCGTGCATCTAATGAATGTATTGCCGCCAGTTTTTGAATTTAGTGTGAATCATCGTTCTAGGTGTTCGGGCAAAGGTTCTCCGCATCGCAGCTAGTCTCCAGGTCGCCGGCGGCGGCTCCGACCTGCCGGCCCCCGCACGACGCCACCAGCATGTCGACGGCAAAATTGTTTTCGGACCACCTGACGGTGACTTGGAACACAAGCTGCCCATGCCGCATGTCCGCCGCGAGGCTATCCACCACGGCTCCGGGCACACGCACCTTGGCCCCCGTCGCGACGAGCCGCTGTTCTTTCATCTCCCTCGGCCCGGCGCAAAGCGGGTGCTGTGCCGTCGCTCTGGTAGCCAGCGTGACGCAGCGGTAGGCCACCTCCAGGTAGGTCCCGGGCGCGATGCACGCGTTGTGACGGCGGCTCAGGGAGGAGACGCGGAGGGTGAGGTGGAACTCGGGGTCGAGGGCGAGGTCCGTCTGGTTGGTGGTGAGGCCGGAGACGGCGTCGATGGTGACGGCGTAGCGTGATTCACAGTTCGGTAACACGGAGGGGAGCCAGACGAGCACCAGTAGGTAGACACCGACAACCGCACACACCAAGACAAGGATTTCGAAGATCGTACAACACTTATCTGCATACACCGAAAGGCTCACTAGTAGAAACAGGACATTTAGTCCTGGGTGGGGAGGACCTCTAGTCCATGGTTTACAAAGCGTCCGAGCGTTGCAAAGCGCTGGGGGGGCGCCTTGGCGCTTAAGCGCTTGAAGCGCGTTGCAAAGCGACGCTTCATGGTGATTTGCAAAGCGGCTACCTTAGTTCATGACCAGAAATTACTGCAGCCTTAGTTCATGACCAGAAGTAGACCAGGAGGAGGAAGAGGAGCAAACAGAGCAGCTGAGGGCTGAGGCGGGAGAGGAAAGAGACCAGGAGGAGGAAGAGGAGCAAACAGAACTAGCAAACAGAAGAGCTCTCTCACTCTCTGCCCTCTCCACCAAAAACAGAGCAGCTGAGGGCCGAGGCGGGAGAGGAAAGAGACCAGGAGGAGGAAGAGGAGCAGTACCTTGTTTCCCTGCTGGGGGATGGAGGCGCCAGGTGGAGGAGAAGCCCAGGAGCTTGGCTGTAGAGGAGGAGGCCGGCGGAGGAGGGAGGAATCGACCGGAGACGGCCCCGATCTGGAGGACGGCGAGCTGGCCGCCAGAGAGGGAGAGAGCCCTTTTGCTCTCTCTCGGGAACGATTAGTGAGCCCTAGGTCTGAGAACCCTCTCTCCCCTCTCTTTTCCCCCCCAGGCAGGCCATGGTTTTCCGCCCAGCGTCGCCAAATTTCTATTTTGCCGCCGCTGGCCATGGTTTCCCGCTCGGGCGCGCGCGGGCGTCTGAAGCAGAGAGAAAGGCGTCGATTCGTTTGCTTCAGACGCTACAGGACGCTTTCCGACGCTTTTTGGACGCTTTACGACGCTTTTCGATTGCTTCTGAAGCGACGCCGACGCTTAGCGCTGCCAGGGCGCCTTGACGCTACAGCGTCGCCTAAGCGACGCTTTGAAAACCATGCTCTAGTCCCGGTTTCTCACCCGGGACGCCCGAATCGGGACTAGAGGCCCCCACCTCTAGTCCCGGGTGTGTTACGAACCGTGACAAAAGAGGTCCCCACGTGGGCGCTCTGGCAGCGCGTGGTCGAGGACCTCTAGTCCCGGCTCGTAATATGACCCGGGACTAGAGATGCTCCCACGTGGCAGCCTCTGGCTTTTTCGTATTCCCGCCTTATTGAATATTTAAACTACGATCAATTTGACAAAATATATGGTTAATTAATTACAAATCAGAAAAATACATATAGGATATCAAAATGTTTATAAAAGAAATATCTATCTAATAAATATATACTTTATTCTTTATGGAGATCACAATCGGGACTAGAGCCCGTCTATTTGATTACATAGAGAACGGGGACTAGAGCTCGTATATTTGATTACATGGAGATTATAACCGGGACTAGAACCCGTCTATTCGATTACATGGAGATTACCGGGACTCGGTGCCATTGTATTTTCCCTTTGGGTTTATGACATGGTCCATCAAAAATCCCGCAATTTCCTCTTGAATGGAAAGAAAGCGCTCCTTTAGTGGCAGTTTCCTCCGCATTCTATACAACTATAAAAGAAGGAGATCAATATGAATATCAATCGTCATAACAAAAATTATGAATGACACTCAAGACAATTGATGGTAATAAAATAAAATTGTGAATATATTTGTTCACGTACTTCTATAAATGTCTCCTCGTTCCGCTCAGTGACCTCTCGCCGAATCCACTCGCAAACGTAGTATCCACACAAATTGATCCCCGGTGGCTACCTCTCGATGTACTTTACGAGAATAGAATTCAATCAAATAATAATCAAGATATAGTGGTATTGAAATTAGAGTTAAAGAGATGCGCGAACCTAGCTAGCTCGTACTACTTACC
Source organism: Poa pratensis (assembly GCA_947311845.1). Taxonomy (NCBI): domain Eukaryota; kingdom Viridiplantae; phylum Streptophyta; class Magnoliopsida; order Poales; family Poaceae; genus Poa; species Poa pratensis. The sequence continues at coordinate 781,320 of CAMZMU010000119.1, read as the reverse complement.
TTGGGATGATGAATACTAAGTTTCTCTTCAAAATCACCAATTGTCCTCTTTCGGAAAATTTTCCAAACACTGCCCGGCAAAAAAATGAATAAATGAGTTATTAGTTACTTGATATCTCAGGAAATGAACAAAAGAGACCAACGAAAAACAAGAACATTCTTCCATGACAAAATGCTACTTCATACACTGGATTTCCCATCGACGAAGGCCACTATACATGAAAGTAGTCATTTTTCATTCTTCATCTGAGAAGTCAATAAAACGGAAAAGTCGAATGCTTTGGTACGTACCTCTCTTCGGCCTAGTCCAATGAGTCGTAGATTTCAACTATTGCAGAATCAACTTCAATGATTAGCAGAATGTAATGGCTGCTGCACACGTTTATATACACGTTAGTAACTCATCACTTACACTTAATATTGAGTAAGCAAAAATTAATTTGTACAAGCCAGTAACACCCTTACCAGAAGTAGTAAGGAAACAATATACTCTTTTTATAATGTTGCCTCTGTATGAGCCTTAGCAAGTTGCTATCTGTTTCCTTCTGGTAGTCCCGTAGCAGGACTTCATTAACTCGTTTTAGTTAATGAACCCAATGTTAAAGACGGACTTTCTGTCACATTCATCACTCTTCATTCTGCATAATAGCGTAGTGAGCATAATTAGTGAAGGCAATGACCGAGCTGAGCTAAAGACTTTATTTTAGAAATAAATGAATTGAATCACTTACAGACAATAGGTACTGACGAGACTCAAGTCGAGGGCGTCAAGCTTGTATAAGAACCAGAGTTCTTTTAGATAAATTTGTACCTGGTCTTCACCTATGAAATGCTCATATGTAACTTTCACAAGGATCATTTGTCGCTCTACCTTTGTGACTTCCAACTACCAGTCATGCAATTTTCGCATTCGTGTTGGTAGAAGCTCCATCTTATCAGGTGGAAGCAGATCCTTCCCGTATTCCCATTTCCATACATCTCCAGCCGAAATGGGGATATCTTTGGTTTCCAGTTGAGAAAGAGTAATACCAGCTTCTGCAGCAAATTGCGCTTAAAGATGAAGGAATGTCCGCCGCAGAGCCATGATCAGTGGGTACCTTCAGCGGAGAGATCGACTGTTTTGCCTGTTTTCCGAGCCGCGCAACGTCTCTTTTCCTGCTGCCACTAGTACTTCCCGTCGACCGGGAGCTAATTTTCCTCAGACATCGTAAATAGTCATCTGGCCTATTTATCTCAGTTTGCGATGGATGTTCAAGAAAGTCCTTAGCCAACTTTATTTCCGATGGAGCAAATATTTGCTTTGGCTCGGTCTTTCTCGGTGCAAGCTGTCTCTTCGTATCGGCAGCCACCCACGCGGCGTTTTCCGCTAAAGACATGTCGTAAGCTCTCACGGGAGGAGCCGATGGTACTTTTGGGAGGGGCTGCTTTCGGGTTCCGGGTCGGAAACCCATCGACGAAACCCTGTACTGCTGCTTCCTCTTTTGGCCCTGGCCCTGCTTAGTGGGCGGAGGCAGCGGAGACGGCTGAGGAGTCGGCTGACGCGGTGGCGCATTAGGCTGAGTTGTCGGCTGATGCGGCGGCGGAGATCTAGATGGACTCGTGTTGTGCTGATCGTCGTCCCTGTCATCATCATGTGGACTTGGAGGTGGTGAATGGCGACTCAGAGGAGACGATGGTGGCCTTGGCGCCCAGCCTGGAAACACGATGTATTTCTTGAGCCATAGAATGATACCACCCTCGACGTCTCCTAGTGTCCTCACATCATCACCTCCAGGGGTTTCAAGATCCATTGATTCATATCCTGGACAAATTTGATCCACGCCGACATGAGCATAGCCATCTGGATCGGGACTAGTGCTGTAGATTCACAAGGTAAAGCATAGCCGTCCGCCGCCTTCAAGGATAAGTTCCTCAGTGCCACATGTAGCTCATAACTTGTCTTCTCACTGATATAATCCACGGGGTGGCGATCCATCTATGACTCATCGGCACCGACCCCCGTGGAAGCCACGCTGCTTCTCTGCTGAGATGGGCCGCCTTGACTATCTTGATGCAGCTGATGAGTTGGCCCTTGCTCGCGCATTTGATTCTGTTGCAGCTGCTTTACGATCTCAATTATCTCCTCGTTCTTTCTTTCTAGCTTGCTGAACCGGTCTGAGTCCTCCTGCTCCTTCCTCTTCTTTGCTCTCGCTCGGCTTCTATAAGATTCATGGTATTCGGGAAACCAAATATTCCACGGCACGTCAGGTCCATAGCCTCGTGTTCATCCTCCTTTTTCTTTATTCCCGAGGGCCTCTATCAGCTCGTCGTTCTCTCTGTCGGGAATAAACTTTCCCTCTCGAACCTTGGCAATTGTTTCAACAATTGCTTTCTGGGGTACATGAATTTCTTTATTTTCATCAACTATTAACTCTCATGTTTCCATGTCATACTCCGCCCCATGCCCAAGTACCCAAATTCTTACCCTATGGGGCCAATGCTCTATAGCTGGAGTGATCCTTTTTCGTGCATGACGGCCTCAAGTTGATCCCACTTAGGCTCGGCACTTCTGTAGCCACCTGCCTCCATCTTATGGTGATATATCTTTTTCGCTGCATTATCCTTATTCTTTTTTGACCTTTCCTTAGCTAGTTCTGAATCCTTATACTCCAGAAATGACTTCTAGTGAGCCCACTGGCTCTCTAGTGTGCCAGTGAAATCTGGAGCTTTCTTATCTTTGACATACGCACGGTATAATCTGTTCTTGTAGTTATTGAATTGTTCAGCCATGTTCTTAAGAGCAAAATGCTTGACTTGGTCCGTCATGGCTTTTGTCTTTTGTTCCGAATCCAAGACCGGTAGGATGAAATGTGCAATGAGCTTGTTCCCAAGCACGCCTTTCATTCTGTCGATGACATAACTAACTCCCTCTACCTTTGGCTTCTGCCATTCCTGAACGCTGATCGGGACGTTGTCCCTGACAATAACTCCGCATTGATGCACAAACTTATTTGCGTTCGCCTTGGGAAGCAACAGTTTGCCCTGTGGAGAGACAACCTCAATTGTGAGATGCACATCTTCGGCCAACCCTTTGGCATGGCCTCGTTTACCTTTTCCAGATTGGGTCGATGCGGAGGTCTAAAAATAAGAAACATTTGTTAATACATACATACACAAATCAATTATTGCATCTGATCAACAGAGGCTTAATATAACTCGCCAGACTGCGGATGTCCACCATTCTGCGAGTCGTCATCGCACTCGATGCTCGTTTGCGCTTCGTCTCTTTGTTCCAGCTCCATTCCCTGACCGGACTCGTTCAAAAACTGTGAGCCATCTTCGGCTCCACTGTCTTCGACTCCACCGACTTCTGCTCCACCCACGGGCTGCCGTATAATGGCGAAAACGTCTTCTTCATGGTCTCTGTAGTTGAAGTTATCCATTGCTTAACTAGTACAAAGGAAAGATAAAACAATGTTTGCATTAGCAGAATAATTCAATGTCATCATCATGTTCCTCACTTTAAAATAGAAGCATTGATAAAATATGCAAAAGTAATACATGTCCATTTTTATTTAACCCTAATCACTAATACATCTCCTCTCCCATACATGAACCTCTCAAACTAACTTCGACCGGGTCCTGAGCCGCGGGGTGTTGAGCCGCGGGCGCTGCGCATCCAAAGACTAGGAACCCGCACAGGGTCATAGCTCACGTGAGGAGGAACCCTCTCAAGAAACGACCAGCAACTGTTATACTGCCTATCTAACAAGTACATGTAGCGACGGACGTGCTCGTCCTCCTCCCTGATACGGCGACGTACCACCTCCTCGGGGGCCGGCTCCCTCTGCACCGAGCGTGACCCACGTGACTGCCACCAAAGAAGATCCGGGGTCGACGACGTCTCCCGGATTCCTCACCAAGCTACGCGTCCCGGAAGGTAGCACCTTCATGTGCCATCCCGGCCGAGCCCAGTCCCGGACATCACCCCTCTGGTCCAACAGGGACATCGTCGCCGAGAACAATAAACTAAAAACACAATTTTTATAAAACAAAAAAATTAACACTAACAATTAACCTAGAATTAGAAGCGACTAATTAACCTACAATTTTAACTAACACTAAAACGTTTGCTAACTTTTGCTAACAACTAAATTAGAAGCAACTAATTAACACTAACAACTAACAATTAACCTAGAATTAGAAGCAACTCATTAACCTACAATTCAAAACTTTTGGTAACAACTAAATTTCTAAACTTAGCAAAATTTCTACCGGGCATTTTATCAAACACCTTAGGTGCGACCTAGCTAGGGGAGGTAGGGGAGGGAGAGGAGGGCAGCACCTCGGGCAGGGGAGGGAGGGGAGCTCCACAGCGGTGTGGAGGTGCTCCTCGGCGTGCCTCGGGCGCCGGCGTCGGCGTCGAGCGGTCGGGCATAGCGCGTGGCAGTGGAGGAGAGGAGGTAGAGAGCGGAGGAGCGCGGGCGGCAGAGGAGCGGCCAGCGCGGGCGGCGGGCTCGGGCAGCCTGTCGGCGTCGTTCTCGTCGCGGCGGCGGCCTCCTCCTCTGTTCCCGGTTCATGGCTCGAACCGGGGAAGAGGACTGGGTATTTATACCCAGGGACCTCTAGTCCCGGCTGGAGCCGCGAACCGGGACTAGAGGGGTACGGTTCGTGTCTCCAACCGAGACTAGAGGTGCATTTGCACGTGGTTGGTGGCTCCAACCGAAAACACCTCTAGTCCCGGCTGGAGCCACGAACCGGGACTAGAGGTGTTTTTTTTGAATTTTTTTGTGCGCGATGGCCCAAATTTTCAGTTTGAAAGTGAATTTGAAAAGTGTTTGAGTATGAATTTGAATAACTTCTACATTCTTTTGAATCTGACAAAAAGTTCAACATGAAAAGTGTTTGAATTTGCATAACTAATCCAAAACCATTTACTATTTTCTAATACAATTATTCTAACTATTCAAACTATTAACCATTTTGCCATTTTCAATTAAAATGCATTAACTAAATATTGTTAGCATATTTTTGAATCTGACAATACTTTCAATATGAAAAGTGTTTGAATTTGAATATCTAATCCAACCAGGCAAAAAAATTCACTTTTCTACCCCTTTTCATATCGGTACCGGGTGTAGACGTATAGTGTAAGTCTGGATTTTCTCCGGCGGGTCTAGGGTTTCGCCGGAGATTGTCATACCAGTGCATGTAGTATGCCCAATCAGGAAGAAGCACACGGATCATGAGTTTCCTTCGAGCGCTTGTGAGTCGTTGGATGAGCGGTGTGTTTCTTTTGAGCGCTTGTGAGCCGTTGGATCAGCTGTGTGTTTCTTTTGAGGGGTTGTGAGCTGTAGTATGCCCAATCAGGAAGAAGCACACGGATCGTGTGTTTCCTTCAAGCGCTTGTGAGCCGTTGAATCAGCGGTGTGTTTGTTTCGAGCGCTTGTGAGCCGTTGGATCAGCGGTGTGTTTTTTTTAGGGGTTGTGAGCTGTAGTATGCCCAATCAGGAAGAAGCACACGAATCGTGTGTTTCCTTCGAGCGCTTGTGAGCCGTTGGATCAGCGGTGTGTTTCTTTCGAGCGCTTGTGAGCCATTGGATCAACACTATCACGACCACTTCGTGGGCCACACGACCCTATATATAGCCCACCTCTCGGACATGTTAGGCACTCAGTGTGTACTCATTGTAGTTCATTTGGTATACAAAGCATTCGGATTCCCTGCATACGTCCAACGGTGCATTTGATATGCGGGCACTCACGAGTCACCGTTGGCCTGTATGCAGGGGAAACCGTGTGTTTTGTTGTATCTACAAAATCCTTCAGTTCATCGACCGAATACAAATCAATCGGATTCCCTGCATACATCCGACGGTGCATTTGATATGCGGGCACTCGGGAGCCACCGTCGGGCTGTATGCAGGGGAAACCGTGTGTTTTGTTCCAACCTTTTCGAGCGCTTGTGAGCGTCGTTGGAGTTTTAGAACCAAAAATCAGTGTTTAGAGTTTTCTTCTGAGATTTCACAACACAGTTATATAAAAGGTTTAATACATTATTACACATCACCACCAACATCCCTATCTAGTGTTGTGGTATAAACATCTTCTTCGTGTGTGTCCCTTTCTTCTGATTGCGCCACAACCATGGACAATCTTCATCATTTAACACGATGCTTGGGTCAGTTTTGACTCTGAAGGGCGGAATTTCATGAAACTTATTGTAATCTTCTGACATGTCTGTCTTGTCCTTTAGTCCCACGATGTTTCTTTTCCCTGAAAGAACTATGTGGCGCTTTGGCTCATTGTCTGATGTATTCGCTTGCTTATCTTTTCTTTTTTTCGGTTTGGTAGACATGTCCTTCAGATATAAAACCTGAGCCACTTCACTGGCTAGGACGAATGGTTCGGTGTCGTACCCAAGATTCTTGAGATCCACTGTAGTCATTCCGTACTGCGGGTCTACCTGTACCCCGCCTTTCAGGTTGAACCATTTGCACCAGAACAAAGGGACATTAAACGAAGGTCCATAGTCAAGTTTCCATATCTGCTCTATGTAACCATAATAAGTGTCCTTTTGCCCATTGTTATTTGTTGCATCAAAGCGGACACCACTGTTTTGGTGGCGCTCTTTTTATCTTGGGCGACCGTGTAAAATATATTCCCATTTATCTCGTACCCTTAGAAAGTCAATATAGTCGAAGATGGTTGCTTGGACAACAAGTATAGCTCTTCTCCAACTGTGGTGTCATTAATGAGAAGTGTTTGCAACCAACCGCCAAAATTCTTCACGTGTTCTCCATCAATCCAATCTTCATCGCGTTTCTCCGGGTATTTCGAGCATAACATATTCTTGTGTTCCTCGATATATCACTAGTATAGAACGACACATCGGATACCCCTCTATGGAAACGGCAGGCGTTAGGCGACGGAGAATCGCTCTTTCCGCGCGGCCAGTGCGTACAAACCTGACCTGGGCCGTGGCTGGCCCGTCAGCATAGGTAACGGAGAAAGTATTAACTCCGTTACCCATATTATTGGCAATGGTCTTAATTCTGGCTCCGTTTCCGATATGTGCCTCTATAGCAACGGAGACTTTTGTGTGTCCATGTGCAATGTGGACACGTTCCATCTTCGTCGAATTCGATGCGAGCGGAGTAACTGCTATGGCGTAGTGGCGTAGTGACGCCGCAGCACCGCTCACTACTCCTTAAAAACCCACGATCTCCCTGCTATCTCAGTACGCCACTTCGCCGTAGCCATGGATACTCCTAGCAACTCCTCGGGCGTTCGCCGCAGCAGTTTCCCGCTTTCGCTGAACTGGAACCGCGTCGTCGTGCCGGAGGCCGTCGCGCAGAGGCACTGGCAATATAGGAGGCCAGTGCCCTGGTCAAATGTTAGCCTCCCCGCTGGCTGGCGCGTCAACCCCAGGAGGGTGCCTATGCCACCGGAAGAGGACGCGGGATCCTCGGGCGCCCGCGACCGCAGCCGCTCGCCGCGGCGGAGAGACGCTCGTCCGCGGTCGCCTGGATGGAACCGCGTCATCGTCGGGCAGGCTGTCGCGGGGCGGCACTCGCAATATAGGAGGCCAGTGCCATGGTCAAAGGTTCGGCTACCCGGTGGCTGGCACCTCAACCGCGCATCGGTGCCCATGCCGCCGGAAAGAGATGAGCTGCTTCAGAGCCGCCGGCTCCTCCTCCCGCCGGAGCTGCGCGACGATCCTGCCTACGACGACGACGAGATGTGGGAGGGGCGCACGGGCGGCAATGGCATCATCGGCGAGGAGCCGCGCGACGACACGGACGACTACGCGGCTCTCCTCGCATACGAGCAGGAGAAGACGAAGGCCGAGGAGTAGTTATAGTTATTTATTTTTATGTTCTTCAACTTCAATACTAGTAGAGATCAGTGTAAGCCCAGTGTGTCAGTGAAAAAATCAAAGGAAACGGTTGTTTATACCCTCCGTTTCCGATGTTCTACTTTGCTATAAATGCGCCCTTCACACAGCCCTAAACTCCATCGCTCTCACTCTCAGCCTCACTCTCAAAGTGTGGCGGCGCCTCCACACAGCACCAGATCTTATCTCCACCGTGGCGGCACGCATCTCCCTCCCTCCGACCGTGGCGGCGCGCATCTTCCTCTCCTCCGATCGTGGCGGCACGCATCTCCCTCGCTTCGACCGTGGCGGCGCGCATCTCCCTCCCTCCGACCGTATCGGCGCGCATCTTCCTCTCCTCCGACCGTGGCAGCGCGTACCCGTTCTTTGCTCCACCCGGGCAGATCTCGTCGCCTGATCTGTAGCTGGAGGGCGCATGGCGTGTCGATCCGAGGACGACGAGGACGACTACGTACTCCCGCCGCCAGATCCAAAGGTAATGCATTTATTTGTGACCGGCCGTCGTGCCGACGAATTAGGGTTGTTGTCATTGTTCTGCTTAGGTTTTCTTCCATAGGACACTCATGAACATAACTAGAACTAGGGTTGTAATACATCCGACGACGATGAGGATGACCACTGGCGGATCCACCTTGAGCCAGCCGGGTGCACAGGACACCGGAGAAGGAATTTTTCTTTGTAAATTAGCAATTTTTCATCACATATGCACCCCTAAAAATTGTTTTAAATGTATTGTGATAACATGTGTGCATCCTGGTTCAATATGTTCTAGCTCCGCCACTGAGGACGAATACGTAGTGTCGCTCGAAAAGAACATAACTAGCACAGATCGGTAGTGTATGAAACTCATGGCTGACTTATCTCTTTTGCAAAACAGATGTACATTTCGGTGACACTGTATAAAAAGCCGGGTCCTTAGCCAAGGTGCGCTTGTCGTCCGGCATAATTGTTGGTACACAACAACTATGTAATGGATTTGTAAGTTTGTTATTCTGTCTTATGCATCCTTTTGTGTTGTATGTCCTTTATGCTAGATGTATAGTGAGCTAACATGGAGTCATATATTCTCTCTTTGCATTTCAGTGACCACAAAAGAGACACCTTCAGTACATCAGCACTCGCTTATTGCACTATGTGCAGAGCATGGTGCTGATCCGTTTAGCTCATTTAAATGAGCTAAATACAAGGTCGGGGACAAAGCGGCGAGTTGATTATATTTTGGCGACACCGTCCAAGAAGAAGATTGAATTCATGAACTCTAACAGCAAGTCATGAAGATAAATTAAGTTGGAAATGACAAGGATAAGTTTAGAGAGGCATGACATAGATACAGGGGCGGAGCTCTGTGGGCTGACCCTGATGCCCAGGAATACGGGTGAAGAAAAAAATCACTTCTACTAACCGTCCGAAGAGGCCTCGTGCATCAGGCTAGGGCAGATGTGGTGCATCAGGGCCTTTGTTTGCAGGCAAGGCATGCACGCCCAGCAGGCCTAGCCGGCTAGCCTAGATGCATGTATGCACGTCCGCTTCCTCACGTACGCCGTACGCGGTACAATTGAACCATTCGATCGATAGAAAAAAAGATGCCTCGAGCCAGAGCCTGAGAGGTAGCGGTGTAGTACAATCGACCTGCATTCTACGATGTGTCAATTTCAGTTCCTCCCGTTGCCAGTAATTACCTCGAAGTTAATCTATTCTTGAAAGAAAAAAAAAAGATGTAGTAAAATCGTGTCTATGTTACACTTCATTTGTTCAAATTTTCTAGGAATTTTTCCAAATATCATGTTAAATATTATTTTATCAAACATAATATATTATTGTAAGTTTATATTATTAAAAAAACACAACAAGATGTTCTATACAACATCAATTGGAAAATCAATATCCACACAAGGTAGATTGAACATGAACGTCCTAATTTGAAAAGATATGGTAATAGGAAAATAGTTAGATACTGAGACTGGGTGTTTGACTTGAAAATTAAGTCTACCTTTTTATCTATTAGGTTATTGCACGTGTTTTGATGATGTACTTTGCAATTTAAAAAGGTAAGACAATATTTTGAAAAGTAATTATATGCTTTGTTTCACCATTGGAGTAAACATTTTGATTCTTGATTGCTACTTTTTTGTATTTATACATGATCATTTATTGTGCCCTATATTCTACACTAGAATTGCAAACACATTTCTATATATTAAAAAAATTCTTTTAAAATTGAATGCATGTCTTGTTAAAGTGGTGCATCAGGGTCTCTCGAGCTCCAGCTCCGCCCCTGCATAGATAGATTTAGCTAGACATGTCAATGATAGATTTAGAGAGGCATGACAATGAAGATAAGTAATTGGTTGTCTTGTGATGCAATGTATCGGTGATATTTGTTATACCTTATGAATGAATGAATTTGTTAGCCTTTTTGTGCTTCTGCTGTGAAATTTTAAATGTCCAGTGCCAAATCTATTCCTGCTCTAGGCTTATGAAGAAACCTCAATGCAAACGAGCTGAAACAGAATCTCCGTTACTGATGTTCCTACACATCAGAAACGGAGGTTGTGCACAACCGTTGCCAAATGGAGACCTCATCGGAAACGGTGATTTACGTCCGTAACCGATGAGGGCCTTCACATCAGTGACAGGGGCGGGGACACAGACCCTTTTTCCGTTTCCGATGAGGTTTTTGGCCCGTTTCTGATGTGTCGTTTTGTACTAGTGTATGGAGCCACCAAGCTGGAATTATGTAGAACTTGTAGTGTGCTTGAGTGAAAGAATGCCCGTCCATACATATTGTTGCTTTCTTTCCTAGCGTGACTTTTCCACGCAGTCTCCCCTCATGGCGCGATTGAGGAACACCGATCGGCTTAAGGTCAGGAATAAAGTCAACACAAGACTCAATGACCTCCTCTGTTCCATATCCCTTCACAATGCTTACTTCTGGCCTATCACGGTTATGAACATATTTCTTTAAGACTTCCATGAACCTCTTAAAGGGGAACATATTGTGTAGAAATACAGTACAGAGAATCGTAATCTCTTCGACTAGGTGAACTATGAGGTGCGTCATAATATTGAAGAAAGTTGGTGGGAACACCAACTCGAAGCTGACAAGACATTGGACCACATCCTTCTGTAAACTTGGTAGAGTTTTTGGATTGATTACCTTCTGAGAAATTGCATTGAGGAATGCACATAGCTTCACAATGGGCACTCGAACATTTTCCGGTAGAAGACCCCTCAATGCAACCGGAAGTAATTGTGTCATAATCACGTGGCAATCATGAGACTTTAGGTTTTGCAACTTTTTCTCTGCCATATTTATTATTCCCTTTATATTTGACGAGAAGTGTAACATCCCAAATTTTGGAACCAAGAAAAACTTAGTTTTACCAGACCCCAAAATTCAGAACCAACAAAAACTTTTTGAAATGTTTCACTGATGATTGTTTTCTTCTCTTCCCATTGCTATGTTGACTTGTGTGACTTGTTTGTCTAAATGCATCATCCTTGTGGTTGTTGTGATGTTGATCTTGTTGTTTTGTTGCTTGTGTGGGTGATTCCTTTGTTGTGCTTAAACACTAAAATAAAACACCTTTGACAACTAATTTGGAATGTGACTTAAACCAAAAAAACTTCTCAAATTATTCAACCAATAGAAGTTAAGATCATGAGTTAGAGAAATGATCTTAATATATTAATCTATCTACCTCACTCTCTATTTCTCTCAAGCAAATATTTTCTTATGAAATTAAATTCCATGGATGAGGTAAAAAGATGCCCACCTCATTCTCATCCCCCTCTCTCTCAAAAGTATATAGTTACCCCTTAATTTTATTTAAACTATGAAATCCTATTTTATTCTTTGGTTCAAAAGATACTCAAAAGCCCTATTTTATTCTTACACTGAAAATCTTGAGAAAAACCCCTGACATGCTCATGGTCATGTGTGACCTAAATGAGCATCACCACCACCTTGCATATCTTAAACCCTTGAAGGAACCTTGACCAATACATCTCTGGACCTATCTTCACTCCTGTTGTCAGATAGCATTTCCAGGCCCTTACCATTTGGTTAAATCTGGGACATGTTGGAAATGCATCCTGGTATATCTCATCCACTCCATCTCATCTTCCATATCAAATCAATAATTAAAAAGATTTGAAGATTGTTTGCCTATTTATCCATCTTCACTTTGTGGCCTAATCAAAGTAGTGGCCATTGCTCCTGTATTTAATACCATCCTTTCACCCTGTGGTTATTGGAAATTTGGCCTATGTGCCAATGCACCACCACACCACCCATCCTTGACATCCACGCTCTCCATGTAAGCTATTGGTTAAAATTTTGGAGATCAACCCACCCTTATTCTCATGAGCTCTTCATGGCTAGTCCTTATTGAAATTCCTGAAAACGTTTTAAAACCCAACTTCATTATTTCGCATGAAATGATGAATATTTTCAAAATACAAGGTATATAAAAACCAGTTTTGTGTTTATATCATGAACCATCTCTTCTCACTTCAAAAACAATTCTTCTTGACCCTTTTTATTATCACCATTAATCATCTTTTCAAAATGGGCAAAAATGCCAAAATCAAACCCTATGAACAAATCCTGTCCAAAACATTTTATTTTAAAACACCAATTTTTGTGGAGCCTCCACATGTTGTGGGGAGGTTACCTGAATAATTTCAGAATTTTCTAAAATGTTTTAGTACCCCAATTAAATCCCTAAAATGTTTCTGGTTTTAAAAGAAATTGGAAGAAACAGAGAAGAGGAAAACTTCAGGGGGGTTTTCTGTAAAAACGTCATTGACCTCCTGTAGCTGACAGCGCCCGACGCTGCGCCATGCTGCCGTGCTCTGCGCCGCCGTGCTCCCTCCTGCAGGTCACCGAGCTCCACGCCGCCGTGCTCCTCACGCCGCGCCCTGCTGCTCGACAAGAGGAGACTCCTCCCACACGACTCCTCTGCCTCCCACCTGCTCCCTGCTCCTCTGCCTCCACCTCCCTCCCGCACGCCACCGTGCCACGCTCCTCCTCGCAGTTGCGGAGCGGATAAGAAGGCCCCCGAGGCTCTCCTCTGCTCCCCCTCCTCACTTATTTGCTCACCCCCTGCTCCCTCTCCCTCTCCTCTTTCTTCCTCCAAAATCGAACTTTATCCCCGGATGCCGTCGTGCATCGCCGGCGATTGAAGCTTCCCCGGCCAAATCCAAGCGCACCAGGAGATTCACCGCGTCGCCCTCTCCGTCCTAGTCCAAGGAATCAAGCTGGGAAGCTGCAGATCGAGCGGGCCGTCTGCATTCTCTTCATTCCCGGCCGCCGCTTGTCGAGCAAGCTCGCGGGTGCCACGGACCTCCGTTCTCCGCCATTCTTGCACCCCTGTGATCCCCTTCTTCTGCTCTATCTAATGGACATCACCTTTCCTTCTAGGACCCCCGGAGTCGTCGGCGCCGTCCTCGCCCAGAGCTCCTGCCCGTCGCCGCGTGCTCTGTGCGTGCTGTCGAGGAAGAAGACGATGGCGTACCGCTTCGCCTCGCGCGAGCTAGCGGGCCGGCCCATCACCGCACGATCGGATCTGGGCAGATCTGGCCCAACTCCTTTTTTTTCTGGAGGTTGATTCCTTTCTGTGTATTTCTGTTCTGTCCTCTTAGTTTAATTCAAAATGAAATATGAAAACCCTGGATCTACCCAACCCAAAAATCATGGAGGTACCCTAGCATGTTTTTAACCAGATCCAAGTGGTAGATCCACTTTTGGACAAATACTTCTAGATAAATAAAATGGAAGGCAAAAACACTGGTTTTCACCAAAAACTCAATAACTATTTTCCTAGGATAGCTAATTTTGCAAACTCAACTGTTTTGAAAAGCCCTAAGTGTTACCTAGCAGTAGCAATTGGCCCTTATGCAAATTATCTTCCTAAATAAAATGGCTTGCAATTTGGTATGTGACCAGAGGGCCCTTTTAGGTTTTTTGTAAATTGTTTGGTGATGATTTTTATGTGAATCCACTTGTGTGGCCTTCTGTATGATTAGGAGCACCTAATCCTAGCTTGGTGTGATTTTTAGAGCTATAGATTATCGTTGGTGTATTTAACTAGTTGTTATGCTTTTCTGTTAATTATTGTTTATAGTTTTATTTAACTATATAGGATGTGTTAGTGTTTCTTTTGTGTTTTCTAGCATGTATAAGGGTAATACTATCTGTTATGAGTGTGTTAACTCTTGTTTATAGCATGTTAGGAAAAGTTTAGTGTTGCTTGTGTTCATTAGGGAATACTATCACTAGTATGGGTATTCCCTAGAATTTCCTAGTATTTAGGATTTGTTTGGGTATAAAATCCATTGTGTGGCAGGATTTAGAAAGTGTTGTTTGAACATCAGTAGCCTTTCATATCTACTGATATTATTTCATGTCACCTCTGGTTGCTTATTATTTTGTCCTTAGCAAAGCTCGATTAGTTAGGTTTATGGGTAGGATTACTTAGAACTCCCTAGCATGAGTAGCTCTTGTGTCTAGTTTATGTTTTAGTGATTTTTACAAATAGCCAGAGGATACTTAACCTCTTAATGCCTTGTTATGAAAGTGGAACACCCACTGGTTCCATTGCATTCTGACTGAAAAGTAGGGTTCTCAACCCTAAGCATGTTTGTAGCAACCTTTTTGTCAACTAGATGTGAGTAGTTGTTTCCCTTTTGAGGATTGAGTGATTGATGTGTGGTGAAGTATTTTGGCTTGCAGAGAATACTGGGTGACTTAACTTTTGTCTGAAGTATTTCCTGTTTAAATGAAGATGTTAGTTGCTCATCCTTGCCTAAGATAATTTTGAGATCTATGGCCCTAACTTGTGTATAAGTGTTAGACTACTGATTAGTATAAGCCCTTGTAAGTGTAGATCCTAGTTTGTTGCTTGAATAATTAGTTTGATGCTTGTAGTTGTTATTTGTTTGTGCACCACTTGTGGTTTTGTTTGGTGTATTGATTGTTGTTTATTTCTCTGGTTGCGACGCTAGAAAATAACGCTACCGGAGTGGGTTTTTGGAGAGAATTGATCGAGGAAGGATGGGATTTTTATTATATTGATCAACAAGGAGAAGTCCAGGGACATTATGCTGAAACCAGGCAAGCTACTTCACTGAGCTTGCATCTATATACATCTATTTTGATTTACCTGTTTTACTTATAAGAAGCATAAATGATTTATGTGGTGTTTGCCACTAAAGTTATGATTTTGAAAACCCTTTTACAAAATACAGGTACATTATGGAGACACCCGATATAGAGGTGTTAGTAGTGTGCAGTAATTTCTAAATGTATTTGTTTTTACTCAAAAGCCGTTTATAAAAATCTTTTGGTGAGATTACGATCCACCCAAGTTTTGGTCAAAAGTATTTTGCTATGGAAATGGGAAATGATTGTGAAAACCTTTTCAAAAGTTCATGAAAAACTATTTTGCCACTCTATGTAGAAATATCAGTTTGTTTATATAAAACTATAGGATGGGAAAAAACACTGTTTATTAAAACTCCTTTGAAAATCCTTGGATGAATTATGGTATGCCGAGATGTCGGTATGGAAGTGGAGAAATGGAATATGGTGATGTTTATGAAAAATGCACATTGTGTCTTTGTACTATGACTACCAGCCGATAACCTGTGCGACCACATTTACCCGCATATGGGCAAGGGCGTAGTCATATAGTTTGCTCGTGTTAGTACTGGATGCCTCAATAACGAGGATAACCTCGTTCCATGAGGGGATGGTCTGAGGACCTACCCCTTGACCCGGGTCCTCTAAAGCGAAGGACGCCTAAGGGCTGTGATGATTGAATTGGAGATAGAGGATTTGTAGGGCCATTAAAATTCGCCGGGCAGATGCTATACTAGCATGAGCAAAGGACAGGCTATGGCCGGAAACTCAACTTCGCATACCCCTGGTATGGCGGGACGTGGCTGACACGATGAGTGACCGGATGGGTGTGGGAAAAGCGTGCTACCTCTGCAGAGGGTAAAACTATTCGAATAGCCGAGTCCTCGGATATGGACAGTTGGGAGGCTGTCCTAAGACCATGTGCAAGTTTTACAAAGTTTTGAGTTTGAAAGGAAAATGAAGTGGAGATTGTTTTATGCAACTGTACCAATGGGTTGGTACGAGGTTGCTGGAAAATGGGTGACCCTGAAGGGGCTATGATCGGAAAAGGAAGAGTTTTGGAGAAACGGACAAGATGGTGATTTTCGAGGAAAAAGTTTTAAAAGAGATTTCTTACCTTTTCAACCAAAGGTATATTTTCGAGAAAAAGGTTTAAAAGACTTCTTACCCTTTTTCAACCAACATGGTGAGAAAACGATTTCTTCCAAAGAGTTTGTTTCCAACCAAGATATTGAGAAACTACTTTTCAAAATATTTTGCCTTCAACAAGGACATAAAATCTACTCTTCTCTTTTTCAATAAAGATATATAGATGTAGTTCTAAAACTAAAGGTTTTAAGGATTATCAAAACTAGTGCAGGCTCAAGTTGGGGTAGTTTGCGAGTACAATCAAATGTACTCATATTGGTTTCGTCCCTGGCTATTGTCTTAGCCAGATTTTAGAAGAAGAGCAGTCCAAGAAGAAGGGTTCTCTGGCGTCTTTGCGAACTAGGGCGCTTCCCAGTCAGCTGCCTGTAGGGTTAAGGCGAATGACTTGGGCTCCACGTTGTTTGGTGATTTCTGCTGCAAGTACCTGTTGAAGTTGATCACTTCAATCAAGTAAGTAAATAAATTCGGTATGTATGGATGTTCTTTGGTTACCAGTTTAATTGTGCTTCAGCGACACACTGATCATGGGATCGCTGATATGTAGGCACAAGGGTATTTCGGAGAGCTAGTCCGGGGTCCCCACAGACTTGGTATCAGAGCCATCCTGACTGTAACAGACCTTAGTTAGCATGGACGTTAGTTAGGAAGGAAAATATTTTGTTAAAAATATGTTAATACCAAAAATATATCTTTATCTAGGGAAGTCCAAAAATGACTTCCACTCTTCTCACCTTCTCAAATAATTTCTGAGTCTTACCCTTCTATTTTAAAATTTACCAAGGATTTCTCTACTCCCTCTTACCTGTTCAAAATACTTGACGATGAACCCAATTGAGACCTAATTAGCTAGCACCTACGAGAAGAAGCATCCATCTTGAATATTCAACATTCAACATCAGGGTGATCGATCTGCAAATACCAGGATCGTCGATATCAACAAAGCAAGAGACCTCCGAAGACCTCAACTCAACGTCAACAATTCCACTCAATTATTACCTCGACAATCTCAAATTTTCCAGCTGAAGACTAAGGCGACAAAATGAAGACTTCATCAACCATGTTTACCCACGACCCATAGGAAAAACATATGATAGGAACTTTAGTTATACTACCCGACTACCACGAGTACTAGGCGTCCATTGGTACCAAATGTACCTTGTGTGTTGTTTGTCTGTGAAGTTCTTGCTTGTGTGTGCTCTGTTTGTGTGAGGTTTTTCATGTGTGTTTCACAATCACGCCTTGTCGGTAGCACAAAGTAATTTAAAAATCTCTCTTTGTCATAACACTCCTTTTGCCACCTGACCAAAAAAAAAAAAGATGCTCTTGGCCTCTTGGCCACAGCTGCATCTTGTTGCAGATGTAAACCCGCCTAAGAAAATCTTTCTAAGATATTTTCCCTCTCATCTAAACCATCTCCCTTGGGAACTAACGGTTCCACAAGATACAAAGGACCCCCGATCTCTACCCTAATAGCCTGAGATTTTCGCAACCTAACCGGCAAGTCATTCCTGTACCATCTGGAGCAAGTGCGTTAAGATCTCGAAGGAAACTGCAATTTTGCGCCAACCTCGTGAAGACACGAGCCTCACCTTGCAAAATTAATTTGTGAAATTACAAGAATACCACACTAACTTATCGTACCTAACTTTAGATTAACATCTGACCTAAGTCCTCGATAGTACCAACTAATCTTCTAGGACTGCAAACCTTGACAAGAAACGAGGGCATAAGGAGACTCATTTCGGAGTGGCAACTAGAGGAACTCAAGGAGTGCATAGGAATCTTCTAGGACGCCTAAGGGCTGTGATGATTGAATTGGAGATAGAGGATTTGTAGGGCCATTAAAATTCGCCGGGCAGAACTACGAGTCCTCACACTTAGTTTCTGAGGATTTAAGTGTCGATGGAAAGTGTCGTAGCGGCAGGATCCTATACTAGCATGAGCAAAGGACAGGCTATGGCCAGAAACTCAACTTCGCATACCCCTGGTATGGCGGGACGTGGCTGACACGATGAGTGACCGGATGGGTGTGGGAAAAGCGTGCTACCTTTGCAGAGGGTAAACTATTCGAATAGCTGAGTCCTCGGATATGGACAGTTGGGAGGCTGTCCTAAGACCATGTGCAAGTTTTACAAAGTTTTGAGTTTGAAAGGAAAATGAAGTGGAGATTGTTTTATGCAACTGTACCAATGGGTTGGTATGAGGTTGCTGGAAAATGGGTGACCCTGAAGGGGCTATGATCGGAAAAGGAAGAGTTTTGGAGAAACGGACAAGATGGTGATTTTCGAGGAAAAAGTTTTAAAAGAGATTTCTTACCTTTTCAACCAAAGGTATATTTTCGAGAAAAAGGTTTAAAAGACTTCTTACCCTTTTTCAACCAACATGGTGAGAAAACGATTTCTTCCAAAGAGTTTGTTTCCAACCAAGATATTGAGAAACTACTTTTCAAAATATTTCGCCTTCAACAAGGACATAAAATCTACTCTTCTCTTTTTCAATAAAGATATAGAGATGTAGTTCTAAAACTAAAGGTTTTAAGGATTATCAAAACTAGTGCAGGCTCAAGTTGGGGTAGTTTGCGAGTACAATCAAATGTACCCATATTGGTTTCGTCCCTGGCTATTGTCTTAGCCAGATTTTAGAAGAAGAGCAGTCCAAGAAGAAGGGATCTCTGGCGTCTTTGTGAACTAGGGCGCTTCCCAGTCAGCTGCCTGTAGGGTTAAGGCGAATGACTTGGGCTCCACGTTGTTTGGTGATTTCCGCTGCAAGTACCTGTTGAAGTTGATCACTTCAATCAAGTAAGTAAATAAATTCGGTATGTATGGATGTTCTTTGGTTACCAGTTTAATTGTGCTTCAGCGACACACTGATCATGGGATCACTGATATGTAGGCACAAGGGTATTTCGGACAGCTAGTCCGGGGTCCCCACAGACTTGGTATCAGAGCCATCCTGACTGTAACAGACCTTAGTTAGCATGGACGTTAGTTAGGAAGGAAAATATTTTGTTAAAAATATGTTAATACCAAAAATATATCTTTATCTAGGGAAGTCCAAAAATGACTTCCACTCTTCTCACCTTCTCAAATAATTTCTGAGTCTTACCCTTCTATTTTAAAATTTACCAAGGATTTCTCTACTCCCTCTTACCTGTTCAAAATACTTGACGATGAACCCAATGGAGACCTAATTAGCTAGCACCTACGAGAAGAAGCATCCATCTTGAATATTCAACATTCAACGTCAGGGTGATCGATCTGCAAATACCAGGATCGTCGATATCAACAAAGCAAGAGACCTCCGAACACCTCAACTCAACGTCAACAATTCCACTCAATTATTACCTCGACAATCTCAAATTTTCCAGCTGAAGACTAAGGCGACAAAATGAAGACTTCATCAACCATGTTTACCCACGACCCATTGGAAAAACATATGATAGGAACTTTAGTTATACTACCCGACTACCACGAGTACTAGGCGTCCATTGGTACCAAATGTATCTTGTGTGTTGTTTGTCTGTGAAGTTCTTGCTTGTGTGTGCTCTGTTTGTGTGAGGTTTTTCATGTGTGTTTCACAATCACGCCTTGTCGGTAGCACAAAGTAATTTAAAAATCTCTCTTTGTCATAACACTCCTTTTGCCACCTGACCAAAAAAAAAAGATGCTCTTGGCCTCTTGGCCACAGCTGCATCTTGTTGCAGATGTAAACCCGCCTAAGAAAATCTTTCTAAGATATTTTCCCTCTCATCTAAACCATCTCCCTTGGGAACTAACGGTTCCACAAGATACAAAGGACCCCCGATCTCTACCCTAATAGCCTGAGATTTTCGCAACCTAACCGGCAAGTCATTCCTGTACCATCTGGAGCAAGTGCGTCAAGATCTCGAAGGAAACTGCAATTTTGCGCCAACCTCGTGAAGACACGAGCCTCACCTTGCAAAATTAATTTGTGAAATTACAAGAATACCACACTAACTTATCGTACCTAACTTTAGATTAACATCTGACCTAAGTCCTCGATAGTACCAACTAATCTTCTAGGACTGCAAACCTTGACAAGAAACGAGGGCATAAGGAGACTCATTTCGAGTGGCAACTAGAGGAACTCAAGGAGTGCATAGGAATTTCTACGAAGACTCGAGCTCAGAGACCGCAAGAAGGAGGAACTACGACCCAAAAAAAAAGGACATTGAAGAGAGATTTCTTAGGTTGGCAAAGAAGAAATATACCAGACTATCATTGAGTATTTGGAAACTCTTATATCAGAATCTATTATTCCTAATCTCTCAAGAAATAGTGTGATATTCCAATGTTCGTGTTATATAGAAGTAGTTTGGTAACAAGCCTCATGAACTTGTTAACAAATCACTTTTGTATGCTCAAACAATTGAGTGTCATATCCAAATAAACAGAACGTCAGATAATCCAGTACATCTCAGCCTCGGGAATATGAAAAGTAGTTTGATGACAAGATTAGCTACCTTGATAACAAATTCTTCTTGTATGACTAAGGCAATTCGATGTCCTAAAAGACACCCACATTCTTATACAACTAACTGATAGAAATCATCGATCCACACCCCCAAACCACCTACCTCTAGAATCCTTGAATTAATTTTTTTAAACTCCCCCGAAACCTCTGGACACTCTACTCTACCCCTGAAGATTCTTATGAAGCTTTGTGAAGCCCCAGAACAAGGAAGTCAACCACGACGTCTCTCCTCTACCCAACCGAAGAAGTACAAGAACGAAGAAAATTTATCCAGCGACATCCAAGAAGACCCAAACGCCGGAAGCACCTGCTGTGAACGACAATCAACCACCAAACAAGCTTCGATGCAACTAGAAGTTTAGCGTCCTCCTACTAACTAGAAACCGGAGAGAGTCAAGTCCACAGACTTGACGCATCCTGAGAACCACGCGTCCCCATCCGCGACCCTCGTAAGGCGAAAACTATCAGGAAGTGATATCTGCACCCAAACCCAAGCACCGAAGAGCGACACCCAAGATGAAGATCGTCATGCTACTCAAGAAGAACAATGCCTCCAATTCAACACCAGCTGCAACCATCAGCATGACCCCTCAAGATACCTTTTTATGGGGGGAAGACGTGCACCACGAATACCAGAACAGGTTAATAATTAGCTCCTTGCTCCTTAGCCTTGTAGTATCTGGAAGAAATCCACAAAGACTATCCATCAGCGTCAACCATCAAGTCACCCCATCATCAAGAACTTGGGCTCATCAGAGAAGGTTATCAACAGAGAAAGCCCTCGCAACACCAAGTGGACAAGATCTCACATGGCGACCTCACTAAAGAAGCCTCGACCTCGGAAGTATAGTCATCCCAAAAACCGTGCCCTCGTACTCCCCTGTACCCCCGGGCAAATCTCGAGGACGAGATATATTTTAAGGGGGGAAGGATCTGTAACATCCCAAATTTTGGAACCAAGAAAAACTTAGTTTTACCAGACCCCAAAATTCAGAACCAACAAAAACTTTTTGAAATGTTTCACTGATGATTGTTTTCTTCTCTTCCCATTGCTATGTTGACTTTGTGTGACTTGTTTGTCCTAAATGCATCATCCTTGTGGTTGTTGTGATGTTGATCTTGTTGTTTTGTTGCTTGTGTGGGTGATTCCTTTGTTGTGCTTAAACACTAAAATAAAACACCTTTGACAACTAATTTGGAATGTGACTTAAAACAAAAACAAACTTCTCAAATTATTCAACCAATAGAAGTTAAGATCATGAGTTAGAGAAATGATCTTAATATATTAATCTATCTACCTCACTCTCTATTTCTCTCAAACAAATATTTTCTTATGAAATTAAATTCCATGGATGAGGTAAAAAGATGCCCACCTCATTCTCATCCCCCCTCTTCTCAAAAGTATATAGTTACCCCTTAATTTTATTTAAACTATGAAATCCTATTTTATTCTTTTGATTCAAAGATACTCAAAAGCCCTATTTTATTCTACACTGAAAATCTTGAGAAAAACCCCTGACATGCTCATGGTCATGTGTGACCTAAATGAGCATCACCACCACCTTGCATATCTTAAACCCTTGAAGGAACCTTGACCAATACATCTCTGGACCTATCTTCACTCCTGTTGTCAGATAGCATTTCCAGCCCTTACCATTTGGTTAAATCTGGGACATGTTGGAAATGCATCCTGGTATATCTCATCACTCCATCTCATCTTCCATATCAAATCAATAATTAAAAAGATTTGAAGATTGTTTGCCTGTTTATCCATCTTCACTTTGTGGCCTAATCAAAGTAGTGGCCATTGCTCCTGTATTTAATACCATCCTTTCACCCTGTGGTTATTGGAAATTTGGCCTATGTGCCAATGCACCACCACACCACCCATCCTTGACATCCACGCTCTCCATGTAAGCTATTGGTTAAAATTTTGGAGATCAACCCACCCTTATTCTCATGAGCTCTTCATGGCTAGTCCTTATTGAAATTCCTGAAAACGTTTTAAAACCCAACTTCATTATTTCGCATGAAATGATGAATACTTTCAAAATACAAGGTATATAAAAACCAGTTTTGTGTTTATATCATGAACCATCTCTTCTCACTTCAAAAACAATTATTCTTGACCCTTTTTATTATCACCATTAATCATCTTTTCAAAATGGGCAAAAATGCCAAAATCAAACCCTATGAACAAATCCTGTCCAAAACATTTTATTTTAAAACACCAATTTTTGTGGAGCCTCCACATGTTGTGGGGAGGTTACCTGAATAATTTCAGAATTTTCTAAAATGTTTTAGTACCCCAATTAAATCTAAATGTTTCTGGTTTTAAAAGAAATTGGAAGAAACAGAGAAGAGGAAAACTTCAGGGGGGTTTTCTATAAAAACGTCATTGACCTCCTGTAGCTGAGCGCCCGACGCTGCGCCATGCTGCCGTGCTCTCCGCGCCGCCGTGCTCCCTCCTGCAGGTCACCGAGCTCCACGCCGCCGTGCTCCTCACGCCGCGCCTTGCTGCTCGACAAGAGGAGACTCCTCCCACATGACTCCTCTGCCTCCCACCTGCTCCCTGCTCCTCTGCCTCCACCTCCCTCCAGCACGCCACCGTGCCACGCTCCTCCTCGCAGTTGCGGAGCGGATAAGAAGGCCCCCGAGGCTCTCCTCTGCTCCCCCTCCTCACTTATTTGCTCACCCCCTGCTCCCTCTCCCTCTCCTCTTTCTTCCTCCAAAATCGAACTTTATCCCCGGATGCCGTCGTGCATCGCCGGCGATTGAAGCTTCCCCGGCCAAATCCAAGCGCACCAGGAGATTCACCGCGTCGCCCTCTCCGTCCTAGTCCAAGGAATCAAGCTGGGAAGCTGCAGATCGAGCGGGCCGTCTGCATTCTCTTCATTCCCGGTCGCGCTTGTCGAGCAAGCTCGCGGGTGCCACGGACCTCCGTTCTCCGCCATTCTTGCACCCCTGTGATCCCCTTCTTCTGCTCTATCTAATGGACATCACCTTTCCTTCTAGGACCCCCGGAGTCGTCGGCGCCGTCCTCGCCCAGAGCTCCTGCCCGTCGCCGCGTGCTCTGTGCGTGCTATCGAGGAAGAAGACGATGGCGTACCGCTTCGCCTCGCGCGAGCTAGCGGGCCGGCCCATCACCGCACGATCGGATCTGGGCAGATCTGGCCCAACTCCTTTTTTTTTTCTGGAGGTTGATTCCTTTCTGTGTATTTCTGTTCTGTCCTCTTAGTTTAATTCAAAATAAAATATGAAAACCCTGGATCTGCCCAACCCAAAAATCATGGAGGTACCCTAGCATGTTTTTAACCAGATCCAAGTGGTAGATCCACTTTTGGACAAATACTTCTAGATAAATAAAATGGAAGGCAAAAACACTGGTTTTCACCAAAAACTCAATAACTATTTTCCTAGGATAGCTAATTTTGCAAACTCAACTGTTTTGAAAAGCCCTAAGTGTTACCTAGCAGTAGCAATTGGCCCTTATGCAAATTATCTTCCTAAATAAAATGGCTTGCAATTTGGTATGTGACCAGAGGGCCTTTTAGGTTTTTTGTAAATTGTTTGGTGATGATTTTTGATGTGAATCCATTGTGTGCCTTCTGTATGATTAGGAGCACCTAATCCTAGCTTGGTGTGATTTTTAGAGCTATAGATTATCGTTGGTGTATTTAACTAGTTGTTATGCTTTTCTGTTAATTATTGTTTATAGTTTTATTTAACTATATAGGATGTGTTAGTGTTTCTTTTGTGTTTTCTAGCATGTATAAGGGTAATACTATCTGTTATGAGTGTGTTAACTCTTGTTTATAGCATGTTAGGAAAAGTTTAGTGTTGCTTGTGTTCATTAGGGAATACTATCACTAGTATGGGTATTCCCTAGAATTTCCTAGTATTTAGGATTTGTTTGGGTATAAAATCCATTGTGTGGCAGGATTGTTGAAATTGTTGTTTGAACATCAGTAGCCTTTCATATCTACTGATATTATTTCATGTCACCTCTGGTTGCTTATTATTTTGTTCTTAGCAAAGCTCGATTAGTTAGGTTTATGGGTAGGATTACTTAGAACTCCCTAGCATGAGTAGCTCTTGTGTCTAGTTTATGTTTTAG
This sequence comes from Poa pratensis, assembly GCA_947311845.1. NCBI lineage: Eukaryota > Viridiplantae > Streptophyta > Magnoliopsida > Poales > Poaceae > Poa > Poa pratensis. The sequence continues at coordinate 756,541 of CAMZMU010000119.1, read as the reverse complement.
TGATTTTTACAAATAGCCAGAGGATACTTAACCTCTTAATGCCTTGTTATGAAAGTGGAACACCCACTGGTTCCATTGCATTCTGACTGAAAAGTAGGGTTCTCAACCCTAAGCATGTTTGTAGCAACCTTTTTGTCAACTAGATGTGAGTAGTTGTTTCCCTTTTGAGGATTGAGTGATTGATGTGTGGTGAAGTATTTTGGCTTGCAGAGAATACTGGGTGACTTAACTTTTGTCTGAAGTATTTCCTGTTTAAATGAAGATGTTAGTTGCTCATCCTTGCCTAAGATAATTTTGAGATCTATGGCCCTAACTTGTGTATAAGTGTTAGACTACTGATTAGTATAAGCCCTTGTAAGTGTAGATCCTAGTTTGTTGCTTGAATAATTAGTTTGATGCTTGTAGTTGTTATTTGTTTGTGCACCACTTGTGGTTTTGTTTGGTGTATTGATTGTTGTTTATTTCTCTGGTTGCGACGCTAGAAAATAACGCTACCGGAGTGGTTTTTGGAGAGAATTGATCGAGGAAGGATGGGATTTTTATTATATTGATCAACAAGGAGAAGTCCAGGGACATTATGCTGAAACCAGGCAAGCTACTTCACTGAGCTTGCATCTATATACATCTATTTTGATTTACCTGTTTTACTTATAAGAAGCATAAATGATTTATGTGGTGTTTGCCACTAAAGTTATGATTTTGAAAACCCTTTTACAAAATACAGGTACATTATGGAGACACCCGATATAGAGGTGTTAGTAGTGTGCAGTAATTTCTAAATGTATTTGTTTTTACTCAAAAGCCGTTTATAAAAATCTTTTGGTGAGATTACGATCCACCCAAGTTTTGGTCAAAAGTATTTTGCTATGAAATGGGAAATGATTGTGAAAACCTTTTCAAAAGTTCATGAAAAACTATTTTGCCACTCTATGTAGAAATATCAGTTTGTTTATATAAAACTATAGGATGGGAAAAAACACTGTTTATTCAAAACTCCTTTGAAAATCCTTGGATGAATTATGGTATGCCGAGATGTCGGTATGGAAGTGGAGAAATGGAATATGGTGATGTTTATGAAAAATGCACATTGTGTCTTTGTACTATGACTACCAGCCGATAACCTGTGCGACCACATTTACCCACATATGGGCAAGGGCTTAGTCATATAGTTTGCTCGTGTTAGTACTGGATGCCTCAATAACGAGGATAACCTCGTTCCATGAGGGGATGGTCTGAGGACCTACCCCCTGACCCGGGTCCTCTAAAGCGAAGGACGCCTAAGGGCTGTGATGATTGAATTGGAGATAGAGGATTTGTAGGGCCATTAAAATTCGCCGGGCAGAACTACGAGTCCTCACACTTAGTTTCTGAGGATTTAAGTGTCAATGGAAAGTGTCGTAGTGGCAGGATCCTATACTAGCATGAGCAAAGGACATGCTATGGCCGGAAACTCAACTTCGCATACCACTGGTATGGCGGGACGTGGCTGACACGATGAGTGACCGGATGGGTGTGGGAAAAGCGTGCTACCTCTGCAGAGGGTAAAACTATTCGAATAGCCGAGTCCTCGGATATGGACAGTTGGAAGGCTGTCCTAAGACCATGTGCAAGTTTTACAAAGTTTTGAGTTTGAAAGGAAAATGAAGTGGAGATTGTTTTATGCAACTGTACCAATGGGTTGGTACGAGGTTGCTGGAAAATGGGTGACCCTGAAGGGGCTATGATCGGAAAAGGAAGAGTTTTGGAGAAACGGACAAGATGGTGATTTCGAGGAAAAAGTTTTGAAAGAGATTTCTTACCTTTTCAACCAAAGGTATATTTTCGAGAAAAAGGTTTAAAAGAGTTCTTACCCTTTTTCAACCAACATGGTGAGAAAACGATTTCTTCCAAAGAGTTTGTTTCCAACCAAGATATTGAGAAACTACTTTTCAAAATATTTTGCCTTCAACAAGGACATAAAATCTACTCTTCTCTTTTTCAATAAAGATATAGAGATGTAGTTCTAAAACTAAAGGTTTTAAGGATTATCAAAACTAGTGCAGGCTCAAGTTGGGGTAGTTTGCGAGTACAATCAAATGTACTCATATTGGTTTCGTCCCTGGCTATTGTCTTAGCCAGATTTTAGAAGAAGAGCAGTCCAAGAAGAAGGGTTCTCTGGCATCTTTGCGAACTAGGGCGCTTCCCAGTCAGCTGCCTGTAGGGTTAAGGCGAATGACTTGGGCTCCACGTTGTTTGGTGATTTCCACTGCAACTACCTGTTGAAGTTGATCACTTCAATCAAGTAAGTAAATAAATTCGGTATGTATGGATGTTCTTTGGTTACCAGTTTAATTGTGCTTCAGCGACACACTGATCATGGGATCGCTGATATGTAGGCACAAGGGTATTTCGGACAGCTAGTCCGGGGTCCCCACAAGAAGCCAGACGGGACCTTGATACTGCTCAAAACTTCAAAAAAAGATCTCCTTCTCTTCTTTGGTAAGAGCGTAGTTGGCAAGACCTTGATACTTCTCTGGATGCAAGCCTTCTCGTTCGTGCATACGTTGGTGGTCCTACCGTGATTCCGGTGTATCTTTCGTTTTCCCATACACGCTCTAGAAGCTTAGCAGGTTCACACAAAGATTTTTCGTCACGTGCATCACGTCGATTGCAGAGCGAACCTCTAGGATTTTCCAATAGGGTAGCTCCCAAAATATGGATTTCTTCTTCCACATGGGTACGTGATTGTCAGCGTCATTCGGAACAGATAGTGCGCCAGGACCCTTTCCAAAGATTTTTTTAATCCTTGACCATTTCATATATATCATCACCAGTAGGGTAGGTAGGCTTTGTCCGGTGATCTGCCTCACTTTTGAAATGCTTGCCTTTCTTTCTTACGGGATGCTGTTTTGGAAGAAATCGACGATGCCCCGGGTACACATTCTTGTTACCTAAATGTATACTTGCAGTCTCACCTAAACAGTGCGTGCATGCATTGTATCCCTTGTTTGAACGTCCTGAAATGTTACTAAGAGCAGGCCAATCATTGATGGTTACAAACAACAACGCTTGTATGTCAAATTCCTTTTGTTCGTGCTCATCCCACACACGTACACCTTCTTCACTCAACAACTGTAAAAGTTCTTCAACCAATGGCCTTGATACGTCCAAAACGTATATATAATTTTTAATTATTTCATGTTCATATTATGCCTTTGGCACTTGTTTTTATATTAAGTTTATGATTTATTTGGACTAACCTATTAATAGTTGCAAAAGTGCACAATGTTCTTGTTTTACACTTTGATGTGTAGGAATTATCAAGAATACAAGAGGAAACCTTGTTGGAGTCGAATTGGAACTTTGCTGAAATCTGTCCCAGAACTGTTTTCGGAGTTTGCCAGTTTGACCCTCGAAGATGACGTCAAAAGGGTATCATTGCCTTTGCAAAGTTGTCAGAAATTTCCATACGAAGAGTTTGAGCCCGAGATCAGCCCAATCGGAGTTCGGATGCGGCCTGTAGGCCCAATATGGTGAAACCCTAAAAGGGGGTGACGGAAATCCGAGAAGATATATAAAGGGAGGAAACCTAACTCGTGGAGGACTCCTCCACCCACGAATTTCAGCCACCAAAAGCCACGTTTTTGCCTCCCCCATGGATCCCATCTCCATGGGGGAGGGCTCCCAAGAAGCCATGAAGGAGGGAGGCTAAGGGGCGGCGCTCCCCAAGCTTGCCGGCGGCGGGGAAAGGAGTTCCCCGCACCGCCGGCGCCGCCGCGCTGCCCCTCTCCGCCGTCTTCACCGCCATCTCCATCACCATCTCCTCCTTGTATTCAGTGGTTCATCCTCCACAAATCTCTGTACCGTCCTATGTAAACATGGTGTTTGATGCTATAATATTTATCCTATGATCTATGTCATGTTTATGTAGTTTATTTGTCTTTTGATTGCTTTGTTGAATGTCTATGGTTCATTAGAGTTGTATGTTGATATGGTACTGTCCTTTGGTGTCCATTATACTTGTGCGCGCATGGATCAACACCCTAGGGTTAGTAGTATGTGCAAAGGAAGGGGAGTAGTTCTGCCGGAGTGACAGAAACCTAAGGACTCAAACCGGTTAGTTGCACGTATGGGAGTAAGAGGACCATAAACTTAAGCTATGGTTGGGGAAACCTTAATGCATTGTTAGTATTTACGGATGTTTGCTAACAATCCAATCATATAGTACTTGTAATCCCAAGTAGTGGAGTGCATGTATATTTAGCCTCTCCCACATTGAAAACTGCATCAAAGACAATGAACTAAATGTATTCACTAATTAATCTTGGACAAAGCCATCACAATTACCACCACTTTTCCACACTCATGTACTGTTAGTATATGGTTACTTAGTGTACTTTATTGCTGCAGCACTAACTTTTACTTTCTTGTATTTATTATCTTGCAAAACTATCTCTCATACCCGTATTGCTCTAGTATTATTTCCTAGAAAGTAAACGTTTAGTGTGCGTAGAGTTGTATCAGTGGTTGATAGAACTTGAGAGAATACTTATCCTACCTTTAGCTCCTCGTTGGGTTCGACACTCTTACTTATCGAAAAGGCTACACGCGATCCCCTATACTTGTGGGTTATCAAGACCTTTTCTGGCGCCGTTGCCGGGGAGCCATAGCGTAGGTGAATGTTCTTGTGTGCACTTGTTTGCTTTGTCTCTAAGTAATTTTTATTTTCAGTTTTAAGTTGTTCTCTATCTTAGTATGGGTAGGGAATGCGAATTACAAAAAAAATTAGTTGTATTGTTATCTAAAAAGTTTTCAAAAAGAAAAGTGATTGGAAAGATGAGTATGGTTAAGTGGGGGTCGACCTTGAACACTTGTGTTCATGCCTATGAAACCAAAACAAATCTTTCCATGGAAGCTTTTCATCAAAAACATGTAAATATTGTGTATATACCTCTGTACATAAAAATAAAATTGGTTATAACAATCTCTAGTAGAAAGTTGATGCTAGATTTGGATTTCTGCACATGGACAGATTTTTGCTGTCCACCGTTTTGAGCTTTAAAAATTCCAGAAAAATTGAAAATTCTAAAAAATTCGTGCGTGATCCTCAGATATGTACGCAACTTTCATTAACTTTGACTTTTCTGATTTGAGGTACGTAGATAGGTCGAAAAATTCGATCTTTACTGACTGTTCTGTTTAGACAGATTTTGTGCTTCTCTGTAAATAAAATCGTGATAAATCTCAGAATATTATTTTGACCTGAAAATTTTTGTGCATAAACCTGAGATTATTATCTGTCTTTCATTAATTTTGAGTTTTGTCATTTGAGCTATATAACTATCTCGTTAAGTGTCATCTTTACAGACTATTCAGTTTTGACAGATTTCTATCGTGTTTATTCAATATTGTACTTAGGGTCTCTTGATTTCCTTAGTTTTTCGACGGACAACGGAAATAATAAGAACTTCGGTATATACAGTGGCTAATGTTAGATAAATATTATGTAATTTGTCAATGCTTGAACATGAGTGGATTTTATTTAATGAGTACTAACCCTACTAATGAGTTTTGTGAAGTTTTATGTGGATGTAGCTTATAAGATCCAATCGATATGGTGATATGAGATGAACAAGAAATGCAAGAGCTCAAGCTTGGGGATGTGTAGGTGCATCCCAAGAACATATTCAAGAACATACAATCATCTAAGCTTGGGGATGCCCGAGTCATCCCCTATTCATCAACAAACATGAGGTTATCTCGTTCATACTCTATATTACCCGTCCACATGATATGAATTGTCTTAACGTGTATTATAATTGCTTTTATATGTCTTGGTATTACCTTCTTTAGTTTTCTTAGGCTTTATTTGGTATTTATTGCTTCTTTGCTTTCACTTATAATTTCAAAACAACAAAAATATTTTCTTTTGTTTTGCTTCTTTGTTAGGTTCTTTATTTGGTTGTTACTTTTGGTTTTCTTTTAGAGTTTTCCTTGCTGTAGCTAGCATGTTTAGGTCTTGTTTAGCCTCTGGTCTCTTAGTTTATCAAAAATAAAGTACCAAGTTTTACCCATTTAGCTTAGTTGATACAATTGTAAAAAGTGATTTTCTGTTTTCGGTATCTACTGCTCATTGCGCGATTTTTCATGTTTTACTGGAAACTCTAAAAATCACGAAAAATTACTGATTATGTATCACCGAATTCTATGCATGCAAAAAATTGGCTAAAATTTCGGACATGTTTAAGAGCACCTAAAAATTGCGTTTTCCAGCTGCTGTTTTTCTGGACAGATTCTGACTTTTGTTGCAAGAGTGGCCTCTTTTCGTTTTCATTTGATTTTTAATGGTTCTTACCTTTCATTTATAAGTTGGCCATTTAAGCAACCTTTCTGTAACTAAAAACAAAATTTGATTTGGTTTAATAGCAGCACTTGGGAAATATTATTTATTGCACTAATGTCTAACCGCAGAAAAGAATGGGAAAGTTTTTGTGTTGAAGTTTTTTCACAGAGAATGAAGGAACACCAAATTGTGAAATGTTGAAGAATGGCCAAAGTCATAAGCTTGGGGATGTCCCCGCATCCCTCTTCATCAATAACCCCTCGGTTTGCAAACCTTCAAACTTTGTTTTTTGAGCAACATATGAACTTTACTAAACTTGAAGCGGTTGTATTTATTATCTATTTATCTTAGCATCAAACACCGGTTACATTAATAAGTGGATCCTCACATATTTTATTTATCTTCTGTTTTCAACATTTACTTGGTTAATGGATTATTTGATGAAACTTAAAAATGATGTGTGAATGATATTGTTTAGTGGTTATATTTTCTTATGGTTAGTCTCAACTAGCTAATAGTGTATATTATGATATTTTGATGTTAACATGCATTGTGCTGTTCATAAGATGGTATGGTATTGTGGTATCCTCCTCTGAATGATTCTTTTGAATTGACTTGGCACATGCTCACGCATGCTTATGACTGAAAAACAAAAAGTCAATTAAGCCTTGATGATTTATTTTGCCTCAGAGTTCTTGTATCACCTTTATGCCTCCGTTAATTTTGTTTTGTCGCAAGCATGATTATGACGGTTATTGCTCTCTTGATTGTCGCTTCCCAGTCTTTTGCTAGCCTCCACTTGTACTGAGCGGGAATGCTGCTCGTGCTTCCAAATCCCTGAAAACCAAGTTATTCCAAAGAGTCCACTATAAATTCCTATGCATGGCATTTCAAACCATTCAAGTAAATTTTCATGTGCTACCTTTAAAACTTTCAAATTACTTCTCATTTTGTGACACTGTTTTTAGCTCATGAGGAAGTAGTAGTTGGGTTTGTTATCTTCCATACTAAATTAAGTACCCCGACTTGCATGCTTCATCTGCTTGTCACTAATTTTGCAAAGAGCTGGTTAGACCATTATAACATCAAAAAGCTAAAACAATAAAATAGACACTCCTCCATGGTATGTGATTGTTGGCAGGCACCCGAGGATTCGGTTAGCCATGGTTTGTGTAAGCAAAGGTTGGGAGGAGTGTCAAACTATATATAAGTGCATGCTATAAATGCTTAATATCAACATCTCGGAACCGCTCTCAACTTGTTTAGTATGGAAGATAACAAAACTCTATTGCCATTCGTTGACAGGAACAACCACCTCCCAAAACAAGTTTACTTCTGTTTTAAAAATAAAAAGCTCTAGCACATGTTAATCCCTGCTTCCCTCTGCGAAGGGCCAATCTTTTATTTTCATGTTGAGTCACCATCCTTTCTTTGAGCACCTTCTCGAGAGCATAGTTGTCATTCTTAGTGTAATGTGCTTGTCCCAGAATGCGGTTAACTGTGGTATAACTTTGATGCTTTTATCTTTGATATCTTTACTTCTAGTCTTCCCTTGAACTTCAGAGGTGCCTGGGCATTTATGTTTTGCTGTACAAATACGGGCAAGCGAGATACCACTCTACCATGCTTTATTATGATCATTACAATCTTGTTGATGTTTATAAATTTCATATTATGAACTCTTAGTTGGTTGATACTTTTCATTAGGTAACATGATTGCTAAGTTTTATTATCCATACATCATGCAATTGTTAAAGACCTGATCATAGCATTTACAATCAAAAATTATTTTTGTTATCATTTACCTACTCGAGGACGAGCAGGAATTAAGCTTGGGGATGTTGATACGTCCAAAACGTATCTATAATTTTTGATTGTTTCATGTTCATATTATGCCTTTGGCACTTGTTTTTATATTAAGTTTATGATTTATTTGGACTAACCTATTAATAGTTGCAAAAGTGCACAATGTTCTTGTTTTACACTTTGATGTGTAGGAATTATCAAGAATACAAGAGGAAACCTTGTTGGAGTCGAATTGGAACTTTGCTGAAATCTGTCCCAGAACTGTTTTCGGAGTTTGCCAGTTTGACCCTCGAAGATGACGTCAAAAGGGTATTGTTCTTTGCAAAGTTGTCAGAAATTTCCATACGAAGAGTTTGAGCCCGAGATCAGCCCAATCGGAGTTCGGATGCGGCCTGTAGGCCCAATATGGTGAAACCCTAAAAGGGGGTGACGGAAATCCGAGAAGATATATAAAGGGAGGAAACCTAACTCGTGGAGGACTCCTCCACCCACGAATTTCAGCCACCAAAAGCCACGTTTTTGCCTCCCCCATGGATCCCATCTCCATGGGGGAGGGCTCCCAAGAAGCCATGAAGGAGGGAGGCTAAGGGGCGGCGCTCCCCAAGCTTGCCGGGGGGGGAAAGGAGTTCCCGCACCGCCGGCGCCGCCGCCGCCCTGCCGTCGCGCTGCCCTCTCCGCCGTCTTCACCGCCATCTCCATCACCATCTCCTCCTTGTATTCAGTGGTTCATCCTCCCACAAACCTCTGTACCGTCCTATGTAAACATGGTGTTTGATGCTATAATATTTATCCTATGATCTATGTCATGTTTATGTAGTTTATTTGTCTTTTGATTGCTTTGTTGAATGTCTATGGTTCATTAGAGTTGTATGTTGATATGGTACTGTCCTTTGGTGTCCATTATACTTGTGCGCGCATGGATCAACACCCTAGGGTTAGTAGTATGTGCAAAGGAAGGGGAGTAGTTCTGCCGGAGTGACAGAAACCTAAGGACTCAAACCGGTTAGTTGCACGTATGGGAGTAAGAGGACCATAAACTTAAGGCTATGGTTGGGGAAACCTTAATGCATTGTTAGTATTTACGGATGTTTGCTAACAATCCAATCATATAGTACTTGTAATCCCAAGTAGTGGAGTGCATGTATATTTAGCCTCTCCCACATTGAAAACTGCATCAAAGACAATGAACTAAATGTATTCACTAATTAATCTTGGACAAAGCCATCACAATTACCACCACTTTTCCACACTCGTGCTACTGTTAGTATATGGTTACTTAGTGTACTTTATTGCTGCATCACTAACTTTTACTTTCTTGTCATTTATTATCTTGCAAAGCTATCTCTCATACCCGTATTATTGCTCTAGTATTATTTCCTAGATAAAGTAAACGTTTAGTGTGCGTAGAGTTGTATCAGTGGTTGATAGAACTTGAGAGAATACTTTCCTACCTTTAGCTCCTCGTTGGGTTCGACACTCTTATTTATCGAAAAGGATACACGCGATCCCCTATACTTGTGGGTTATCAGGCCTCAGATACACATCAATGTCGTTGCCGGGTTGCTTCGGGCATTGGATGAGCACTGGCATCATAATGAACTTCCGCTTAATGCACAACCAATGAGGAAGGTTATAGATACATGGAGTCACAGGCCAGGTGCTATGACTGGAGCTCTGCTCCCCAAAAGGATTAAAGCCATCTGTACTTAGACCAAATCTTAAGTTCCTTGCGTCACGTGCAAATTTCTTGAACTCTCTGTCGATTTTTCTCCACTGCGACCCATCAGCAGGGTATCTCGACATCTCGTCTTTCTTACGGTCTTCTTTGTGCCATCGCAACAACTTGGCATGCTCTTTGTTTTGGAACAAACGTTTCAAACGTGGTATTATAGGAGCATACCACATCACCTTGGCAGGAACCCTCTTACTGGGGCACGGCTCGTCCTCAACATCACCAGGGTCACCGCAATGCACCGCATACCGGGCATGCATTCAAATTCTCGTTCTCCTCACCGCGGTAGAGGATGTAGTCATTGATGCATGCATGTATCTTCTGCACCTCTAATCCTAGAGGGCAGAGAAATCTTCTTTGCTTTATACGTACTGTGGGGCAATACGTTATCTCTTGGAAGCATCTTCTTTAATATTTTCAGCAAATTTTCAAATCCCTTTTCAGATAGACCATTCTCTGCCTTCCATTGCAGCAATTCCAGTGTGGTACCCAGCTTTTTCTGCCCATCTTCGCAATTTGAGTACAACAATTTTCTGTGATCCTCTAACATGCGCTCCAACTTCAACCTCTCGTTTTCATTTTCACAGTTTATCTGTGCATCATGAATGGCCCGACGAAGATCATCATCGGGCTCATCAACGATGGGCTCTTCTTCAGCTTCGTCTTCCCGCATTGTAGTACCACCGTGTTCAGGGAACGTAGGATAGTTATTGTCATGATCCTCTTCTTTTTCATTGTCTTCCATTATAACCCCTCTTTTTCCGTGCTTGGTCCAACAATTATAGCCGGACATGAAACCGAACTGAATCAGGTGGATGTGAAGGGTTCTTGAGGAAGAGTAATCCTTCTCATTCCGACAGACATGGCATGAACAACACATAAAACCATTCCGCGTGTTTGTCTCAGCCACATCAAGAAAAGAACGCACGCCTTGAATGTACTCGTTAGAGCGTCGGTCAGCATACATCCATGGATGGCTCATCTGCATTATATAAGTATATCAAACGCAATCACCACTAAAACCCATTACAGTAAACGAACATAATCGACCAATTACAATACATCATGAATAGAATAGAGAACTGACGAAATTCATTACTACAAGTTCACCACATTAAAACCAAAGTACAGTAGTGACCAAATGTAATATACATTTATTGAAACTAACATACAACTATCTGAAGAATTTAAATCCAACAATAAATGCGATCAAAATCGCAACTAAGGTAATTATTGAACCAACACATAATGATACCAAGCCTCTTTATGAATGACATATTTTCTAATCCTTTTAATTTTCAAGCGCATTGCATCCATCTTGATCTTGTGTTTATCGACGACGTCGGCAATATCGAACTCCAATTTCGTCTTCTCTTCTAGGCATTGTAGACAAAGATCTTCACTTCTTTTCAATTTTGCTTTCAAATCATTGTTTTCTTTTTCAAAAAACTCGACAATAGGGTTTGTTGAAATTTCCGGTTCAACTACCTCCTAGATAAAAATATATCTATTTCAAGTTGGTCGGCATAATTGTCATAAACACAAAATGAAATAAATAGTTATAAAAGTATACCACATCCGAATCATAGACCGGACGAGTGCCGACGGGGACGGATATCAAAATCATGGCACTATACATATAAAAACAATCATACAAGTAAGAAAATTATACAAGTAATAACTATGCATCTAAATTATACAACTAAGATTTTTCAAAATAAAAAAATAAAAACAAGAGGCTCACCGAGGTGGTGCCGGTGACAGGACGGCGCAGGCGATCGACGGCGGAGAGGACGGGGACGGGACGACACTAAAACCCAGAAATCATAATTTAGTTTGAGCTTGAATTGCACATAAAACAAATGAAGTCCCCTACTTAGCCATTTCATCAAACACCTAGCTAGCACTAGAAAAATGAAATGAGCTAAACTAGCAATGAAATGAGCTAAATTAGCAACGCCGAAAAAAGGATGACGTTGCTAACCCTTGGATAGATGGGTGCCGCCAATATTGACAAATAGTGGAGAAAAATGGGGATCAAATTGAGCTTTGGAGAGTGAAATAGGAGAAAAATGGAGATGTGGCTCGAGCTAAAAAATGGAGAGCTGGCTCGGGTGGAAGGGATGATATATAGGGAAAGCTTTCGTCCTGGCTCGTGTTACGAACCGGGACGAGAGGTGCTCGCGCGGCCCCCCTGTGGCCGCCCTGCCATGGACCTTTAGTCCCGGTTTGTAACATGGACCGGGACTAGAGGTTCCCTACGACCCGGGACAAGTGCTTTGCGGCCTCGTTGCTGTTGAACCGGGACTAGTCCCTCTCTAGTCCCAGTTCAAGAGCCATCTGGGGCTAGATCCCAAATCGACTCTGGACCAAAGGTCCTGTTTCTACTGGTGGCTTTCCTCTCTCTGTTGTCGTTCCGCCGCCGCTACTACTGCGGAAAGCATTTTCTCTTTGTGCTGCCGTTCCGTCGACGGGGCCTCTGGGTCGATGCACGCGGCCGGAGGCATCGTGTCCAAGCCCAGCAGATATCCCGCCACGGTCGGCTGCCGATATGATTGATTCTCGTGTGGATCGATCGACTGGCTTGCTTGTGTGCATAGTAGGATCGAGAAGAAGAGGTGTGATTTTATAGATGGATCCATGGAAGAGCTTTCCAAAAGAAAATGCTAGAGATTCCATACTCCATTTTCTTTTCTTCTCGCGCGCTAGCTTCCCATACTAGTAGAAAACGGCTCATCCGTCCCGGTTCCAGAGGGCCTTTCGTCCCGGTTTTTCAACCGGGACTAAAGGGTCGGGACTAGGGGGGAAGGGGGGGCCTTTAGTCCCGGGAGTCCACGAACCACAACTAATGGGCATTCACGTGGCAAAGGAGGGGCGCGCATGGCGGGGACGCTTTAGTCCCGGTTGGTGTTACCAACCGGGACTAAAGATTTATGTTATTTGTTTTCTATTTATTTATTTTTTAGGGGTTTCGATTTTTTGTTTTTCATTTAATTCTTTTTTATGAAGATCGAGGTCACGATTGAAGCATATATACATACGCACACAAGTCGTACACATAAAGTTTACACTACATCGAGGTCACGTTTGATGCATATATACATACACACACAAGTTCTCACGTCGAGATCACGCCAATTACATTGGAGGCAAAATATAATTACTCTTGTGATAAAATTCTCCGGTTTTCTTTAGGACCGCCGAGTTAAAAAATCCCGCCATTTCCTCTTAAATTGCTTTTAGTCGCTTCATTGGTAGGAGCTGGTCCCGCATTCTTTCCATCTAAATCAATATGAATATATATGTGAGTTTTGTGTATGGAACTCAACACAATATGTTAATAAAAAATTTGTGAATAATGTATATGTACGTCAGCTGTTCTGGTAGCTCTATTCCGCTCAGTGACAAAAGAGCGTATGTACTCGCAAACGTAGTATGCACATAAATTATTGCCTGGTGGCTGCCTCAGACACCACTTTACAAAGAATAGAATTTAATCAAACATACATTAATTGAAACTAACTTACAACTATCTAAAGAATTTAAATCCAACAACAAATGCGATCAAAATCGCAACTAAGGTAATTATTGAACCAACGGCATAATGATACCAAGCCTCTTGACTAATGACATATTTCTAATCTTTTTAATCTTCAAGCGCATTGCATCCATCTTGATCTCGTGAGCATCGATGACGTCGGCAAGCTTGAACTCGTGTTCATCGACGAAGTCGGCAAGTTTGAACTCCAATTTCATCTTCTCTTCTAGGCATTGAAAACGAAGATCTTCACTTCTTTTCAATTTTACTTTCAAATCGTTGTTTTTTTTCTAATAAATTTAGCATCTCGACAAGAGGGTCGGTTGGAATTTTTGGTTCAACTACCTCCTAGATAAAAGTATCTATGTCAAGTTGGTAGGCATAATTGTTATAAACACGAAATTAAATAAATGGTTATAAAAATATACCATATCCGAATCATAGACCGGACGAGGGCCGACAGGAGCGGATATCAAAACCATGAAACTATACATATAACAAAACATAAGAAAACTATACAAGAAATAACTATGCATTTAAATTATGCAAGTAATTTTTCTTTTAAAAAAGATTAAAAAAGTGGCTCACCGAGGTGGTGCCGGTGACGGGACGGCGCGGGCTATCGACGGCTGTGAGGACAGGGACGAGACGACACTAAAACCCACAAATCATAAATTAATTTGAGCTCAAAATGCATATAAAAAATGAACTCCCTAACTTAGGCATTTCATCAAACACCTAGCTAGCACTACAAAAATGAAATGAGTTAAAGTAGCAATAAAATGAGCTAAAGTAGCAACGCCGGAAGAAAGGATGAAGTTGCTAACCCTTGAATAGATGGGGTGCATTCAATCTTCACAAATGGTGAAAAAAATGGAGATTAATTTGAGTGAGGGAGAGAAAATGGAGGAGAAAAATGGTGAAGTTTTGAGCAAAGAAAAATGGAGAGGAGCCGGCCGGGGGTGGATGATGGTATAGGTGAACCTTTGGTCCGGTTCGTGTTACGAACCGGGTCTAAAGGGTCGCGGCATGCGCAGAGGCAGGCCCTGCACGGCGGGCCCAGCGCGAGCACCTTTTTGTCCCGGTTGTTCCTACCGAACCGGGACCATTGCTCACGGGCGCCCAGTCCGTTCTAACCGGGGCTAATGGCCCCATTAATCCCGGTTCAAAATATGACCGGGACAAATGGGCCGGACGGAAGCCCTGTTTTCTACTAGTGGTCAGGTCAATTCTACCATGTACGCACACAGCGGCACGGTCAATCCCTCAAAAGGTACAATACATACATGCATGGTATGCCGTTTTGTCACGCTAGCGTACGTACGTACTCAGGGACAGCTCCATGCATGCACGTACGTATAGATCCTAGCTACTCCTCGAATTTGGTCACAAAGACCTTGAATTAACCTAGACCGTCGGAACTCAGGCGTCGGCGTCGTGAGCCCCCGACCAAAATCACGCGAGAAGGACAACTGACATGCACAGTGCTCCACTAGTCGTACGGTATGTAACACGAGGCCTTTATTCTCGATCTCTCCCGCCTCACACAGTCCTCCAGCTCTCCAAGCCCAACCCGACGACCATGGCGACCAAGCACAGCCTCCTCGGCGCCGGCGCCGCCTGCCTCCTCCTCCTCCTTCTCCCCTCGGCCTCCGCCGTCTCCGCCGTCGAGTACTGCGGTGAGTGACAGCCTCCTCCTGCCCGCGTCTTTTGCAGCTACGCGCTTCAATTCGGGGAGGAGAAGATTTCGTGTGAATCTGCCAACTTTTTTTGGTTGTGGCTTGCAGATAAGAGCAAGAACTACCAGGTGAAGGTGAGCGGCGTGAAGATCGTGCCTGATCCGGTCCAGCGCGGCGTGCCCACCACCTTCAAGATCTCCGCTTCCTCTGGTATAAATAGGCACAACTTCCCTTATGCTTTTATTATTTCCTTGTGTACGTACTAGTACGTGGTTGCCCGGTTATTTGGGGCTTATCTGAGCTGTTCGTGTTAAGTCTATTTGAGTTTTTCCTTCACTGACACCATCTGTAGTTCATACGTTACAGCAGCCCCAAGAATTATAGCCGCTTAGGCGGAACATGATGAATCAATCTCTGCATAAGACTGCATCTGGGAAATCAATTTGTCCATGTCCGGTGTCGGCGTGTAGTGCTAAACCACGAAAAGGTATACCGTATCGACCTACGAATGCTTTGGGCCCACACATAGTCATGCTAAGTAGGTAATCCGAGTAGATAAGGTATACCGTATCGACCTACGAATGATTCGGGATCATTTATATAAATGTACCGTGGGTAGCTAAATTAGACTAGACGCAAACTGGTAGGTTAGACACGAGATTACATTGTAGGACGGTCCGGCGCCCGCGTGGCGTAGGTGATCCTAATGTGTCTGTTGATCTCGGCGGGCTTGTCGTCGATGGTACTATGATTAGCAGTAGCAGAGACAGGGGATAGTAAGCTACCATCGCGAGTTCGGCCAACTTCCGACGTGGTTGAGGTCTCCGGAGTCGGCCTAGCAAGAACCTCGAGGTGTCGTGAAGGAAGGCTGGGAGGAGGTGGTCATGGTCTCCGGAGTTGGTGAGGGCATGACTGACCCACCTTCCGACGGGGCAGCACTCAGAGGAGGGATCGCTTGAGGTGGCGCTGCCACAACTTCTTCGATCCTGGAGGAGCCAAAGTCATACTCGGCCACGACCTTGGTTTGAACGGAAGCAGGCAGGTGCACGTCGTTACCTGGTTTTCTTTGGCCGACAAAAAACCGGGGGACTTGAGGGAAGCCAGAGCTTCCAAGTTCAGCTCCCGGTGGGGATGTTTCCGTGTCCCAAACTTCGGCGCGACTCTGATCCTGGTGGTCGTGGCCGCGGGAGAGGGGGAAACCGGTGACGAGCACGGGAGTGTCACGGAAGACCCACCCTAGCCATGCTGCATGGTCGTGGGACTGGCTTCGTCCCACATGGTGCGAGTTCCTTGACCTTCGACCTTGGGCTTGGTCCTTCCTCGAAAAAGCTTCGCAAGGAAAAATTTCCCCTCCCACTCTATCCATTTGACGATGGGCTCGGGGAGGTTCCGGCGCATCTCCGACGTCGGGGGAGAAAACTACCCTCGGCCGGGCTTCGGCGTCACTCTCCGAGTAGCCTACACGATTTGTCATCAAAGGTGTAATGGCCCTGTACAATTCCCGAGTACGAAGATAACTCGGACGGTTAGCAGGAGACATACCATCGACGGCCACAATGAGTTTCTCCGATGAGCAATCCTAGGTTGGATCGTCCCTTTGGAACAGGTGGGTGAGGTGGCCCTCGAAGAAGTCGAGGGTAACATCCCACCTTTGGAGTTTTTTGTCTCGCAGCATCTTGACCTCGCGAGCCAAAAGGACGGTCTTTGCTGATCTCTAGGGGGCTTGCTCCACATCACCAACTCGGTCGGGAAGGCCTAGCCTTGGAACAGAGGTGGGGAGCGGTAGATCCACTGTGAGATCCTGGCCTAGGGCTCAATAGGATTGATAGGATACACATATCAACAAGTTGCAACTTCTTTTCCGGAAACTCATCTGAAAAGAACTTCGAGGTTAAGCGTGGTTGGCCCGGAGTGATTTGAGGATGGGTGACCGACCGGGAAGTCCTTCCCGGGTGCGCATGAGTGAGGACAAAGTGCGCAGAAAAGACTAGTGTTGATCTGTGGGGCCAGTCTAGAGATCTTAGAGAGCTGCCAGGCGTGACAGCCGTCGGCCCGGGGTGGGCCGGGGTGTTACAATTGGTATCAGAGCCGACCCTCGCGGTGTGCGGGTCAGGGGCGCGGACATGTGGGACACCGGCACTGGACGCACAGTTGGGTGCCAAAAGCGGAAGTTCCTGGACTAGGGTTGACGGACGAGGGCGTCGGTCTTCTAAGGGGGGAAGGATGTGAGATTCTGGCCTAGGGCTCAATAGGATTTGATAGGATACTTGTATCAACAAGTTGCAACTTTTTTTCCGGAAGCTAATCTGAAAAGAACTCCGAGGTTAAGCGTGCTTGGTCTGGAGCGATTTGAGGATGGGTGACCGACCGGGAAGTCCTTCCCGGGTGCGCACGAGTGAGGACAAAATGCGCAGAAAAGACTAGCGTTGATATGTGGGGCCAGTCTAGAGATCCTAGAGAGCTGACAGGCGTGACAGCCGCCAGCCCGGGGGTGGGCCGGGGTGTTACATCCACTCTCCTCCCGCGCCTTCGGCGCGCTATTTGACCGAGGGAGGTAGATTTTCACCACCACCCAAAATTACAGCCATGGTAGCCCGAATATTTTGGGAAACCCACTCCAGTCCAATTCCTCCCCAGGGAGAAGGGGACGCTTCAAATTCCAGCTCTGGATTTCTTACTCGGAGTTGAGCACTTTACCTGAGTAGCTCAAGCAACAACTCGGAAATGGCTCGTGGTTCCCTAGTAAATGACCTGACCGCATCTGAAGACTCGACCAAGGAAATCCTAGTCGGAGAACACTGGAGGTAGGTCGGTTTGAGAGTGTTTTCCTCATCTGATTTTCTTTTCGAGCTACCACAGCCTCATTTCACGTACTGGTGGGGGCTTATCGGCGTGTACTGTGTAGTGCTAAACTATGAAGAGGTATACCGTACAGATGTACGATGGCCTTATCAACCTACGAATGCCTAGGGTCCGCTCGGGTCCGCACATAGTCGTGCTAAGTAGGTACTCGGAAGAGATAGGATGATTAATTTTGGAAAACCCACTAATCACCTGTCCAATTCCTCCACAGGGAGAAGGACACGCTTCGAATCCCAGCTCGGGATTTCTTACTCGGAGTTGAGCGCTTTACCTAAGTAGCTCAAGCAACAACTCGGAGATGGCTCGTGGTTCCCAAAACTGTATCTGAAGACCCGACTAAGGAAATCCTAGTCAGAGAACACTAGAGGTAGGTTGGTTTGAGATTTTTTTCCTCAGCCGGTTTTATTTTCGATCTACCACGGCTTCATTTCACATACTGGTGGAGGGCTTCTTGGTGTGCAGTGCTAAACTACGAAGATGTATACCATGCAGACGTACGATGACCTTATCGACCTACGAATGCCTAGGGTCCCCTCGGGTCCACACTTAGTCATGCTAAGTAGGTGCTCGGAAGAGATAAGGATGATTGCACAGCATATCCGGGATCATAACTATCGCCACCAGATCGCACGGAATTGAAGACTTGCCGGCCAAGAAGGCGCAGATATATAAGGACTCGGTGGCCCATGCCAAAGGGGATCGGATTCTGATTTGACCCTGATCGGAACTCACTCTTGTGAGATATAAAACCCTAGCCGAGAAGCATCGTCTCCAAGCTCAAAGACCTAGCTCATAGATCCAATCTAACTCTAGTCTTTTGTAATCCTTCTACTTTGATCTCCAGATCAATACATTATAAGCAGGACATAGGGCTATTACCCATCCTTGGGGGCCGGAACCTGGGTAAAACCACCGTCTCCATAGTCTACGCCGAGATCCTTACGGACGGCGTACCCTCTCTCCACTGTCTCTTCATGACCCCAACATGATTGTAAGATCGAGCAGATCAATTCAAAACCCTCGACATCCGGTTTTTTAAATTAGTGCCAGTCCAGTATACAACCAAGAGTCCTTGACACAAATATTTGTGAAGGATGGAAGATTTCCTGTTATGAATAGCTCTCTCTCTCTCTCTCACTCTAGATAGCATACATTGGAAAAGGTATGTCAGTTGGCTCCTTCATCCTACTTGACTGTGAGAAGCAGTATGGGTTTCTGTGTTGTAAAAAAATAAATATTGGTTGCAGATAATGCAACCATATATACATTTGTAGGGGTATGATACCTTAGGCTTTTGATTCTTTTTTTACTAGTTCATGCAGAAGTTATTTGAGTCCCTTTAGCTTCTCTGTTGAATCCTGTAATGTGTTGGCTACATACCCATTTATTGTTGTACAGAATTGTGCATATTGTGGCAAGGGCAGCAAGTAAAACACTTTAGCCACTGATTGCACATAAGAAGCAGCTTCTTCTTACCTATACTGTAAAAGGAAACTTGCAGCTTTGAATAGTGTGCATCACGGAACATTACCACTGTTTCTGCTAGTTATTTATTGATTCTGTCCCTGTCCAATAATTCCGCTTAATCGAGTTATCTTCATGTTGCCTGCCCTACCTTTCAATTTGCAAAGTGACTAATTGAGTTCGGCGTGTGGCGGCAAAGATCATCTAGACACCAAATCAGAATTCCATCTGATGACATCATGAGCATCAGTATACTGCATGGAAGGAACAATTAGTCATGGACCATCCAAACATTGGAAATTGTATTCTAATTTCTGCCAGTCATGCCGACTGTGCCTACTTTAAATTGGTTCCTTGACATGATTTGTAAGTGGTCGATCGTATGGTCTTCATAGATCTTTTATTTGCCTATCGTGTAAAACATGTGTTTCTTTGGATCAGACCTTAAATCGTAAGGTTATTATGCATATCATGAGTTTTTTTTTTTGGCGGGGATCATGAGTCAAATTGACAACACAGGATTGGTCTACTGTCTTTCTCTGTGTTGAACCATGGATCGTAATGCCTTTCCATGTCCTTCTGCAGATAAAACAATCAGTAAGGGGAAGCTGGATATTGATGTTAAGTATTGGGTCTTCAAAGTGTACTCTCAGACAGATGACATCTGTACAAAGACTTTGTGTCCGGCAACTGGTGTATTTGAGCTATCTCACGGGGAGACCATGCCATCAATCGCTCTACCAGTAAGATTTCGTGCAGCGTACATCTTGTTGTGTTTCTGAATTACGATGTGCATATCTTCCCATTGCTGGGCTTGCTGCATTCCTTCAGGACATTATGATTCACATGTGGACATTTTGTTCCGTCGCAGGGCCCTTACACCATTCAAATGAAGATGTTGGGCGAGAAGGATGAGGAACTGAGCTGCATCTCCTTCGAGTTCAGCATGAGCTTCATTGCACCGGTTTACTTGAGCTGAACGCATCTGAGCTGAGCACCCAGTTGCATGCAGAAATAAACAGTACTTGTGGATGTAAATATATAGAAACCTCTTTATCCTAGTATATGTTCTATGTATATGTTCAGAAACTTGGCAGAACAAGATGAAGGTCGAAGGTTTGTGTGCCCGCCTCGGCATGAATAAGGTTTTTAGGTCTCTGTACTGCGTAAAGGTGGAGGTCTAGCTTTGTTTTGGGTTGAGAGTTTTGATGTGGAGTTGAATAAGTAAGTTTGGTGAACACTTTATTGATGTAAAAGCCTTATGTATTGATATGATATAAATGTACCTTTGTGTATGGTGAACCATGTGCAAATATTGGTCCCGAGGTGTGGACTTTACTGCGAAGAATTAAACCGCTTGGTTATAGACCATGGTTGATGCTTGGGAATTTCAATGAGGCTATGTGGCAACATGACAATTTTGCAAACTCCAGAAGATCTCATAGGCTCATGAGTAATTTCAGGGATATTTTATCAGAGTGTAATCTGCATGGCATTGCTTCTGAGGGTCTGTCGTGGACTTATGATAATAAGCAACAAGGAAGAAGAAATGTTAAAGTCCTCCTTGATCGTGATGTTGCTTGTATGGATTGGACTAGGCTTTTTTCTCGGTATAAACTGCGGCATCTTTCAAGTCTGAGATCTGACCATTGTCCTATTTTGCTTTTGTTGGATGGATCTGCGGGTAATCTCTCCAATATCTAAACTCCCTAGGATTTGAGCTCCTAGGTTGAGCCACGTGGCAGCCTCTCATTGGTGGCAGCCTCTCATTGGTTTCTGCTAAACACATTGGCGTACATCAGATTGAGATCAGAATAATAATATCCGTTGGTTTAGCTGGACACAAAATTTAGAGATGAAATTTCTAACAACCGCACACGAATCTACGAGTCGCTCTTCTCTTAGATCATCTCCAATAGCTTCCATATTTTAGGGTTTAACTAATTTTAGGACATATGAGGCAAAAAAACTTTACTCAAACAGCAACAGCAGTAACTGATGTAAATTTTGTCCAAATTTATTTCGTGCAGTCCAAAAAAACACCTTATGCTGCAAATATAACACTTGAGTTGCTGCCAAATAGAAAAAGGGCAACGTGGGCATGCTAGCTGCTAATTGAAAGTTTCATGTCGCCCTTCCGCCTCTTCTCTAGTGACCGCGCTGCCTCCTCTTCCATCGATTTGGCCTCGAACTGGATGCTCCGTCACAACTTATACTGATTTGGCTGTGAATTCACTGCCTCTGATCGAAGTCACAGTAGGTATTTGACCTTGAGGTTTGTCGTTGCTCTCCTTTCCCGCGCAGCCACCATCGCTTCCTGGTTGTCCTTAGCTTCAGCCGACAAGCCACCCGAGCAACCGTCCTCTCCTCCCCTCCTCACCGTGCCTCCTCCCTCCCTACAAGCACGTGCACGCGCACGAGCGGCGCATGCAAGCTCTACCTCCGGCTGTACCTCGACGAACCCCCGCCTCACACATCTGCCTCCATGCACCAGGCGCAGGGCTCGCCTCGTTTGGAGATTAAGAAATTCAAAGTTGGTTTATATTGCAGATACCTGGCCACCTACAATAGTTGCCTGTGAAAAGGTTATGCAAAATACAACACTTAGGTTGTTGTTATATAAAAAAAAGGGCAACGTGGGCCTGCCAAATGGTAGCAGATCTTACCATGGGAACTTCCAGCAGGAGACAGATCATTGAGGGAGGGAGATATTGGAGACTG
Source organism: Poa pratensis (assembly GCA_947311845.1). Taxonomy (NCBI): domain Eukaryota; kingdom Viridiplantae; phylum Streptophyta; class Magnoliopsida; order Poales; family Poaceae; genus Poa; species Poa pratensis. The sequence continues at coordinate 734,417 of CAMZMU010000119.1, read as the reverse complement.
CCGTGGAGGTGAATCATGTGAACCTGCCATTTTTGCCCTTTTCTCTGCTGCTGTCCTCGTGATCATATCCCTGGTGATGTTGTCACTCGTGGACTTGAAAACCCAACCTGAAAATTGAGTCAAATAATTCAAGCTAAGATTAACATGTGCTTGAAAAGAACATTAACTAAATAATTGAGATTTCACATGGATGCAATTTGGTACAGAAAATAGCAAAGATAATGCAGTGTAATGGAAGTACTCTAAATTGGCAGTAATCATGTACTGGTAGTATACAGCACTACAGAACATTAACTGAATTAACTGAACAGACACGCACACAACACTCAGTACCCGCTGCATCCTACACCACAACACTTGATATTTGTGCTGTAATTTGTTTTGCAGTTCGACCATCAACTTGCCAGGGATTAAGTGAACAGAACCTAGGAGTCTGCTTACAGCAATTACCAGATGGTGATCAGCGCTCGCGCTATCTTAATTACCAGATGGAAAAATATTGTTTGTTACCATGGACAATGTACCAGTGCATAACTATTCAGAGCATAATTATGGATCATCATACAGGCCTCATTCACTGTTTCCATCAGGCATCGACACACAAGTATCACTGACATCATAGAAAATTAACAGTACATGCACAAGCATCACATTTTTCCATCAGGCATCGACACACAAGCATCACTGACATCATAGAAAATTAACAGTACATGCACAAGCATCATTCTGGCTCACAGTTTTTTGCTATGTTTACCTGCTTCCGGCTCTTTCTGGTGAGGTCCTTACAGACCTTGGTGTCGTCGTTTAACACCTGACGAGGCTGCTCCCTGTGCTGGAAGATGCTCATACATAACGTAGCATCAAACAAGCAGAAATATCAGACAAGTACCATACTATGATCAAATCTCGGAGCACATCCAACTTCAGTACGATTCAAGAATGAATTCTTACCTTGTGCTTGCGTTTCTTGGAGTTTGGGGAGTCGCCGTGGCCTGCACCGGATCTCTCCTTCTCGATTTTGATAGCAACTAGCTGCTCCACCAAGGTATCGGCAATTTCCGCCCGAATTTGATCACCGTAAGGCAGCCGCTGCTTCCATACCTCGGCAGACCCCGCCATGGATTCCTCGTCGGCATCTTCATTCTCACCGCCGCCATGGATTCGATCTAGGGTGGATCTGAGGGAGGGGGACGAGCGGGTGGGGGGGTGACCTCCGTCCCCGGAGCTTGAGGAGGCGGCGACGGTCTGGACATGGGAAGGTGGCCGGCGGCGGTCGGGCGGCTCGTCGTGTTTGATGTGGGGAACGAGAGAGGTTGCTTCGATGAGGGGAACGAGAGAGATTGGTTCGTGGGAGAAGGGTTGGGCTCCGACGTGGGCTACGGGGGAGTCCCACGAACCCCACTTTGTTTTTCCCCTTAGAGCATCTCTAACACAGACCTTATAACGCGAAACCTCAAACGCGTTTTAAGGTTTGCGTTTTCTGCATTTTTGCTCAAAAATAAGCGTGGCAGATAGCAGAACTCTCAAATTCAAACTGTAAAATCGAATATTCGCATCTTTTTTTCCCACGTCTTCTTCTTCCTCTCGCTCGGTGGTTGGCTTGACCCAGCCCAAATCCGCCCGTAGTCCGACTCACCCGCCTGGAAGCTAGCTAGTAGCTAACTAGCTAGCTGCGAATCCATCGACCAGCCACCTTCAATATTCAGCACAACACAAGCAGCAGCAACAGGTTTTCAGTAAACAACAAACACAAGCAGCAGCAACAGGTTTTCAGTAAACAACAGTACAGCACAAGCACGCACGCAGCTTTCTACCCCAGGTCGGCCGAGCTCTCTCGCCGGCGACCACGCGCCCCCTCTCTCCTCTGTCCCTCCCCTTCCCCAGCACCATCCCGACCTCCCTCGCTGGCCGCCGCCCTCTCCTCTGCCCTCCCCTTCCCCAGAAACCACCCCGAGCTCTCTCGCCGGCCACCACACGCCCCGCCGGCCCGCCCTATCCTCTGCCCTTCCCCTTCCACAGGACCAGGCTCAAATCCAGGAAAAAAGGGCGGGGGCGGCCGGATTCGGCAACACCCAAGCTGCAGCCGAATCAAAATCATCCGCGCCCCCATCCAATTCCTCCGCGGACGAACGGACGGCGCCACCGCCGCCGGTTCTCGCGGCCGCCGCCCGGTACTCCTCCGCCACCGCACATCTTGGCGGGCGCAGCCGCCGCCGCCGTCAGGCCGGCGTTTCAGTTTTTGCTGATTCCGGTGGATTCCGGCGAGTTCCGTAGCTTCCCATGTCAATTCTACCATGTACGCACACAGCGGCACGGTCAATCCCTCAAAAGGTACAATACATATACATGCATGGTATGCCGTTTTGCCACGCTAGCGTACGTACGTACTCAGGGACAGCTCCATGCATGCACGTCGGTATGAACAGTAAGACGGTTTTGAAACAGCGCTGCTATTTCTGCTACAGTACAGATATTGCTACAGCTAGCCAGCTGGTTTCTTTTCTGGGTTCTTTTCTACAGTTTGCTTCGGGACACCTGTCTACAGGAGGAGACGAGTCTTGTTCTGGATTTGATGGGGGAAAAAGGCGTGAACGAAAACAACCCAGCAACCATCGGTGTTATCGTTCGTTCACCACACGTCGCAATCGATGTCGGCAGGAAAAGAAAAAGAAAAAGACCTTGAATCCAGAGAGGTAATTGGTGAGACCTCAAGGAGCCTCCATAGCCATTTGGATTTGTGGCCGTCGGATCGGGTTTACCGCGCGATCTGGAGCGTCGGTTCTGCGGTAGCAATTCCTCTCCAGCCTCTTCTCTCCTGCGCCGTCGTGGGGTTTTTTCATTGCCCATATTCTGCTCGGGGTGACCGATTTTCCTAGCTGATCAGCCACCGACTTGTGGCCCTCTTTTCTGGGCTGGCCCACCTGCCAGCCGGTGTTTTCCCTTCGTGTCTGGTAGCCCGTTCGTTCGTGCCCAGGAAATGGCTGGCCCACGAAAAAGGCTGGTCCCGCCCCACAGAGACGCAGGTCTTTTGTGTCTGCTCTCATTCGCGTCATTCAGGCGCGCGCGGTGGAAACCATAGCCGCCAAGAGCCCACGAGGCCACGACCCAATCGCCCCGCGTGTCTCCTCCCCAATCCCCTTCCTTCTCCCCATGCCGCCGCCACCGCCGCCGGTCCGGCACCTTCTTTCTCCTCTAGCGCGCGCCGCCTCCCGCACTCGTGATCCTCCCTTTCCCGCACTCCGCCCTCCACGGCACCGCCGCCATCGTCCTGCTCCCCTCGGCAGGGCCGCCTTCTCCGCCTGTCGATCTTGCGCCGCAGAGCATGTGCCAGCATCGCGACCCTCCCAGCTCGAGTTGTCGCGTCCTCCTCGGTGCTAAGCAGAAGGAAGCACGAGGGGCCGCCGCCGAGGTGCGCGTCCCCGTCACCGTCGTCCCTCGCGACGTGAAGGTAGACCGTGAGGTAGATCCCAGATCTCCTCTAGCTCTCTCTCACCGTCGATTCTCTTCTTATGTAGCAGAAATTTGTCTCCTCCACACCCACCTTTCCAGATCCACACTTCCCCTTCCAGATCCACACTCGCCCCACCGTGAGAGAGTAGAGGGATGGGTAAACAGGAGGTTGAAGCAAGAGGGGCCGCAAGGCTTGGGCTGGTGCTTCGCCCTTTGCCGCAGCTGTCGGTGCAATCTTTCATCATCTTTCTACCTAACTGCAGGAGGACCATGGCCAGAGCGTCTCGAAGCCACCATGGGGACGCCCTGTAAGCTCATGCTTTCCTCCGCGGTATGTTCATGGTCCTTCCGAAATACAAGATTCAGAATGTTTTTTATTTGTTAGGCAACTGGCATTACATTTTAAGTTGCTGTTGTTTGCCAAATTTAATCTCAAAGACCTTTTCATCTTTGTTTGTGCAGAAAATTGTTGTGGACAACTCTAATTTGGTTGTGGAAAACTGAATATAGGAAACAATATAAGTGAGCTATATTCTGTAGGCTTTTTGTTCTCTCATGTGCATTACTCTTCCTGCTTTTTTGTGATTTAATATGGATTCTTGGTTCTAATTATTTTACAGATTATTTGAGTGGGGAGAGACACCAAGCCATGATTGTAGCTGCTCTATTTGAGAGGGGAGAGACACCAAGCCAGGATGAAAAGGTATATGCTTTATATTACTTATCAGAATATTGTCCTTTCCATGATTAGAGTAACTCAATTTTCTGGATATTGAATGGGTACTTCCTCAGTATTGAAGGACTGATGGAGCTGACCACACCAGTCTCCCGTGGGATGTGCCTGTAGGAGTTTGACATTTTTACTTCACATGTTGTTGCCTTCAAGTAAACTAAAGCTGATCCACACAGTTTTCTTTTTTCATGAGAAATTGTGACTTTTGATTATCCATGCGAATCAATGTGAACCTGAACCTATCTGAAAAAATCATATGATTTGCATATGTGTGCACGGGTTCATTCATCCCAATAAAAGTAATTCAATGACAAATCAAATTAGATGTTTTGGTTGCTATTTATATTTTCCTGTAAGTTGTTTCGTAACACTCGAACGATGTTACAAGATAGCATTAATCCATGTAATATTGTGCAATGTTTTTAAATAATGTTTCTTTATTCTGCAATTTATATTCATTGAACGATATTAGTTTTGGTGGCATTAGTTTCACAAATTTGGTTACAACTTGTGTGATGTGCACTTCTGGATCTTCTCTCCATTTGTAAGTTATTGTGCAATGTTTTTAAATAATTTTTCTTTATTCTGCAATTTATATTCAACGAACTATAGGTTTGGTGGCATTACGTGAAATTTGGTTACAGCTTGTGTGATGTGCACATCTGGATTTGCTCCATTTGTAAGTTCTGAAATATGAGGTGTCTTTGTGTGATGTACATGTTGGCATAGATAGTTACATATGAACCATTGTTTTGATTTTGTTTGCTTAGGTTTCTTCATCTTTGCTTTCCCTGTTCTTTTCGTTTTTCATTTTACTTCTTATTTTTATATGTCCTCAGGGTCTCCTCTTCGCCTAAGGTTTCTTCGTTTATACCTGACGCACTTTTGGTGTTCTTTGTTTATTTTGCAGGTCGTCGCATAGTTGGTGATTGCTACCTGAAGATTGTGCTGCTACTTGATTTGGGAATCTTCTTCCTTGCTGGTAAGGTTCAGGACCTGAAAGGAAAATACTCAACGAGCTGTGTGGTTGTTAGAGACACATGTAGGAGTGCTATAGTATCATGTGAACGTTGGTATTTTTTTGATTCAGTTTAATTATGGGAACAAGACAATTCTGTTATGCTTATCCTGACTGGTTATTCGCCTGTTCTGGCTGTGTCCTTATAGGTCATAGGATAGGATTAGCATTTTGATGCTCTGTGTGAATTAGTCTTGCTAGCTTTCTGGTTCAGTTTAGTAATAGAAATAAAATAATTTTGTTGTGATTGTCCTGACATGTTAGTTGTCTGCTCTATCTGTTCCTATCTCTCCTTGAAGGTCATAGGAATAGATGCTTTGTGCTAATTAGGGTTGCTAGATTTGTAATTATCTGAGGCTGTTAATAGCTACATTCATAGTTGCATTTGTTGTAGCTTTATTTAGTGCCCTATGGTGGAAATTAATACTGAGTAGTGTCAACATGGGATTATCTGAACATTGGTATTTTTTTGTAATTTGTCTGATCTAGCTGCAGACACGGACACGGAGGTGGAGATGGAGGGGAAGAAGAGATGGCGAGCCGAGCTGATTTGCCGCCGATTCCCCCTGCCCTTCTCCTCCACCATGCTCGCCAGGGCGAGAGAAGCACGGCCGCCGCTGAACCAAGGGAGAGGCCAATGATGTGAGTTTTTCCTTTCCTGGTTGAAACTTTTTTGGCACAACTTTCCTTAAATTTGAGCCTATTTTCTGTTCACTAATTTGCTGGTTCGTTTAATTGTTGTTTGGGTGATTGGCAACTGCAGTGAGAACTTAGTATCTACATCTTTTCGAATAAAATCTGAAGCTGCATGCCCTTCTAACACTAAACTAGATGTTTATTGTTTGCAGGTCTATTTGGAAAGTGATTTCTCACAACCACGATGTAGCGGGAGTTATCAGTGGTTCTATCATGTGGACGTACATGTATTCTTTCTTGTGCTGCTCAGATGTAAGTTTTGATAACATCTCATGTTTTAATCAATGAAAGCAGCGTTCAGTTTTGTATCTGAGTCATAGTTTCTTGGAATTAACTGATATTTAAGGAATCGAGCAATGTATTACTGTTCTTGGAAACAGAGGCAACATTCTCTCCTTTCTTTTGTATTGTATTTGGCAATAATTACTCTACGGAACCATGCACAAAAGAAATAACAATGCTAAGTGTTGTTAACACCCAAAAACAAGGTATGGGAATTGTATTAGTACTTCTACCATCATGGGTTTTAATTTTTGTGTGGGTTTGTCATGTTTTTTTCAGTAACTATAGTTTATATTCAGGTTTGATAATGTATATTCCGCTTTGTCCTTATAAGAGACTTTGGTACAGTTTGGTGGTTTTGAAGCTGGTGTTTTTTCTCCTGTGTATAGTGTGATTTTGTAGATTTTGTACTGCTGTATTCAGAAACAGTGTATGGCGCACCGTGTAGGAATTCATGCCAAGCTCTGTTAGAATTTTGCATTTCTGTCTATTTGGTTGTGCATTTGATTTTACCCTCCAATTCTTATGGTCAGGCATATCTTGATGTTGAGCAGGTAATGGTTGGACATTCTAATAACTAATTATCATGCTGCAAAGGAGCCATTCATTTTTGGCTGATAAAATATGTTCATATGGCTACTTATTCTTACCTAAGATTACTAAGCTTATACCAGGCTTGTGTGCTGTCGGTGTGATGCATAACTAACCCAAGAAGTTTCATTTGCTTGCAATGGGTGTCTCTTTCTTGATCTGTGTGTTATGTAAGATTTGAACTATCGTTTTCAGATTTGGATTGGTCGCTGCATGCGTTGGCCTTGCACCGTGTTGTGGCTTCTTTGCATCGCTCCATTCACCACCTTTATTGCCATTATTTTCTTACATTGTGATTGTATGCATGTATGGTGCATTTGAGTTCCCTGGCCTCTTTTGCTACAGATTGAGGTATGCTCTGTCTATCTACTCGCTATTGCCATCTCGGGATAGCAGACTATTTGGCTCTCTTATTAATTAATTAATATAATAATTTTGGCTGCAATTCAGCGTTCAATCTCTTTGTATTCAGCAAATTGGACTGCTAGAACATGCGGTTAGTTATGCTTAGATGAGAAAAGGAATATAACATTTTTTTGAAATCGACTGCTACCATATGCATTGCGATATAAGCTCCATGTACAATTTATGTTTGCAATTTGAATAGCTCAGCCTTGAATATTTATAACTGACTTGCTAATCCATTGAGGATCACCGCATATAGTGTTTATATTTTAATATCGAGCGGACAAGTATGTTCATTGTTTTATATCTTAACTAGATAAAATTGACCAAATTTCAGAGAAAGGGTTATAGAGTATGTTATGTTTCTCAACCTGTTGAGGTGGTAAGAAGTTTATTTTTGCAGTGCTTTTACTTTACTAAGGTTGATGCTCTTATTATGTGCTTTTGGGATCAGCTTTATCATTTACTAATTTAACGGTAGGGCCATTAAAAGATTAGAGTGGATGGTTTTGAGGGCATATATTAATAAACATATTAATGTATCAAAATACCATGCACCTTCTGCCATAGGTTTGCCATTATTCCAGAAATACAAATGCTTCCTCATATAGAGTCAATAAGTTACATTTAGTAAAATGTGATTTTTTTACAAGCTGCTTATAGTTTCTTTTAGTCTGTAGTTTGCCCATTTCTTTCGCTGTACCATGTGTAAAAAAATCCGGTGTTCATGCATACATTGGTCGTAGCTAGGAATAATGCTCATCCCAGCAGTAGCAATGTTTCCATATGTATATGAATTAAGTATGCCCATTGAATGTTTGCTACACTGGCCAGGGATTATTCCAAGTCCATATGAGCTCCTCCTTTTGGTTAATGTTTAATTTTCAAGCAGAAACGAAAAGAATTCTGTAAAATGCATTTGATTGCTCCTTTTCTGGTCTCTACTTCATGAGATATAAACCTGGTGAGTTTATCTCAGAAGCCAAGTAGCAATCTTATTTAGCAGGGTATTCGTATATAGCTAGACATTTATCGGCTCGTATAATATATATCCATGTTTATTCTGCACTCCTGATCCTATGGCATGTCCAGGCCATACTTATTTCATTTTTTAGCATGTGAGGTTTATTGTTTAATTCAGCTGTGTTCGGCGAAGTCTTCATTTGGATTGTAATATCTTATGGGTTCCTCAATTCTTAGTGTTTACCTTTGGTTTAGGTTGGTATTTTATTTGCCTCAAATATATGTGTGTGATTAATTATGTGCCTTGGTTAATTGTTTCTTTAGTATATTCATTGGATGCCTCTTCATGTTATTGTATACTGAAGATCAGCTATGGACCACCAATTGCTCAATTGTTAATTCCGTATGTCGTAATAAACATAAACCTAATATGTTGTATGTTGCCTTTTTGTGTCCTGTTTAATATTTGCTGAAATTTAGGCTGGCCATTCATTCATAACCAAGTGCTACTTCATGTAGGTGATGTGCGTCAGAATTTTCTGCAATACGAGGCACTGTAATTTATCATTGCTTTGAAAATCAGATGCATTGGCTGGTTATATGAGGTACCACATTTACATAGTTCCACACAGAAGAGTCAGGCTTTGGAGTATTCAATCTCTATACTCTTTCATAGTTATATGTTGGTATCCCAAAACATGTTGTAATATTGACGATTCTCATAACGCTTTACCAATCGATTACAACTGTCATAACGCTTTGGTGATGATTCTCATTTACTCTAAACCTATTAATTTTGCTATACATAACTACTGTGTCATATTAAGAATGGTTGTTATAGCGCTTTGCAAACTGAAAACCAGTGCCAACGGCGGGTGACGCATGGCAAGCCGCGCCAGGGAATCTAGTTAACCTAGACCGTCCGTACTCAGGCGTCGGCGTCGTGAGCCCCCGATCAAAATCTAACCAGTCCTGAAAGACCACGCGAGAAGAACAACTGACATGCACAGTCCTCCACTTGTCGTACTGTATGTAACACGAGGCCTTTATTCTCGATCTCTCCACTTGATAAAAGTTTTTATAAATCCAGCCAACCCCGGTCTCCCGCCTCACACGTACAGTCCTCCAGCTCTCCAAGCCCAACCCGACGACCATGCACAGCCTCCTCGGCGCCGCCGCCGCCTGCCTCCTCCTCCTCCTCCTTCTCCCCTCGGCCTCCGCCGTCTCCGACGTCGAGTACTGCGGTGAGTGACAGCCTCCTCCTGCCCTCGTCTTTTGCAGCTACGTGCTTCGGGGAGGTGAAGATTTCGTGTGAATCTGCCAACTTTTTTTGGTTGTGGCTTGCAGATACGAGCAAGAACTACCCGGTGAAGGTGAGCGGCGTGAAGATCGTGCCTGATCCGGTCCAGCGCGGCGTGCCCACCACCTTCAAGATCTCCGCTTCCTCTGGTATAAATAGGCACAACTTCCTTAATTTATGCTTTTATTATTTCCTTGTGTACGTACTAGTACGTGGTTGCCTGGTTCTGCTATGAATTTGGGACTTATCTGAGCTGTTCGTGTTAGGGGTTGTGTCTTGTGTACGGTAAGGCGACTAGTGTGCCATCTGAGTGAAGTCTATTTGAGTTTTTCCTTCACTGACACCGTCTGTAGTTCATACGTTACAGCAGCCCGAAGAATTATAGCCGCTTAGGCGGAACATGATGAATCAATCACTACGGGAAAATTCATCTTCGCCGGGTGGTCAAAACACTCAGCGAAGGCCGGAATTCAGCTCGGCGAACACTTCACCGTGTGGGGCACTCGGCGAAGCCCACTCGGCGACATTCGCCTCGGCGACGCTTCTTCGCCGAGTGCTTAATGTCAAGGACTCGGCGAAGCTGTTTGCCGAGTGTATTTTCTACCTACCCGGTGAAGAAAAGTACATCACGTCCGTCCGTCCGTCCAGCCAACGGAGATATTTGCCGAGTGCCTAGTGTAATACTCGGCGAAGTAGTTAATTAGAATTTAAAAAAAAACGCCGCCGGAGAACGGCGACGTCGAAAACGGGCAGGTCAGTGACGGCGGAGCAGATGGCCGTCGGAGAATGCCTCGTCCCGTCGCTCGCCGGCGTCAACACAGGCACTGCTTCTTTTGCGTGCGCGGCGTGCTCGACGTGCGCTGGCCAGCGGGAAACAGCGTCTCCCTCATTGCAGCGTGTCTCCATGGCGGCGTGTCCCGGCCACCGCGTCTCTGCCATGGCCGCGGCCGCCGCGTCTCCCCCATGGCGGCGTGTCCCCCATGGCGGCCACCGCGTCTCCCCATGGCGGCGTGCTGGACTTGCGCTGGCCTGCGGGAAACCGCGTTCTCCCCCATGGCCGCGTGTCCCCATGGCAGCCGCCGCGTCTCTCCATGCCGGCGTCCCTGCCGGGACCAGCTGAAGCAGGGGCGGTGGTAGGCGCGGCCGTCGGCGGCGAGATCCTCGACCGGGGCACCGTCCGGGCGCACGCTACCATCCACACGGTCGGCGACGAGCTGCTGCGTGAGGGAGTGGATCGGGAGAGAGGATGAACGCAGAGTCGCAGAGCAGGAAGGAAGGAAGAGGACGATGGGTCGTGTGGTGGGTGGGTGGGATCGATCAGGATAAGGATAAGGATAGAAGATGAAAAGAAAAACAAGAAAAAGAAAAATAAAGGGGCTGGTGACCACGTCACCGATCCATGGCAGGGGACTTTCTGTGCCGTTGGATCAGCCTGGATCCAACGGCTCAGAGTGCGATCCGCGTGAAATTCCTCCTGGCCAATCAGCACACATGCTTCACAAAAAAGTCATGTTTACCACTTAAAAAATGAAAAATGATATTTTGGAAAAGAATTTAGAAACTCAGTTTGGCAACGGTGTTTCCCATTACAAGATACACGTGTGTGAAATATGGACACTTTATCACACAATATGGCACGGGAATGGCAATAACTTGGTGATTTGGCTTGAAACCCATACATGTTTATAGACGATAGACCTTTTTGTGAAGAAGTTTTTCGAAAAAAATTGTCAAAACTCAACTTATCATTTCTCCTAGCAACTATAACACATAAAAGGACTTCATGCCAAAGGATTTCTTTTTCCGAGTGTTTTTCACTTTATTTGACTTTTTTTTAAATGGCCAAAATGGCCACCCTAGATATTCATTGAAAGGGGTCACATTTTTCAAAACCATCGACGGTTCTGTGATATAATCATTATTTTTGCACCTTAAAATGATTTTTGTACAAAAATTAGAGTAAACTATCACATACTTGTAGTTCAAATTTGAATTATTTTTGAAAAATCGGCATAAAGTCATTTAAATAGGAGAAATTAGATAGAAAGAGATAAAATTCATAATATTTTTTAATCATTGATCAAATATAGACGCGTTTGCTTGATAATTGTATTGGTGCAATTTTGCATTATATTTGTTGTACTTGCTTCACAAAAAAAAGTCATTTTAACACTTAGAAAATAGAAAATGATATTTCGAAAAAGAATTTAGAAACACAGTTTGGTAACGTTTGTTTCCATAACAAGATACACATGTGTGTGAAATATGGACACTATCACAAAATATGGCACGGGAATGGCAATAACTTGGTTATTTGGCTTGAAACATATACATGTTTATAGACGATAGACCTTTTTGTGAAGAAGTTTTCTTGAACAATTGTCAAAACTCAAGTTTATCATTTATCCTACCAACTATAACACACAAGAGAACTCCATGCCAAAGGATTGCTTTTTTCGAGTGTTTTTTTACTTTATTTGAAAAAATGGCCAAAATGGCCACAATAGATATTTATTGAAAGGGCTCACATTTTTCAAAACCATCAACGGTTTTGTGATACAATGACTTATGTACCTGACAATGGTAATTGTATTGTTACAATTTTGCACCATTTTTGTACTTGCTTTAAAAAATGACACTTAGAAAATGAAAAATAGTTTTATTGGGTAGTTCGCCGTGTGTTGGCACTCGGCAAAGGTTGTTGTCCGTCACGGCTCCATCGGCCAGACTGCCAGAACAAATATGGGCCCACGAGTTCGCCGAGTGGTATTCTTTGCCAAGTGTTTTTTTTCATTCTTCGCCGAGTGTCTCATCTTTGCCGAGTGTTTTTCTTGCCTAGACTAGGCAAAGTGTGTGTTCGCCGAGTGGTTTTCTTTTTGCCGAGTGTTTTGTGTGGACACACGGCAAATCCCGTCTTCACCGAGTGCCCCGCGTTTTAGCTTTCGGCAAAGCCCGTCTTCACCGAGTCTCCCACGTTTTAGCACTAGGCAAAGCCCATGACACCCGGCGGAGATGAATTTTCCCGTAGTGAATCTCTGCTTAAGACTGCATCTGGGAAATCAATTTGTCCATGTCCGGTGTCGGCGTGTAGTGCTAAACTACGAAAAGGTATACCGTATCGACCTACGAATGCTTCGGGCCCACACGTAGTCATGCTAAGTAGGTAATCCGAGTAGATAAGGATGATTACGCAGGAAATTCGGGATCATTTATATAAATGTACCGTGGGTAGCTAAATTAGACTAGACACTAACTGGTAGGTTAGACACGAGATTACATTGTAGGACGGTCCGGCGCCCGCGTGGCGTAGGTGATCCTGATGTGTCTGTTGATCTCGGCGGGCTTGTCGTCGACGGTACTATGATTAGCAGTAGCAGAGACGGGGATAGTAAGCTACCATCGCGAGTTCGGCCAACTTCCGACGTGGTTGTGGTCTCCGGAGTCGGCCTAGCAAGAACCTCGGGTGTCGTGAAGGATGGCTGGGAGGAGATGGTCTTGGTCTCCGGAGTTGGGGAGGGCATGACTGACCCACCTTCCGACGGGGCAGCACTCAGAGGAGGGATCGCTTGAGGTGGCGCTGCCACAACTTCTTCGATCCGGAAGGAGCCCGAGTCATACCCGGCCACGACCTTGGTTCGAACGGAACCAGGCAGGTGCACGTCATTACCTGGTTTTCTTTGGCCGACAAAAAACCGGGGACTTGAGGGAAGCCAGAGCTTCCAAGTTCAGCTCCCGGTGGGGACGTTTCCGTGTCCCAAACTTCGGCGCGACTCTGATCCTAGTGGTCGTGGCCGCGGGAGAGGGGGAAACCGGTGACGAGCACGGGAGTGTCACGGAAGACCCAACCTCGCCGTGCTGCATGGTCGTGGGACTGGCTTCGTCCCTCATGGCGCGAGTTCCTTGACCTTCGACCTTGGGCTTGCTCCTTCCTCGAAAAAGCTTCGCAAGGAAAATTTTCCCCTCCCACTATCCATTTGACGATGGGCTCGGGGAGGTTCCGGCGCGTCTCCGATGTTGGGGGAGAAGACTACCCTCGGCCGGGCTTCGGCGTCACTCTCCGAGTAGCCTACTCGATTTGTCATCAAAGGTGTAATGGCCCTGCACAATTCCCGAGTACGAAGATAACTCGGACGGTCAGCAGGAGACATACCATCGACGGCCACAATGAGTTCCTCCGACGAGCAATACTAGGCTGGATCGTCCCTTTGGCGCAGGTGGGTGAGGTGGCCCTCGAAGAAGTCGAGGGCAACATCCCACCTCTGGAGTCCTTTGTCTCGCAGCTTCTTGACGTCGCGAGCCAAAAGGGCGGTCTTTGCTGATCTCTAGGGCGGCTTGCTCCACATCACCAACTCGGTCGAGAAGGCCTCGCCTTGGAACAGAGGTGGGGTGAGGTAGGTCCACTATGAGATCCTGGCCTAGGGCTCAATAGGATTCATAGGGTACACATATCAACAAGTTGCAACTTCTTTTCCGGAAGCTCATCTGAAAAGAACTCCGAGGTTAAGAGTGCTTGGCCCGGAGCGATTTGAGGATGGGTGACCGACCGGGAAGTCCTTCCCGGGTGCGCACGAGTGAGGACAAAGTGCGCAGAAAAAACTAGTGTTGATCTGTGGGGCCAGTCTAGAGATCCTAGAGAGCTGCCAGGTGTGACAGCCGCCGGCCCGGGGGTGGGCCAGGGTGTTACAATTGGTATCAGAGCCGACCCTCGCGGTAACTCGGGCGTGTTCGGGTCAGAGGCGCGGACATGTGGGACATGTGCCGGCACTGGACGCACAGACGGGTGCCAAGAGGGGAAGTTCCTGGACTGGGGTTGACGGACGAGGGCATCGGTCTTCTAAGGAGGGAAGGATGTGAGATTCTGACCTAGGGCTCAATAGGATTTGATAGGATACTCGTATCAACAAGTTGCAACTTCTTTTCCGGAAGCTAATCTGAAAAGAACTCCGAGGTTAAGCGTGCTTGGCCCGGAGCGATTTGAAGATGGGTGACCAACCGGGAAGTCCTTCCCGGGTGCGTAGAAAAGACTAGTGTTGATCTGTGGGGCCAGTCTAGAGATCCAAGAGAGCTGCCAGGCATGACAGCCGCCGGCCCAGGGGTGGGCCGGGGTGTTACATCCACTCTCCTCCCGCGCCGGCACGCTGTTTGACCGAGGGAGGTAGATTTTGACCACCACCCAAAATTACAGCCATGGCAGCCTGAATATTTTGGGAAACCCACTAGTCACCAGTCCAATTCCTCCCCAGGGAGAAGGGGACGCCTCAAATTCCAGCTCTGGATTTCTTACTCGGAGTTGAGCACTTTACCTCAGTAGCTCAAGCAACAACTCGGAATTGGCTCGTGGTTCCCGAGTAAATGACTTGACCGCATCTGAAGACTCGACCAAGGAAATCCTAGTCGGAGAACACTGGAGGTAGGTCGGTTTGAGAGTGTTTTCCTCATCTGATTTTCTTTTCGAGCTACCACAGCCTCATTTCACGTACTGGTGGGGGCTTATCGGCGTGTAATGTGTAGTGCTAAACTATGAAGAGGTATACCGTATAGATGTACGATGGCCTTATCAACCTACGAATGCCTAGGGTCCGCTCGGGTCTGCACATAGTCGTGCTAAGTAGGTACTCGGAAGAGATAGGATGATTAATTTTGGAAAACCCACTAATCGCCTGTCCAATTCCTCCACAGGGAGAAGGACACGCTTCGAATTCCAGCTCGGGATTTCTTACTCGGAGTTGAGCGCTTTACCTAAGTAGCTCAAGCAACAACTCGGAGATGGCTCGTGGTTCCCGAAAAACGATCTAACTGCATCTGAAGACCCGACTAAGGAAATCCTAGTCGGAGAACACTAGAGGTAGGTTGGTTTGAGATTTTTTTCCTCAGCTGGTTTAATTTTCGATCTACCATGGCTTCATTTCACATACTGGTGGAGGGCTTCTTGGTGTGTAGTGCTAAACTACGAAGATGTATACCATGTAGACGTACGATGACCTTATCGACCTACGAATGCCTAGGGTCCCCTCGGGTCCACACTTAGTCATGCTAAGTAGGTGCTCGGAAGAGATAAGGATGATTGCACAGCATATCCGGGATCGTAACTATCGCCACCAGATCGCATGGAATTGAAGACTTGCCGGCCAAGAAGGCGCAGATATATAAGGACTCGGAGGCCCTTGCCAAAGGGGATCGGATTCTGATTTAACCCTGATCGAACTCACTCTTGCGAGATATAAAACCCTAGCCAAGAAGCATCGTCTCCAAGCTCAAAGACCTAGCTGATCCAATCTAACTCTAGTCTTTTGTAATCCTTCTACTTTGATCTCCAGATCAATACACTATAAGCAGGACGTAGGGCTATTACCCATCCTTGGGGGCCGGAACCTGGGTAAAACCACCGTCTCCATAGTCTACGCCGAGATCCTTATGGATGTCGTACCCTCTCTCCACTGTCTCTTCACGACCCCAACACGATTGTAAGATCGGGCAGCTCAATTCAAAACCCTCGACATCCGGTTTTTTAAATTAGTGCCAGTCCAGTATACAACCAAGAGTCCTTGACACAAATATTTGTGAAGGATGGAAGATTTCCTGTTATGAATAGCTCTCTCTCTCTCTCTCTCTCTCTAGATAGCATACATTGGAAAAGGTATGGCAGATGGATCCTTCATCCTACTTGACTGTGAGAAGCAGTATGGGTTTCTGTGTTGTAAATAAATAAATATTGGTTGCAGATAATGCAACCATATATACATTTGTAGGGGTATGATACCTTAGGCTTTTGATTCTTTTTTTACTAGTTCATGCAGAAGTTATTGAGTCCCTTTAGCTTCTCTGTTGAATCCTGTAATGTGTTGGCTTGTATACAACATACCCATTTATTGTTGTACAGAATTGTGCATATTGTGGCAAGGGCAGCAAGTAAAACACTTTAGCCACTGATTGCACATAAGAAGCAGCTTCTTCTTACCTATACTGTAAAAGGAAATTTGCAGCTTTGAATAGTGTGCATCACGGAACATTACCACTGTTTTTGCTAGTTATTTATTGATTCTGTCCCTGGCCAATAATTCCGCTTAATCGAGTTATCTTCATGTTGCCTGCCCTACCATTCAATTTGCAAAGTGACTAATTGAGTTCAGCGTGTGGCGGCAAAAATCATCTAGACACGAAATCAGAATTCCATCTGATGACATCATGAGCATCACTATACTGCATGGAAGGAACAATTAGTCATGGACCATCCAAACATTGGAAATTGTATTCTAATTTCTGCCAGTCATGCCGACTGTGCCTACTTTAAATTGGTTCCTTGACATGATTTGTAAGTGGTCGATCGTATGGTCTTCATAGATCTTTTATTTGCCTGTCGTGTAAAACGTGTGTTTCTTTGGATCAGACCTTAAATCGTAAGGTTATTATGCATATCATGAGTTTTTTTTTGGCGGGGATCATGAGTCAAATTGACAACACAGGATTGGTCTACTGTCTTTCTCTGTGTTGAACCATGGATCGTAATGCCTTTCCATGTCCTTCTGCAGATAAAACAATCAGTAAGGGGAAGCTGGTTATTGATGTTAAGTATTGGGTCTTCAAAGTGTACTCTGAGACAGATGACATCTGTACAAAGACTTCCTGTCCGGCAACTGGTGTATTTGAGCTATCTCACGGGGAGACCATGCCATCAATCGCTCTACCAGTAAGATTTCGTGCAGCGTACATCTTGTTGTGTTTCTGAATTACGATGTGCATATCTTCCCATTGCTGGGCTTGCTGCATTCCTTCAGGACATTTTGATTCACATGTGGACATTTTTTTCCGTCGCAGGGCCCTTACACCATTCAAATGAAGATGCTGGGCGAGAAGGATGAGGAACTGAGCTGCATCTCCTTCGGGTTCAGCATGAGCTTCATTGCACCGGTTTACTTGAGCTGAACGCATCTGAGCTGAGCACCCAGTTGCATGCAGAAATAAACAGGACTTGTGGATGTAACTATAGAAACCTCTTTATCCTAGTATATGTTCTCTGTATATGTTCAGAAACTTGGCAGAACAAGATGAAGGTCGAGGGTTTGTGTGCCCGCCTCGGCATGAATAAGGTTTTTACGGTCTCTGTACTGGGTAAAGGTGGAGGTCTAGCTTTGTTTTGGGATGAGAGTTTTGATGTGGAGTTGAATAAGTAAGTTTGGTGAACACTTTATTGATGTAAAAGCCTTATGTATCGATATAAATGTACCTTTGTGTATGGTGAACCTTGTGCAAATATTCGTCACGAGGTGTGGACTTTACTGCCAAGAATTAAACCGCTCGGTTCTAGACCATGGTTGATGCTTGGGGATTTCAATGAGGCTATGTGGCAACATGACAATTTTGCAAACTCCAGAAGATCTCATAGGCTCATGAGTAATTTCATGGATATTTTATCAGAGTGTTATCTGCATGGCATTGCTTCTGAGGGTCTGCCGTGGACTTATGATAATAAGCAACAAGGAAGAAGAAATGTTAAAATCCGCCTTGATCATGCTGTTGCTTGTACGGATTGGACTAGGCTTTTTTCTCGGTATAAACTGCGGCATCTTTCAAGTCTGAGATCTAACCATTGTCCTATTTTGCTTTTGTTGGATGGATCTGTAATGGTAATAGAAGGTGGTCCAAAATCTGTAGTATGAAGCTTTTTGGGAGAAGGAAGGAAGTAAGCTGGATAGTCACCTACAGAGGCGTTGGGAAAAAAGAAAAGCTAGTACTGATCTTGGAGAAGTGGCAACAAATCTGAAATCCTCTCAGCTAGTACTGATCCATGTTGCAAAGAGGCTTGATAAAGCAAGAAAGAGAATTGAGATTCTTAGTATGAGGGATGATGATGCAGCCATGGTTGAAAGAAAAAAGATTGTTGAGAGCGATTGCTAGGAGGGCGCCCTCCACACCGCTCGCGGGAGGGCACAGCGACAGGGGCGCTGGCTGCATGCCACGTGGCGACTGGCTAGTGCGTGCGCGGGCTCTTTTCTCTTCTTTTTTCTTTCCGTGCGTTCAAGCAAAAAATCGGTGCAAAAAATATACACTCAGCCAGTAAATTAAGCAGTGCACCCGAAGGCAGAACGTACCAACGAAGTATATTGGCCGTTTTCATGTAGTATTTTGAAGAGTGCATTTCTTCATGGCGTGCTGCGGCTGCGCTCCGTCACGGCTATTTCGGCGCGTTAACTATTTATAAAGATCATGAAAGGCAGTGGCGGAGCTTGGGCTAGTTGTTTTTTTTGGGGGGGGGGGGGGGGGGGGGGGGG